>CM028384.1:39872320-39938818 GCA_013146195.2 Codonopsis lanceolata | reverse complement strand
CGATTAGGCTATTTTTTGAAGGCTTCTTCTTTTCAGTTCGTCGAAAAAAAAAATTATGTGTCAAACTTTGAAAATGAAAGCGGAAGAAGAAGAGTGTAAACAAAGATTCAAATGAAAGCATAGCTTTCAAGAGAAAATATGTTAGAAAAATTCTGGCGATTAGAATGATGATATTTTTAGAAGAATATATTGCCCAAAACAAGTTTGGGGGAAGAAAGAAGAAAAGTGAAAAGTAACACAAGCACCCTCTTGTGGTCTTTGGAGTCCTAGCCTAAATAGGGAAAACTTCCTTTTGCTTGGAAGTATGAGGGATAAAGGGTAGTCTTACTCTCTCACTTTGAATTCCAATACCTTTCCTTCATATCCCCAAACACCTTGGCCTTACATTACAAGCTTAAAAGTCCTAATGATCTTCTTGCCAATGCTTATGTTGTTTTATTGTCAAGTGAGTAACATAAAATTGATCACACACTTCATATTACTATTATTCACCTTAAAGCTCACGTGTTAGCATAATCTTAGCTATTACAAGTCATTAATCTAGGAGAGCATTGTATGTCATACATAGAAGTGCATGGGATGGATGTATAAATCTTTTGAATCCTTAGGGACCTTTCTGCTATAATTACTGGGTTTGGATGGTAGATCTCATATTTCTTAATGCATGATTTTCTATTAAGCTGTGATTTTCATATGAATGTGGTGTTTAGCTCAATAAAAGCTGTTTTAGTCAAGATATTCTTTAAGACGGTGATCACACACACGGAGAAATTAAAAGTAGTAGCGATCTTAAGAAAAGACTAGTTGGTTTTATATGACTAAGCTTTGCATATATGTGGTGAGCACCAAGCGAGAGACTTGATGCATGCCATACACTTATAACTTGAGGATGAAACCAAAAGATTTTATGTTTTATTTTGTTTATTTGTAGTTTCTTTTTAATATTTATTTGTTTTTGTATTTATCGCATAGTCGAGTCTCGAAAGAGTCTCCTTGAGTTTGTGGGTTTATAGAGGAGTGTAAATAGTGTCACCCTCACAAAATTTTAATTTTTGTTATTTAGATGTTTTTGTATTTATAAGTTTATTTGTTTACTCGTGGACGAGCAAAGTTCAAGTTTGGGGGTATTTGATCGGTATTTTTATACGTCGATTTTATATACTTCGTGACTTGAATTAGGCTATTTCATGAGTCTTTTGAGTACTAATATATGTTTTTGGTGAGTTTTGTAAGTTTCGAGTTGTTCGTGAAAATACGCTTCAGGGGTTTTAAGTGCAAATTACAAAGAAAGAAAAATTGAAGAAAATGAAAATTGGACACTTGCGGCGCAAGGTTCGAACTTGCGACGCAAGGTAACTGAGGCCGCAATCGAAGAGCCAAGAAGCACACTCTTGGGGCCTTGCGGCGCCAAGGTATCGACCTTGCTCCAAGGTAGGCGAAGCTGCTCAAATTCGGGTTTTCACACGTCATTCGATTCAATCACAACTCCCAAGTATATATAGAAGTCGATCCGAGCCTAAGCATAGGAGGACGGACTGAACTCTCTTTACATAGATTTTAGGTAGTTTTAGATTGTATAACATAATTAGGTTGTGTAATTTCAAGTATTGAAGATCAAATCATGTCTTCCATCATCTCCATGTGCTGTTCATCTTCTATGATGAACTAAATCATCCCTAATCTAGGAGGTGGGAGGTAACTTGTATCGAATTTATGTTTTGATTCTTATATATATGTCTATTCAATGCTTGTTGATTGTGTTGTTTATCAATCCCTCTATTATTTCGCTTTGAACAAATGAATGTAATCGCAAATAATAAAGGCTTAGAGGTGCGGATACCTGCATGACCAAGTGCATATGTCGTACCGCTCACCCACAATAAATTGGACCTATCGAAGCACGAGTGATAAGTTAGGACCAGGTTCTTACATGATCTAGGTGACAGATAGATCATAAATCTAGGTGACAGACTAGATTACAGTTCTGTCTAGGATATGGAATGGGTGAATTTTTAGGGGGATGGAGGAACCCATTGTTCAACGGACCATATCTATTTTTAGTGAACGAACCCAAGACATTGAATGACATTATTATGAATTGAACATAAAGGAGATATAAGTGAAACCCGAATCCTAGATTTCCACTCACCATAAGATCTTCATATCGTTATTACCTGTCTAATTAGTTAACATCTATAACTAGTAGTTAGAGTAGAATTAAACATAAAACCCTCTTAGGTTAATAATTTGCTATCTATAACCGCATTGCGTGATCACTTGTCTCATTGGTTCGACCCTTGCTTCCGAGTCTATTCTATAATAGTCTTGTACACTTGCAAGGAAATAGATAAATAAAACAATCGATCAACCAACGAGACACAATTTTGAAAATTTCTCTTAACATATTTCGATAACAAGGTATTAACCGGTTGAAATATGGTTTCAAACTTTAAAATATTCATACTGTATTTGGACGTTTGCGACCATTTGAATACGACTCTTTCGAAAACATGAAAATCTTTTTCTGTTGTGTTCTTGGTGGGTTTTCGACCCGAAGACATGACATCCTCGTTGTGATTCAACTTGTTTTGGCCGAACTACGTTTTTGGTCTAATTTCCTTTATTAAGGGATACGTAGGCAGCCTACACTAGTAGGTCCGACCATCGAGCACTTAATTTGCATATTTGGCAAAACTACGATAACTTCGTTATAAACCGACTAAATATGTTCAGTTATGGAGTTTGGTTAGCATGATAAACCGTTGCATTATAATAACCGTTACATGTTGCATTTCTCTCCCTATTTAATTGAACGAAATTGGAGAGTCTATTGTTTATCAACGATATTCGCCTACTAAGTGCCTCCTCGGTTACCCGTAGACTCCATCGCGGCTCAGACACCCCACCTCGCACTCCCGATACGTGACTTTGACATGTGATATCAAGAACTCGCTAAACTTAACAAATGTCAAGTTACAAGAGTCAAAATGCGAAAGGTAAAGCACGACGCAAAACAAGAAAATGCGAGGTGAAAAGTGTCAAAATTGAAACCAATAGGCCTCGCGCGGCCAAAGGTTGCTCTCGCGCCCGCCAAGCCATGGTGTTGTCCGCACCCCATATGCTACGCCTTCTCGACTTAACGACGCGCAAACACGAAGGCCGGTGTACAACGAATCGACGCTGTGGATTTTTAATCCTCGATGAGTCCCTTCGTCCACCTATAAATAGAGGTGTTGTCTATTTCTCGAAGACGGAGAAATCCTCGCAAAGAAACGCCGAAGAAATATCTCCGCTTTTATAACGCCGAAGTTTAGCGAGTAAGATAGGAGTGTCTAGCCCACAAAGCTTCCAAACCCCGCCCAACCTCCGCCAAACACAATCCACCTGGCAAAGTGATCCCTAGCCTTTTAGTTAGGTATCACCCTATTTCTAGGACCCAAAAACCATAAAGTAAGCCGTTACTCGCCGAGTAATAGGCTGAAAATCATCCCATAGCCGTTGTTCCGCCCCAACCAAAAGGCAAAACAACTCAAATAAGCCGCCACTGCCTCGAGTGAACGAGCCAAAACCCTCAAGAATAAGCGCTACTCCGCCCAAATCACAACAACAACAACAACACCACAACAACAAAGAAGACTCCTCTCCCAACGAGCGAGCACACCGCGCCTAAAAGGTAATAGCCTTTAAGGGCGCTTATTTTTATAAAGTTGTTTTTAAATCCAAACCTAATGTAGCTAATATAAGCCAGGTCGCCCGAATTTAGTTAGAAAATATTATGTAAAAGAGTCGTTATAATGGCCAAATATTTTTAAATATATTGGTAATTATTGTAAGGAAATGGCCGCAAGTCCCAGAATAATGTAGCTATTGATGTTTTTGTTTTATTTTCCTCGTTTTTAATGCTTTGTTTATTTGCTAAATATAACAATAAGCATACTTTAGCCAAAAAACTATTTTTGAGACCAGAGGCGAAGCTGGGTGCCTAGCACCTTCCCAACTCAACTTAGCCTCCGAACCCGCTTTCATAATCTCGCTTTTTTTTTTTGTTTTGCTTTTTTGCCTTAAAAATAAAGATAACGATTCTAAAACTTTTTGGATCCAATACCTCTTAACACTTTTCTCTGCTTTTCCTCTAAAAAAGGAAATGGGAATGGTGTATTCTCATATCCTTCATTCCTAAACAAGAGATAACTTGATGCGGGAAACCCAAAGCTCCCATAGTGATCCGAAATGAGCCATAAGGCTATTTTATAAAAAATCCATAAATGGGCGCCGCAACATCCTTTTTTGCACTTTTATGTTTTCCCTAAAAAAGAAAATGAGAATGAAAGGTGATGCATTCCCATATCCCGGTATCCCCAAATGGGATAACTTGATGCGGAAACCCAAAGTTCCCTATTGGATCAAAAAATCCACTAAAGTCAACCGAGGCGCATTCCAACGCTTATTTTAAGACAACACTCCTCTGCATCTTTAATTTCGCTTCCCTAAACAAGGGAGGATGGAATGAGAGTAGCAGTGGTCCCCGCAGATCGCATGCGCACCCCTATCCAAGGGCTGCGGGTGTAGGCGCACGGCCACTCCACACCATCGCTTTGAATGACTCCTGCCACGCAGCATCACATTTCGGCCTGTTCTATAATTTTTTTTTAAAGGGCTAAAGCCATCTTTTCTGGGATGACTATGAATAAAGGAAAGCCATATTTCTGGAACGTTAAGCATGAACATCACCTTTCTGGACCGCTTCTATGAATTTCAAAAAAAAAAAAAAAAAAGATAAAGCCATCTTTCTAGGATGATTATGAATGAATGTGAACCATCTTTCTGGAATGACTCTCAAACATGAATATCACCTTTCTGGGCCGATTATATGATTTTTTTTAAAAAAATAAAACTTGATGAGCTCGGCCCAAATCTTGGTCACGAGCTAAGCACATGTGCCACCACGTGATAGGCACATGGATGTTAGGGACCAGGAAATAGGTCACCCGAGTAGGACAACCGGAGGTAAATATCCTACATATATCCCGAGCAGGAGTCTTTTTATTAATCACCGAGCAGGGAGCAGGGCTGTTCGAATAAACCAGATATTCATCCCAAGCCTAACTGGCAGATAACTCCCGAGCCCGAGATTCAAGCCATGATTCCGTCAGTTATGCGGTCAACCCGCATTTATGGTCATAAAGTCTTAAATTCTCTCCATAATAATAACTCAGCCCGGATTTCACTATAAAAAGGGCTATATATACCTCACAAAGTTACATTTGAAAGGTACGCACACTTTTACATACCGAAACTCTGTCATTTTGCTTTCTTCAAGCTTAATACTTACTCTCACGCGTGAGGGGTTTCGCGAGGCCCTGCCTTGCATTCCTATTAAGGTGTTCTTCTTTTGACAGGTCTATACAAGGTCATACCTTTACATAAGCTCAGATATCCTACAAACCGCAAGGAACGGGCCAAGACCAAATTGTGTAGCATCAGTTTGGTTCTGTTGCCGGGAAACGAAAATTTCTAGTCAATTTTCCTCAAATTTTGTTAGTATGGCTAAAAACGGTAAAGGACATGCTGGAGTGAGTGGAAATGTTGGTGGGGATATGTCTGTGCACCAAGGAGACTGGCCACAAATCAATAACCGGCCCGAGGGGATTCCCCACCGACCGCCTTCTAAAGTATGGGCTTCTCCATTAAAGGGGTAACCGTGATCCTGTGCAAAGCAGACATGCGCCAGCAATGGTTTCATCCAGAAATGACCTCCCCGGCATGATTTGAGAAATCGGTTGCAACAACAAAGGGCAATTCGGCCGAGTTACGTGACCAACGGAATCAACGTCGAGGTCGCCAACTTAATCCAATGGTAGAGCATCTAGTTGAATGAAAAAAAATAAGCTTAGGCACTTGGTGGAGGCTCGGACACGAATAGGATGTTCATATTGAACCAACAATTGGCCGCGTTAAGTCAGCCACCGGTTCCCATAGAGGAACAGTTGATTCCAGTTGTGCCCGTTATCAGTACTCCACAAATGGTGGAAAGGGTGCCTAGTGTCAGCGATCAGGCCCTACACAGACACCCTTTGGCCATCGATCAGGCACCGGCTCGAAATCGGCGGCGGTGGCGACCACAATCAAGGCCTCATGCGTGAAATCCATGAGGAAAAGGCATTAGGCGAGATAAGCGTCGTGTAGGAGAGTACAATATTGGTTGATGAGTCACAGCCGGCCAGTGAGGCAGTCGAAGAGATGAACATGAATGTTCCTATCACTTCTCGGTCCCATTACTCTCATCGATCTTGTCGGACATCACTGTCGCGATCATGACAAAGCGGCGAAGAGCCGTCAAAAGCGGACGGCGAGGCGGACCAACCCGAATGGCGGATCCCGCCAATTGGCCGGGCGGGCGACCAACCCGAAAATTTCATGGCGGACTAAAAACACACCCAATGACCCAACCCAACTTGGGTCATGGATGGGCGACCAACCCGCCATTTAAATTTTTTTGGGCAAAGTCATTCAAGACCGTAGTGAAACTATCTCACTGGAGGTGAACTGGCCGGAAGAAGCGGCTTTGATGGAGATTCACTGTCGGGCTGTGATGGGGGTTTCGCGGCGCTTAGAATTTAGGATGGCGGAAGGGTCGGAGGAGAATGCCTGGATGGGGCGAACGGAGTAAAGAGATCGCCATGATCTGGAGAATGGAGATATGGCGGTCAAGTGTTCGGGCGGGGATTGGGAGCTGCTCTCGCCAACATGGCGTGTGGATGGAGATGAAGAGAGAGATGAACTGGTGGGGAATTGCGTGGCCTACCGGATTTGGGGACGATGAAGTTGATTCACGGAGTTGGGTGGGAAGGAGTTGGATGAGAGAGAAGAGGGAGATGGCGATTTGGGTTGTTTGGGGCAGAGAGAGAGAGAAGAGGTCCCTCGCACTGGCCGCCTCGCATCGCTGTTTTGACTTGTCTACTCTCTTTTCTTTTTCATCTTTTTTTATTGAATCATACAGTCCCCGCATCGCCGTCTTTTCCTTGTCTCTTTTCTTTTTTTATCTATATGTATATGTATGTATGTATATATATATGTATATATATATATATATATATATATATATATATATATATATATATATATATATATATATATATATATATATATATATATTATACTAGGTAGAAATAGGCGGACCAACCCGCCCGCCCCGCCCCGCCCGCCTAACTCGCGAATCTGCTTGGGTCTAACCCAAAAGCCCGCCTCAAGGGTCATGTTTTTAAACCCAACCCATCTTTTTAATAGGAGGGGCGACCAACCCAATCTGTTTGGTCCATTTTGACGGCCTAGCGAGCAGACGCCATGAGGTCCTAAGACCACCAAGTGGTTGCCCAAGAGATTAAAAGCACGCCAGACAGGCACCTCAGCCGTCAGAAGCTCACTCGTAGTAATCCCCCGCAACACCACTCACGCCCAACCTCGACAATGGTCGAGGTTTCGCAATACTGCAAGTTAGAATGGATGGATGGGAGGTTGGTCGACGACTCGATGGGATGGTTCGATCAATGCATCTGTGAGTCCATTTCAAGGATCGGATCGAAACCACACCTCCAAAGACAGGGCCGTTTTTCCCAAATTTTGATAAATACTGAAAACCCGCCATGAGATTGGTTACGCTCATTTGAGGCACAGTGTCGGCCTAGTAACTAGCAATAAAGCCTTAAAAATGAAGGCATTTGCAGGGGCTATCCAAGGCAAAGCCCAAAGCTGGCTGGGACGTTTCCCGAGAGGATCTATAACAACATGGAAGGATCTGAGGGAGAATTTCTTAGCAGAATTTAGTTCGGCCGAAGCTCTTCCGAAGAGTCGTTTCGATCTCTGTAAGGTGGTCCAGGGAGTCGATGAATCATCTCACAGTTATGTGGAACGATTCACAAAAGTGCTTGAACCGGTCACATGCATGACGAAAGGGAAGGTCACACTTTGTTTTCTGAATAACATGCGAAGTGGGGGCCTGAAACAGGAGTTGGTAATGCATCCCCCAGCCACTCAAGGTGAGATGCTTGCTCGAGCTCAACAATTTAGCTCGACGGAAGCTGATCGAAAAGGAAAGGGCAAGGAGAAAGCCGAAAATAGCTCGATAGCAGCAGCAACTCCTAGCTCGGGCAACAACAATAATTTTTGCAGAGATCGGAACAGGACTTCTGATTCCACTCAACGATTCAGAGAGCAACATTTCACTCCCCTGAACACTTCAAGAGAAGAAATCATGATGCAGATCCAAAATGATCTTCATGCTCCCTACCCCATGAATCCAGATACTGCCCAGTATCGGGATAACACAAAATTTTGTGCTTATCACAACGATGTAGGGCATGTCACAGAGGAATGCTTCATCCTCAAAAAGGAAATTCAACGTTTGATCAATCAAGGATGTCTTGATAGGTTCAAGCAAGGAAACAACAATGGAAATAATTATCGCAATCCTTATGCTCGGGGAGGAAACGGAGGAAATAGGGGAAATGCCCCTCAGATACATGGAGTTGTCAACGTCATTCTTGAGGAAGAACCCAACTCGACTCAATTGGGAAAACACATCTACTCATTGTCAAAGGTGATGAGTATGCCACCAGTAACTCGCTTTGGCGAGCAGACTATCCACTTCACTCGCAGTGAGCTAGCAAGCATGCCACCAGTAACTCGCTTTAGCGAGCAGACTATCCACTTCACTCGCAGTGAGCTAGCAAGCACAACCCTCGCTTCCGAGCACCTTATATCGCCTGATAACAATTGGCAAGTGCATCGAGTGCTTGTAGATACGGGAGCATGTCGGGACGTGCTCTATTACAATTGTTTCAAGGAGATCGGCCTCACTGATGCTCGCTTGAAACCCTATTTGGGAACTCTGGAAGGTTTCACGAATCACAAGGTCGGCATCAAGGGCACAGTTGACCTGAAAGTTTACCTAGGTGATGGGGAGCATACGAGGCTAGAAGTCATAACTTTCCTCGTCATCGACTTGAAATCACCGTACAATGCCATCATGGGAATTCCTTCCATGGCTCGCTTCCAGATGGTAGCTTCAGTACCCCACCAGCGAGCAAAATTTTATACAGACAGTGGCATCGAAATTCTTCATAGTCAACCCCGAGCAATGTGGGAGTATGTCCGGGAGACACAAAAGAAGAAATATAAAATTGCATTCTTTACTCCCAGTGAAGAGATCACTATTCCAGAGAAAGCCCCTGTCAGTATAGCAGTAATTTCAGAGGGGGAATGCAACCAGAAGGTATGGAGATTGATGAGCCTATCGATGAGCAGGAAAAGGCAGCTGGAAAAATGCCAAAGCCCGCTCGTCAAAAGCGAGCTAAAGATGAAAAAATTGAAATGGACACACTGCAGGTTCGTGAAGAGCCAAAATTCCAAGCTGAAGATGAGCTCGAGGAAATCGTCATCAACCCTGCTTTTCCAGAATAGAAGATTAAAATTGGGACTACACTTTCCCCAGAAGAGCGAGCACGGTTGATCGAGTAGTTAAAAATAAGTCTCGATGTGTTCGCATGGACTATGGAAGACATGAGGGGCGTAAGCGAGGAGGTAGCCCTTCATCGGCTAAGTGTGGATCCTACGTACCGACCAATTCAGCAACGACCTCGACAATTCTCCTCGAAGAAAAATGAAGCAATAAAGGTAAAGGTGGAAAAGCTATTGAAAGCCGACATCATCGAAGAAATTCATTACCCGTCTTGGCTTGCCAATGTGGTAATGATGAAAAAGAGCAATGACAAGTGGAGGATGTGTGTCGATTTCACAGATCTCAATAAGGCCTGTCCCAAAGACAACTACCCTCTTCCTCGCATTGATAGGCTGGTCGATGTTATCGCTGGGTTCGAGATGCTCAGTTTCTTGGATGTTTTCTCAGGGTACCATCAAGTGAAAATGTGCGAGCAGGACAAGGCTTTGACCGCATTTCGGGCAGCTGACGGTCTTTATTGTTATAAAATGATGCCCTTCGGGCTGAAGAACGCTGAGGCTACTTATCAGTGTATGGTGAACACAGGTTTTGGCCAATAAATTGGCCGAAACATGGAGGCATACATTGATGACATGGTCATCAAAATGAAAGGGAGAGACCACATCAAGGACTTGGAGGAAACTTTCACTAATCTTAGAAAGCACAACATGAAGCTAAACCTGAGCAAATGCATGTTTAGAGTTCGAGCTGGTAAATTATTGGGCTTCATGATTAACCAAAGGGGAATCGAAGCCAATCCGGAGAAGATTCAGGCTCTTCTCGACATGAAGCAACCTAGATGCATTAAGGACGTACAACGCTTAAATGGGACCATCATTGCTCTTGGCCGTTTTATCTCCCGCTCAGCTGAGCGATGTTTGCCCTTCTTCAAAGTTCTTCACGGCAACAAGAATTTCGAGTGGAATGGGGAACGTGCAGAAGCCTTCAAGCAGCTTAAGAAATATCTCGGTGAATCACTTCTGATGAGCAGCCCGAGAACGGGAGAGAATTTATACTTGTACTTGGCTGCCACAGACCAGGCTGTGGACGCTGTTTTGGTTAGGGAGGAGTCAAATGTTCAAAACCTGTGTATTATGTGTCTAAAGCTCTCACTCAAGTAGAGAGTCAATCTTTTAATACATAAAAGTTGGCCTACTCTCTTGTCATTGCTGCTCGGAAACTACGAGCCTACTTATCTGCACATGTGATAATTGTATACACTGACTCACCACTACGAAAAATATTGCACAAGCCCGATTTTTCGGGGAGAATGCTTGGCTGGTCCATCAAGCTCACAAAATTTCACATAGGTTATCAGCCGAGAAGGGCTATCAAAGCACATGCATTAGCGGACTTCTTGGTGGAAACGGGTTTTTCCAACCATGAAGAAGAGTTTGTCCCGACCAAAAATTTACCTGCTGAACAAAAAAAAACAATTAAGATCAAGCCAGCACATTGCTGAGAATTATTCGTAGATGGTGCAGCGAGTAGAATGGGAAACAGAGCAGGCATTTTATTGGTCACACCCGACCAGGCAGACGAGTTCGAGATGGCTCTTCGATTCAAATTTGTAGCCTCCAATAATCAAGCCGAGTATGAAGCCATGATCGCCAGACTTAAGCTCACGTTGGACATGGACATTGATTCTGTTACAATATACTCGGATTCACAATTAGTTGTAAACCAAGTACAAGGGGAGTATGCAGTTCATAATCCTACCTTGGTCAAATATTGTGACTTAGTCAAGGAAATCTTGAAGGATTTCAAGTTTTGGGTAATCATCATAATCGACTGGTCAGACAATATGAGAGCAGATTACCTCTTCAAAATGGCAGAAGACGAACTCTCAGCGTTAAGGCCATCAGTTATGATCGATCACCTAGAAGCACCTTCTATTGACAAGGATCAGATAATGGACATCGAGCTGGCGAGCAGGTGTTGGATCGATGAATACAAGGATTTTATTGAGCAGGGCGTTCTGCCAGAAGACAAAAACCGAGCAAGAGTTATTCGAAACCAGGTTTGTCGATACTCTGGTGGCCTGGAGGAGTGCCGCATGCTTTATCAAAGGTGAGGTCGATGCTTCGTTGTGTTCGACCACAAATGACCCAAGAACTTTTATATGAGGTTCATCAAGGAGAATGTGGGGGTCATCCAGGGGCCCGAACCTTGGCACAAAAAATTTTGTTTGCAGGTTATTATTGGATTACACTAAGGAGAGATGTAGCCCAGTATGTGTAGAAGTGTGACAAAAGTCAGAGGTTCGTAGACATACCTAGATTGCCATCAACAGAGCAAACGCCAGTAGTTGCTGCTTGGCCATTCGACATGTGGGGGATCGACCTGATCGGACCTTTTCCACTGGCACGATCTCAATTCAAGTATGCAGTAGTGGAAATCGATTACTTCACCAAATGGATTGAAGCAAAGCCATTAGCTACAATCACTGAGAACAACATCATCAACTTTGTGCATGACCACATTTGGTGTGGATTTGGGTTACCCAGAGCTATTGTCTCCGATCATGGCACGCAGTTCTTGGATAAATTTACAGCAGAATGTAACATGATGTATGTTAAACATTGGCAGTCTTCAGTTGCATATCCACAAGGAAATGGACAAGCAGAAGCCGTGAACAAACAAATCCTGCACGCTCTAAAATGAAATTTGGACGATCGAGCAGGGAAGTGGGCAGATGAGTTACCAACCATTTTATGGTCGATCAGGACAACAGTAAGGGGTTTAACAGGTGAAACACCTTTGGCTCTCACATATGGATTGGAGGTTGTAATTCCTACAGAAACAACCTTTCCCAGTTACAGAGTGGCTCACTATAACGAGCAGGACAACCAAGTTGCCCGGGCAATCGACCTTGACCTTCTTGAAGAACGTAGACTCGAAGCTCGCATCAGAATGGTTAATTACAAACAAAAAGCTAAAGCTCATCATGATAGGAAGGTTCGGGGAAGAGCATTTCAAGTCGAAGATTGGGTCTTGAGGAAAATCGAAGTCACAGGACAGTGACCAGAGCGAGGAAAATTGCCACCTAACTGGGAGGGACCATTTAAGGTTACAGGAGTCATTAGAGAGGGCACTTATACCTTACAAAATCAAGAGGGCAAACATTTGAAGCATCCATGGCACTCTGATCATTTAAAGAAATATTACCATTAACATGGTATTAATTTGACTGTTACTTTGTTCTCCTATATTTGCATTGAGGGATTTTGAATGTCCTTGGTCAAAATTACTTGAAAATTATTTCTTCGGTGATTGAGAAGTTTGAAATCCTGTCCGTCGCAAGTAAAAATATTCTCAAAGTACTATAAACATAACTCTGCTCGATAAATCGAGCAAAGTTGGGCCCTACCCGGTTTGTATTTTAGTTTGAATTCCTCGACATGAGAAGGGGGACAACCCACTGCCCGATATTATTTGACGGCTTTGTTCGCTATGGAAACAAAGGGAGAAAAATCTCGTTCGAATAAATATCCAACCTAAATAATTAGTTAATGATTTAATAAACCTAGGGCCCTGCCTAGTTAACGCGGCCAAACCAATTTTACCCGATAAATCGAGCAAATGGCAATTATTTGGATGTCTGCCAAATTAGCAGAAGGGGCCCTGCCCGATAACACTTTTGTTTTTACCAAGAGTGAAAATAAAAATAAACAAAAAACAACGAACATTCACACATTGAAAATTACAAAATACTTTTTTTCCTTTCATAATCATTGAAAATTACATCCAAGGAAAACTATTGCCAACAAGGTTACAATATATTAACTTCCTCCTTGCTCCGTATTTCTTCCTGGCGCGTCAAGCTCGGCGAAGATCTTTTCCATCTCAGATTGCATATTTGGGGGAAGAGGAGGAGGATGAGGGAGCTGAATTATATCTTGATCGGGAGGAGGAGGCAGGTTTGTTTCCATACCGACAGAGGGAGCAGACTGATTGTCCTCAACATCTATGATCACAGGGCCAGCAGACTGGGGGGCAGGATCATTATCTTCATCCTCATTGGCCTCACGCTCAAAAATAGCGTTCATTTGATCAACTACATTATTGGCCAACAGAGTAGGAGGAATCCATTCCGGCTCATCGGCCATCTGATCATTACTTGTTATGATCCCCAACTCATCTTCATTATAGGGGACCAAAGCATGACTCTTCCGAGCCTCAGCACACCAGGGTGAAGCCGCCCCCCACTGCGCCATCATTTCAAGCGTGATTCCTGGAAGCCCGCTGCTCGCAGCATGTGAAGAACGTGGTTGCACCCTTAAGAATAGTAGGGTACCAGTTTCGCATCCACGAGCTGCTCAAGCTCGGCTGACTGTTTGAAATCTTCCACAACAGCAGCAATTTCCTGTGCCAACCTTGCCTGCCAAGCCCTCTCTTTCTACTCGGTCGCGACCTGAGTATCCTTAGCCTTTTTCCTCTCATCGCTCAAGGTTTTCTGAGCGGCCACCTCCCCATTCTGGGCAAATTCCACCTGGGCCTTCAGGCGGATTATCTCCTCCTCGAGCTTCGTCAGCTCGACAACTTTGGCAAGGACCTCATTGTCCTTAGCCAGCAAGTCCTCCTTGTAGGAGTGGACATCCTCATCAGACTTCCTATTCTGCTCAAACAAGGCCCCAGCCTTATCCTTGTATTCGTGTGCACGTTTGTGCAGAAGAGTAACCTTGGAGGTGAACTGCAAAACAACAAAAACACAAATAAGCAAGAGATATACATCGTTAATGACAGTTATGTTCATGAAACAATGGGCATAACATACCTCGCTGACCAACAACAATTTCACCGAAAGCAGACACTGCTCGGAGTTTCTAAGATCGCCGAATAACGCCGGCCGACAACCCTCTTCGAAACCCTTACCCGCAAATCGGCACTCATAGCCCCCGATCACGAATGTTGATCCCTTCGAGGGGGGGAACGACAACGACTGCTCACTGCCTCTAACCCCTTCTGGATACCTGCATCACAAAGTTGGCTCTCAACTAACTAGGTGTACCACCGTAGTGGCTCTTCACGTCGAGGAGGGGGAGGTGGTAACCCCGTAACCAGGGACGTTAAAATAATGGGAGAGGGTAAGGGACCAGACCCTGCTTGAATTGTTTCTTAGGGTTCATCCTCCCATGTCCGTGATTGGGTGCTCCGACCTCTCGCCGGGATCGCCATACTGGTCTCTTTCGAGAGGACCGCTGTGGTCAAGCGCCCTGTGGAAGGAGATTTTGGTTCTGGTGGAGGAGCCAGAGCCCGAGATGATTTATGTCCTTTCAAAGAAATGAGCCTTGGGTAAAGAGGCGTAAGCGACCTATCAACTCACCGTGGTGAGCAAATGCACTCGCTTGAAATCGCCTTCATTGCCTCAAGATATCTTTCACCACTGCCGAAAAAGAAAACAAATTAGAAAACATCAAGATATACTTTTCCAATAATCAAAATAATAAGAGCAAATACCAGCATCATCAAAATCAAACCGAGGAGTACAATCTCCCCCTGCATCAGATAACTCGTGACTCATCGGGAACTTGTGGCCATGAAAAGTCCCCCAAAAAGGATGGGCTGGCTCGGGTGTTACGGCGATCAAGGACTCTACACCCTTTAAGGGAACAGGGTACATCCCGGTCAGACGTAAGATTCGTGCATCCTGCACGATTGATTTCTAATCAATCAGCCACTGCTGACCCTACTCAGTCACTCCCAGCGCTCCCCGCAACATTGCCATGCACTTGTCCTCTCCAGTGAAGGTGGCATGTCGGTTATCAGTTGGAGGCTTCATCTCGTAAGGAGTCGGGGCAAAGGGCCACCCAACCCGGGATTCCACAACGATAATCCTCTTATCCCACTTATCAACTTTATTGGGAAATTCAGTAAATAGCTTCAAAGCCCCAGCCTTTGAACGACCAATAATCCTGCCCGATCTTTTATCTTTGGTAAACTGGAAGAGTTTTCGGACTATGGTCATCTCTGGTTCAAAACCAATCAGTCGGCAGGTCGCGCTAAAGGCGATCAAGATCAACATCGTGCTAAGTTGGAGGTCACATGGAACGACGTTGGTTTCCCTTAAGAACTCGATGATGAAGGGATCCAATGGAAAGCGCATCCCGACGCGGAAAAAATCATAGAAGAAGACTATTCTCTTCGTTTTGCTTCTCATCTGAGCAGGGGCCATCTTGGATTCATAGGGAACGCCTCGATAGTCTTCACCAGAAATCCCAATCGAGTTAAACCAATTTCCAACTTCCACAACTGAGTCAATTGACTCCCAGTGAGCAAACGAGCTCAGGTTATAATAATCTTCATTTCGATGCCTCCGTCCTGCTCGAGGTCGCCCAGCCAATTCCTCATCACTGGGGATCCCACTCGAGCTCGCCTCATCCACCTCATCCTGATCGGTGGTCACATCGTTCACTACCCTCTCAAGGGGAATTCGGCTGCTCGCTTCCTGGGTATTCCTTCCCTCAGAAACATGAACTTCATAATCAGTCCTTTTCAGAATCTGTTGGTGCACAATTTCTTTGGGAACCATGATCATAATCATAAGCTTCTTACTCGTGATCAGAGTTATCCTTAAAAAATCGAAGGGGAGAAGACATCCTACAAGAGATCGAGGAATGTCTGGATTAAAGCCCCAAAAAACTTATATTACTTGAAGATTTCTCCTCGATCTCCCTGTAAATTACCCAGATCTAGGGGCAAAACCATAAAAAATCTACCCATAGAAGATGAATATGAAGAACATGCATACGAAGATAAAACCCAGAAAACATGGAGATATTCAAGACAGGCAAAGGAAGAAATTTAAAGCAAATAAAGACTTGTGCGTTGAAGGGGAATTAGTTTGCCGGAGGGGGAAATTTGAACTTGATCCAGATTGCAAAAAATGGAGTTGTGTCTACTGAAAGACCGTTTCCGGAGGTGTCAAATAGAAGCCAGAAGAGTGATGCAGTCGGTTGTAATGCAAGTTGGAGCAAGAAAACTGTAAAAAGACCGAATGTTTTAGGGTTTCCCTTTTATAGGCAAAGTTCGGGGAAAAAGCGCCCAAAACATCTCCAAATTCAAACTGTGGCGGCTGTGATACACACAATCAAAACCGTCATCAATGCACGTCTCGAAAACACGCAACCCATCATGACTTTTCCCAGCCGCCGTCACCTCAGAAAAGCTTTTCAGCTTCCTGCAATCGGCACTTTGAGTACCCCAGCTGTCACCAACAAAACAATTCCCCTCACTTTTCCCACAACAAAAATTAACAAGTATTTTGCTCCCCAATTCAAGCCTTCACACAGTTTCACCATGCTCCTTGCACCGAGCATAAATACTCGCCGAACAGGGAGCAGGGGGCCACTGATGAGCTCGGCCCAAATCTTGGTCACGAGCCAAGCACATGTGCTACCACGTGATAGACACGTGGATGTTAGGGACCAGGAAAGAGGTCACCCGAGCAGGACAACCGGAGGTAAATATCCTAAATATATCCCGAGCAGGAGTCTTTTTCCTAATCACCGAGCAGGAGCAGGGTTGCTCGAATAAACTAGATATTCGTCTCAAGCCTAACTGGCAGATAACTCCCGAGCCCGAGATTCAAGCCATGATTCCGTCAGTTACGCGGTCAACCCGCATTTATGGTCATAAAGTCCTAAATTCTCTACATAATAATAACTTAGCTCAGATTTCACTCTAAAAAGGGCTATATATACCTCACAAAGTTACATTTGAAAGGTACACACACTTTTACATACCGAAACCCTGTCATTTTGCTTTCTACAAGCTTAATACTTACTCTCACGCGTGAGGGGTTTCACGAGGCCCTACCTTGCATTCCTACTAAGGTGTTCTTCTTTTGACAGGTCTATACAAGATCATACCTTTACATAAGCCCAGATATCCTACAAACCACAAGGAACGATCCAAGACCAAATTGTGTAGCATCAAAACTTAAAACCATCTTTCTGGGATGACTATGAATAGCATTATTATCACCTTTCTGAGCCGGTTCTATGATTTTTTTTAAAAGGGCTAAAGACATATTTCTGGAATGACTATGAATGAAGATGAGCCATCTTTTGTGAATGTCACCTTTCAGGACCAGTTCTATGAATTAAAAAAAATGATTTTTTTTGTACAGATTTTGGGTTTAACAAAATTTTGTTTGTTACCCAGATTTTCGGGAATGAAACATTTCTCTTTTTTAATTGTTTATTCACTTTTTCCCTTTTAAATTAATAAAGGCAAAATAGTAGTTTTATATCAAGTATTGCCCAATTCTATTTATGTTTGCTGTCGTTTCCTAGCAAAGCGAGAAAGGGAGAGAGAGCTGAGAGACTGGTAGGCGATTTTTTCGAATCGATCTGCAGAGCACAGCGAATCGATCTGTCAATTACTCTTTTGGATTTCTTCGTCTCTTCAGGCTTCAAGCCTTCAATTGAAAGTCTGAAACCCTTTAATCGATTTGCAGCACAGAGCCACAGACCCTTCATGATTCAGCAAAAGAGTGAAATTGTGAAAGTTTGTATGAGAGTTTGAGCTTCGGCAGCCGGCAGCCGGCAGCTTCGACTTCGAGCTTCAGCAGCGACGACAACTTTGGCTTTGACTTCCCTTGAAGGTTAGCTTCTCTCTCACTCTCAATCTCAATTCTGGTTTGAAAGCTGGTTTGAGTTGAATTTACAAATTTGAGTTGAATTTTGGTTTTAAATTCTGGTTTGAAATGCATCAGTTTTTTACAACGAATGGTTGCTTTGAGTTGAATTTATAGATTTTCTTCTTTCCTTCTTATGTTTATAGATGCATCTGTAACAGTCATTGGGGCTGAATTTCTGTTATTTCATTATTATTTTCTTTCTTATTTCTACAATGCATCAAATTTACTAAAAAAAAATTCAAAAACTGTTGGGAGTTAGATTACTACTGCCCGGTTTGATATTTACAGTAGAGTGCTGAATTTCTAAATATTCTATGAAAATGGAGGGATGAGTATCTTGTCTGTTTTAAATTATCAGTTCAAATATGATTATTTATGTTGTGTAAGATTATTTGTCGAGCTTTGCGCAATTGATGCTTGGAGGCTTTTATGTTTTATGAAATTTGTTGGTACTCTCTGGTGAATTTCATTGCAAAAAATTGCATTGTTGTTTGAGAAATAGCTAAACTCTGTTGAGAGAGTAAATCTTTTAAATTTTATTATGTATTTGTATTAAACAGGTAAAAAAAAAAAACCATCATATTGGTCCGGTCCTGGTTCTCGTACGTCTTCGATTGGTTCTGGACTGGACCAATGTATTGGTTTTCAAACATATTGAGTTGGTCCTGGTTCTAAATTTGTTGAGAACCAGACTATTGGTCTAGTCCCGATTTTTTCTTTTTTTCCAAAAAAATGGATCAAACCGGACCAAGTTCACCCCTACCCTCAACCCCCACTACCCGACGGTTGATCCCTGTTTCATTGCACAACAATAATGGTTTTCGAATCTAATGTGTTTGCCAGAGGTGTTGAAAGTGGCAATAATATTTTTAAAATAATATTTCAAAAAAATAGTCTTTTGTGATTGAAAAAAAAAAACAGTGATGAAGGGGTTAGAAACTTTATAAAAAAGAACTGCGATAATTTCACCCAAGAAATTAAGTCGTTTTTTATATCAAAATTTTACTCTTTCCATTATTCACTTCAAAATAAAAATGGAGATTTTTACATCTCAAAATTGATATGAAAAAATTGGAGTTCAGATCTCCTGTACCACTTGTGTGTATCACTGATATACCATTTTTCATCTCCACCATTATATCCCAATCATTGTATCTCAACCAACGATTGAGATGAAAAGTGGTACACCAGTGATACACACAAATAGTACAGGAGATTTGGACTCACATCATCTACACACAAGTGGTACAGGAGTCCAGATCTCCTGTATCACTTTGTGTATCACTGGTGTACCACTTTTCTTCTCAACAATTGGTTGAGATATAATGATTGGGAGTCCAGATCTCCTGTACCACTGGTGTATCACTTTTTATCTCAACCATTACAATGATTGGGATACAATGGTGGAGATGAAAAATGATACATCAGCGATACACGCAAATGGTACAGGAGATCTGGACTCCTGTACCACTTATGTGTATATGACGTGAGTCCAGATCTCCTGTATCATTTGCATGTATCGCTGATGTATCATTTTTCATCTCCACCATTATATCTCAATCATTGTATCTTAACCAATGGTTGAGATGAAAAGTGGTACACCAGTGGTACATAAGATCTGGACTCCCAATCATTATATCTCAACCAATCGTTAAGATGAAAAGTGGTACACCAGTGATACACAAAATCAAAGTGATATAAGAGATCTCCTGTTCCATTTATGTGTATATGATCTACCATTTTTCATCACCGTCATTGTATCTCAGCCAATGGAGCTCATCCTGGACCACTTACATTACATGTCCTGGTACATCATTCAGCAGTGCAAGCCCGCAGTATGGCAACGTCCTTGGACACGCATACCAATCTATATTTATAACAGCCGGAAATGGGAAGAGAGCGAGACATGGAATGGGAGGCGAACTGGCGAAGGATTCAATTACCGACAATTTTGTTACTGTTTTCGTACGTTTTCAACAATGAAACTCAAGCTGACGGTGTAACTCCTGAAGAAGCCAAGCAGCTCATAGATGAGGTTAGAAAAAAAAAAAAACTTCTAATTTATAATTTCACCTTCATTATGTTATTTGATAGGATAATCACGATTTGATTTTTCAATTTGAATATTTGGGCACCTTTTTTCTGGGCAAATTTGCGCAAGTTACCACTTGCCACGCTGCAATTACTTGTATATTGGTGTTAATTAGTGATGGAAATCAATTTAGTAGTCTCGTAAAAGTTGGAAGAGGTTGAAGTGATGTAATTTCTTAGTTAGTTGACTGTAAACTTTTTTCACATCGCGCGTGGGTTATGCATAGATCGGTTAAAGAGTTTTTTTTTTTTTTGTTGGACTCTGTATAATAGAAAGAGGAGGAGCAGTATATGGGTCCATTGGCTGTTTGTTGGACTTTGTGGAGCAAAAGGAACAGCAGGGCGTTCGAGAATGTGGAGCTTGGGGTAGAAAGGTTGAAGGAGCGGATTATCAAAACTCTCTTTCTTAGGTGCTCCGAGTCTAGGTCGGCTGCGGATAACTCTTTTCTAAATTTCATGGACAATTTTTCAATTAGTTAGTTGGCTGTATACTTCCGGTGTACATAGGTTGCATCACCTTTTTGACTCAAGTTAATATTACTTTACTTTTCAAAAAAAAAATAATTGTAGGGTGTTCCACTAAAGTATAAAACATTATCTTCATCTTGCAAAGCCTCACACCTTGGGCTTATGTTCATCTGATGCAGTATGGAATTATATATGGATTCAGTTATTTTCATAATCCATGCTTCACTGTGAAATGTTTTCAACCTCCTTCACCAATGATTCCATTGCAACAGAGAAAGATGAATATAGAAAATAAATTGAGGCTGATGGACAACAAGTGCAACTCTATTCTAATTCCTTTTTTCCTATTTGTTAGAATTCTTCCCCGAACAAAAAACATTGGATTCCCCAAAGCTTATACCGTTATACGTTTACTTCCAAGTGCGTAGATCAGCTCGTATGGGCTGTTCTAGCTTGACCACATTCTAGCTTAACCACAGGTCTCATGCAACTGCATTAAAAGTTCTTAGGGAGATCTTTACCTCCCTTGTGGTCCTACCCGGCTCAGAGATTTGTCTTGGGCCTTGGGGCCTAGGGATAACTTGGGAAACCAAAAAAGCTTATACGTTGAAGATCAATGTCAATCCTTAGCTCATGTTACTAAGGCGCAACTCTCTTTACTAAAAATGCTGTTTGGCAAAGAGTAAATGGACAAGTTACTTGTTTTTAATTAGCAATTTAGAATGACACATTTTATTTTCTGCTACGTATTTGTTTTGCAGGCTTGTGCTGAACATAGATCTAAGTGCATTAACTTTTTCTGTGTCATATTAAGGATCTCTTTCGTGTTGACAGGCAGCATGTTTGAACGATTTCATGATACTCATGTTTAACAGTTTGTATTTGTATACACATTACCTTTTGTCGATCTTATAAAAATTGGATGATGAATGAAAACTAGTCCTTGAATAATCTGTAATGCATATGCCTCCAAATTCAGAATCTCAGGACATCGACTCTTCAATTCTTTCATGACCCGTGCTCAACGAATATATTGGATACGTGTTCAACAATTGTCCCCATACCTTGAATCCTTATCCTTACGGTGATGAGACAGGAAGCTTATACTTGAGAAAAAAGAGTAATATCTTCTTTCTACATGGATAGAAAAAAATATCTTCTCTAGTCATATCTGGGTTCAGTTTCTTCCGTTATAAACAACCATAAAGCATGTCCTAATTTTATAAAAGAGTCAATCTGTTTGCATATTAAGAGCATATTCGTGTACTTAATCCAACTTTTGACTTTTGAGTACATATCCCCAGATCTTGAATCTAGAGTTTGAGAGATTCAAATCTTAGATATAAATCTGTTCCAAATGGAGTCCATAATTGTGAATGTAAATGTATGGTCCTCCCTTCTAATTTGTCCAGTGGTACTGGTAGCGTATCCTATCCTCTAGCTTGTGTTTTTTTGAAAAATGAGAAGTTTGCGGTCAAAAGTTGGAGGAACACTTCAGGGTTGAACTTTATTCCCTCCATGGGAGAATGATGCTTGAGTAATTTGAAGTTTCAGAGTGAGTTACTCTCTGACTTATTTTGGGCATTTTTGCAATTTTGGCTGTGCATGATTGCTTAATTTGAAGCATAAGGTTGCATGTACCTATTTGAGCCATGGATCTCAAAAGTTTTGTCATCCATCCTTGATTGTTTGTTCTTAGCCAGCCTTACATGTCAATGGTATAGACCTTTCATATGTTGATTGGAACTGTCTCTTTATTGAAAGTCAAGTTTTGTAGATTTCCTTGCAACATTTATCTCTAGAGTCCTTGTTGTTTTAATACATGCCATATTCTTGTCAGCTTCATGATTTGATTTTGTTTCTGTCCTAAGTAATTTCAGGGAATGAAATTACCTTCATATGATGACGAATTACCCCACATAGCTGGATCTAGCCCAAAGATTGTTACCTGCTTTTGATGCACCAGCATGAATTCTGACTTGACAGTAATCATATCGAGACGCATATAAATTGAAGTTTTATTGGGTCAGTTATCTTTATTATGAAAATCGATATGTGTAGTTCCTTAGGGAAACATAACTCATATAAGTGCTTAGTACTCCCTCCGTTCCGGGCAAAGAGTCCACTATTCCATTTTGGGATGTTCCACTTAAAGAATCTACTTTCAAATATTAAGGCATAAAAGTGTTATTTTATTACAAATAGACTCCTAAAAATGTCATTTTCTTAAAAAAGTTTGACTTTCAAACGGGGACTCTTTGCCCGGAACGGAGGGAGTACATGTTAGCCAGATTGCTTTTGCATTAACTTATAAAGCTATTTGAAATTAATTGTTGAAGAGGTGTACACAATATCATGTGGCAAAAAAGTGCACATGCCCTTGGCCCTACTTCTATCATTCTCTGCACATATATGCACACACGTGTTTATTTTAAAAAGCCAGAGTGTCATGGTCCTCATGGAAGCCTTTTGTTTATGACACTCGCATCTGTCTTGTAGTTGTTGAGATTGTTTACGACGTATGATTAAATACATACTCATAAATTCCCCATCTATGATGTTATGCATACAAATTCCTCATATGTTGTGTGATGACATACTAAGCATTATGCTGCAGGAATTCCGTTTGAATCCATCAATGTGTTGCATGGAGTTGATGAAAATGAAAGCAATGTATAGTCTCTTTTATCATCTTTCCTTCGTTAAGTTTCGGGTTATATTTTCTTGAATTCTGACATAATGACACCTAATGTACCACTGGAATCTATGAAATGTATTACTGGTACAGTGCATCATGATCTTCTTTGGATGTCATCTATATTTTCTCTAATATTTCCACTGTTATAGCTTGGTTTCTTTCCTATTTACCTGTTAAAAATCTTAATTCCATCATGATTATCTTCTTTCCTCCAGATAACCTCAACGGCTGGTGGTGGGACTCTGACATTAGAGTTCGGGGTGCTCAGCCGTTAACAAATGATCGCAGTAAGTTTATCTCTGCAGGCCATGTAGCTTCTGATTGTGTTCACCTGCATCTTTCGATACGACGATATCCAACAACAAACTTTTATGCTGATAAATGGTGCAGTTCTTGATGCCCCGTAATGGAGATAATATATGTTGTTTTTTGTTCATCCCTTGTATTTGGATGCATTTCTAAGATGTTATCAGTAAAACCCATCAGAAGCAGCAGATTCATGAAGCTATTAGTTTATTATTATTGTTTTCCTCCTGTGATGATTTCTGCTATGCAAACGCTTCATGACACATTTTACTTTTTGATTTTCCTTTTGCATGTTGTTGAAAATATATCTGAAGATATGCACAGGTCTTATGTGTGCTGGTT
This sequence comes from Codonopsis lanceolata, assembly GCA_013146195.2. Classification (NCBI taxonomy): domain Eukaryota; kingdom Viridiplantae; phylum Streptophyta; class Magnoliopsida; order Asterales; family Campanulaceae; genus Codonopsis; species Codonopsis lanceolata. The sequence continues at coordinate 39,914,773 of CM028384.1, read as the reverse complement.
GAGTAAACTTACAAGTGTAAAATCATACTCAGATATGTCACGGATATCTATTGGTCAGTTTTGGAATCACCCTGTGAGCTGAGCTGCCACATTTGACCTGACTGTAACTTATTCAGCTTTGTTAAAACCACTCTTACTTACTGTCTGGTTAGTCATGGCCTTGAAACGATTTGGTTCTTGTTGACTCGATCGTTGTTCTATGGCGAACTTTTTTTAAGAAAAAGTAACAAACTAAAAGCACTGGAAAGAACCAACACGCTAGTACATGCAAACATATTGGAGAGAAATAATTTTATTGGTGAAAATCCCTCTTTTTCGTTATTTTTGGTGACTGACATGTGCAGTTAAACTTAGCTATGTCATTAACTGATATTTATGATGAGATTAATTTTCCTGGAAAGATTCTGTTAGAAGGTTCAATTGTCAAATATTTTCTATTGAGTTTAACTGGATATGTTAACTCTTCTTGCATGTCTTCCACATTCTGAGCTGGTTCATTATTACTTGGTGCTGCAATACCAGGGAATGGTTAAAGCCACCTTTTTGGCCAACATTCGTGGTAAACATTTCAAATAATGTTCAAATGTTTCCTGTTTAATAATTCTTATAACCTCACCCCCAACCTCCCATATTTTTGTCCACTTCACATTTCTTTTTCTTTCCATATTTTGTGCTCTATTGTTTTTATTTATTTTTGTTTGATATAGAACTGAGTTTACAATAACCACGAAATGAAATTTTGTGTAATTATATTTATATTTGTTGAGATGCAGTTTTTGAGCAAGTTACAAATAATGCAGTGTGGGGAATATGTGCCCGCCGTTCCCAAATTATTTTGGTTGGTGCTCATATTGATGTTTTCACTGGTAAATGGACACAGAAGGTGACTTTCCATTTACCTAGTTCTGTGAGATGCTTTATTTTGTCCATTTACCTAATAATATTGTGAAGGGACATGTGACATTCTGATTTTTGTATCTAAGAATTGATTATGCTTAGTACATGATCATTATACTGTTTTCTTAAATTTTTGATATTGAAAAAAGTTCTCGTTTGTTACCTAGTTGTGTGAGATGCTTTATGTCTTTTCTTAAGAATGGTTTCTATCTTTAATTTTAAGAGTATTTGATCATACTGTTTGAATTTGTCATAAGGTACTTTTACTTGCTCAATTTCTTGAAAAAAAAGGAATTACGAAATCTTGAGTTCTCTCCTTTTATTTAGAACACCTAAACTTTTTTTTTTTTTGATGATATTATGGATCCTATTTGCATTCTTTACTCCCTTTGTGATGTTGACTATAAATTTTCTATTGCCAACTTTATCTGGAAGCCGGTAACAGTACTGGTGTTGGGGGGGGGTTGTTTACTGTGACTTGCTCATCTATTACTCCCTCCGTTCTCCATTCTAGGCAAAGAGTCCAACGTACTATTTTGGGATGTTTCACTTTAAGAGTTCACTTTCAAAAAAATATGTTTATCATCTCCATAACATTTCAACTTTATCCTCACATTTGCTATTAACATACGATTCTTCTCAATAATTTTTGTAATTACGACCAACTTTAATACTAGCTATATATCCCTTAATAATTAGAATTTTCAAACATGGACTCTTTGGGTGGAACGGAGGGAGTTATATATAAGATTTTGGTACACAGGTGGTCATTAGATAATCTTCCAGAATCTTGATTTATTTTGAAGGCTTGGCATCCTTGAAGTAACAGATATGAGGAGTGCTGAGATTGATTTTGTGCTGAGGTTTTCAGGATCCTATTTATGTAGAAGGAATAAAAAAGGTGCTAAACTGCTTTTCATAGTTCCCATCGGCTAACTTCAGGGGAGACTGATGGCCGTGGGACACTTTCACTGCTAGGCATCGTCATCTAGTGAGTTAATTAGCATTTAGCAGAGATAGATGGGTAAGGACGATAGGTAAAGGATTCCATGTGCCTATTCATGTAGCTTGTTTGAGTTCCAATGCAATAGCCTTGTCTTTGAAGCGTTAACTTTGTAGCCGTCTCGCCAGTTCACCTCATGGTGAGGTTCTCTAGATCTGAAAGAGTGGACTGACAACAAAAGGGAATTGCAAAGTTCTCACTTGATGTTGAATCAATTCCGGAATCCGTGTCATTAAAAACAAAGTAGAATATGCCTGATTAATGGATAAGACATTTATCAGATAGAGGTTGGAAGAACATTTGAGGAGAGGACGCCACTCTCCTGGAGTTGTTCGTAATGATACCCGGATCACGAACTATATATTAGATTCAGTCTATCTTATATGAGCTAGAATCAGAAAGATCTATCAAGCAAGAGTAGTTGATGGAGAAGAGTGGGGAGCTGGAGACTTCCTGCTGAAAAAGCTTAGTAAGCTGGTGTTCGAGAAGATTCAGCTCTCTAATCGGACTAAAACACAAAGAGATTTGCAAAGCAGCCTTCAGACGTTAGAGTAGAGCTCACTTCTCTCTAGGAAGAAGACAATCTCCAACTAATGAAGGCAAGCTGGCGCCAAGTGAGCTACAAGCCAGGAGCCCGGACCTCGGACCCTATCATCTGGAATAGCCAGCCTGGAAAGGAAAGTTCTTTTTCAGGTAGCCTAGGCGATGTGATGATCTTCACAAGAAAATTCAAAAAGCTTCTAAGCAATGTCAAATTCTACAAATGTTCTACAATGGAAAGTTGGTTGGTAAATTCCCTTCTGGTTTGGAGAGGAGGATTTCTTAAAGGTGGTTGATAAATGCTAGTTCTGTTCAGTACAAATTAAAGAGTCCACGGTTGAAAGTTAAATATTCTAATAGTTAAAATAAATGTATTGTTGAGAATGAGATGACTCGATTACCCCGGCAAACAGGCCAGTTGCCTCCGAGGTTAATTAGCACAAGTTATCACTTGCCATGCTGCAATTACTTGTATATTGGTGTTAATTAGTGATGGAAATCAATTTCGCAGTCTCGTATGAGTTGGAAGAGGTTGAAGTGATGTAGTTCCGTTTAAATTGGAAAATGCCGGGATTTCTTTTAATGTGGGTACCAATCAGTGCTGTTATGTCTTGTGAAGCATAAGGTTGCATGTGCCTATTTGAGCCATGGTTCTCAAAAAATTTGTCATCCATCCTTGATTGTTTGTTCTTAGGCAGCCTTACATGTCAATGGCATTGACCTTTCATATGTTGATTGGAACCGTCTCTTTATTGAAAGTCAAGTTTTGTAGATTTCCTTGCAACATTTATCTCTAGAGTCCTCGATGTTTTAGTACATGCCATATTCTGTCAGCTTCATGATTTGATGTTGTATCTGTCCTAAGTAATTGCAGGGAATGAAATCACCTTCATATGATGACAAATTACCTCACGTAGCTGAGGATCTAGCCCAAAGATTGTTACCTGCTTTTGATTCACCAACAGGTATTCTGACTTGACAATAATCATATCGAGATGCATATAAATTGAAGTTTTATTGGGTCAGTTATCTTTATCTTGAAAATCATTATGTGTAGTTCCTTAGGGAAGCAAAGCTCATTTTAGTGCTTAGTATATGTTAGCCAGATTGCTTTTGCATTAACTTATAAAGCTATTTGAAATTAATTGTAGAAGAGACACAATACCATGTAGCAAAAAAGTGCACATGCCCTTGGCCATACTTCTATGCACATATATGCACACACATGTATGATGTATGTATATTTTAAAAAAGCCAGAGGGTCATGGTCCTCATGGAAGCCTTTTGTTTATGACACTCGCATCTGTCTAGTACTTGTAGAGATTGTTTACGACGTATGATTAAATACAACTACTCATAAATTCCTCATCGTCTGCATCTTTTGATAAGATGATATCCAACAACAAACTTTTATGCTTATAAATGGTGCTGTTCTTGATGCCCCGTTGCGGAGTTAATATATGATGTTTTTTTTCCGTGCCTTGTATTTGGATGCAACCCTAAGATGTTATCAGTAAAACCCATCAGAAACTGCAGATTCGTGAAGCTTTTAGTTTATTATTATCATTTTCCTCATGTAATGATTTCTGCTGTGCAAACGCTTCACCATGACACATGTTACATTCCATTTTCCTTTTTCATGTTGTTGAAAATATATCTGAAAATATACTCAGGTCTTATGTGTGCTGTTTGAGTAAACTTAAAAGTGTAAAATAATACTCAGATATGTCACTGATATCTTTTAAGCGTTAACTTTCGTAGCCGTCTCTGCCAGTTCACCTCATGGCAAGGCCTCTAGATCTGAAAGAGTAGACTGAAAACAAAACGGAATTGAGAAGTTCTCACTTTGAAGCTGAATAAATTCCGGAATCCTTGTCATTAAAAACAAAGTAGAATATGCCTGACTAATGGATAAGACATTTATCAGATAGAGGTTGGAAGACGTTTGATCGACATTTGAGGAGAGGACGCCACTCTCCTGGAGTTGTTCGTAATGATACCCTGATCATGAACTATATATTAGATTCAGTCTTTCTTATATGAGCTAGAATCAGAAAGATCTCTCAAGCAAGAGTAGTTGATAGAGAAGAGTGGGGAGCTGGAGACTTCCTGCTGAAAAAGCTTAGTAAGCTGGTGTTCAAGAAGATTCAGTTCTCTAATCAGACTAAAACGCAAAGAGATTTGCAAAGCAGCCTTCAGACGTTAGAGTAGAGCTCACTTCTCTCTAGGAAGCAGACAATCTCCAACCAATGAAGGCAAGCTAGCGCCATGGGAGCTACAAGCCAGGAGCCCGGACCCTATCATCCGGAATAACCAGCCTGGAAAGGAAAGTTCTTTTTCAGGTAGCCTAGGCAATGTGATGATCTTCACAAGAAAATTCAAAAAGCTTCTAGGCAATGTCAAATTTTACAAATGTTCTACAATGGAAAGTTGGTTGGTAAATTCCCTTCTAGTTTGGAGAAGGATCATTCTTAAAGGTGGTTGATAAATGGTAGCCCTGTTCAGCACATATTAAAGAGTCCATGGTTGAAAGTTAAATATACCAAGAGTTAAAATAAATGTATAAACATCTCATTAATGTTAATATTTATTGCCATTCTGTTAATTTTAAGCTTAATGTTATAAGTAAAACTTATGAAACTCATTGATGCGGGGCAAAATGGCTATATGGACTCTTATGATTGACTTTGGAAGTGCAAGCAAAAGGCAATGTTCATGTACCCATCAAACAAGCCCTTTTGGTCTATTGGAAAGTCCGTGATAGATTACGAATTATGATATGGAAGAGAGAGATGATAGGAAGAAACACACACACAAATAGCACAAAGCTTAACTTAGTCCCATAATAAACACTGAATAACTTTGAGTCAATAAATCTTTATTTTTGGGCAATAGATTATTCTCTTAATATTTCTAGGACCAAGGCTAATATAAAACTAATGCTAGTTGGACTAGGATAAGTTACTAATTATGAACTGACAACATAATATATATTTTTTTGATTGGTTAGTGTGACCCCTTGTTGGTATGGGGAATGGAACCAAGGACTTCAAAGTCGTTGCTTGAGTGCCCTTGCCATCTCTCCCACCCCTTGGGGTCTAACAACATAATTAATATATCCATAACTAACAAAACAACTAAATGCAACAAATGTGGGAGGCGAACTAGGCTCAAGCAAAAGGACAGGAAAATTGTGGAAGTGAACAGTTGTCTTTTGAATAACAAAAGCAACTAATGACCAATCTATTTATACGTGGCTAGAGAAGGTCTCATGTGACGAGACGAAATGAACCATGTGCATTCTGGCAGTCCCACTCCAACCACACTATTCAATGCTGACTAAATTGATGATGAAAACCACCCTCCACCAAATAGAAAATACGATTCAAAAAAGCCATCTTGCAGCAGAATTAATCTGGGTTTGGGGCCCTATTTCAAAACTCAGCAGCTTTAGGTTAGTCAGCTGCGATTAATGAAGATGAAGTTTAACTTTTTTAGCGCAGAGACAAAGTATAAAGTTGGTCTTGCTGATGAAGTTTCAGCATTGGTGAAAAGATTGAACTGAACCTTGGCACTAGCGATTTAATTTATTAAGTATAAACTGAAATCTTGTCAGATAAACTATTCAGGAGAGGGACAAAGGTAACTGAGCAGTGAGCACCTCACATATGCAGATGCAGCTGTATTTGTGATTAGGGTTGAATTGGTTTCTGGCATATATTACCTATCAGATTTATGTCTTTAGGTAAATTGCTTATGAAGATTATTGGTATACGCATGTATATAGAAATATGTAACAAGCCTATAAGGCTATAAAGCAGGGCAGATTTCCGCCAACTGAACATAAACAGTTACCATGCTTGCGGAAGGCGGCGTATATTTGAACTCACATTTGGTTTTGTTAGGATAAAGATGAACTTGAATTGTCTTGGAGTGAGCCAATATGAATCAAAATGGATGATTAACAGTTTGAAGAACAATATATTGGTCTATTGACTATTGATCAAACAACAACAATGATATAAAATGTTAATAGTCTTTACGAGGCACAACAAACAAATTGGAATTTGAATTTGAAATTGAAAACCTAAACAGTAACTAATTCATCCTCTAGCTATAGGAAAGAGCGTGGCATGGAGTTGATGGATAGATGCAGGGGAAGTAATCAAGCCACCTGCATCTCCCACCAAGGTAAGGGGACTGACGACGGCATCACCGAAGGAGTACTGGTAGACCTGTGTGACAACCATGAAGACCATGAATCCAGAATCCTCCCCATCTTCACCTAGTCCGATCACAACAACATTTGAAATATTGAAATCTGGGATTGATGATAAAGCAGCCCCCTCAAAAGCCTGTCGGTCAATTGTATATTTTGGGACCCAGCCACCCTCCTCGAGTCGTTGGTAAACAGTGCCGCTATGCCTTTGCAGAAGAAGAAGATTATCTCTGCATACATTTAAGTGGCTACGGGCAATGAAGCTGAAGTTATCATCTACAATATGTGGAGGTATTTCGAATACACTTAGTGAAGCTGCTGAGACGTCATAACTGACGTACGCAATACCCACTTCATTATTAGGATAAATTATCTCACCCCTCCAATAAACCCCATCTCCAAATTCCACGAACAAATCATTTTGGGGATTATTGGGACGAATGACTCTAGTGATTTCCCATACCCGTGATAGTTGCTTGTAGACGTGCAAGAGGAATACGTTTTCGGAAACCTCTCTGACGACTACAACAGAGAATGCTGGATCTGGAGGGTCAAACACCATGTGGGCTGATCTGATGTTTTCAGCAAATGGCGTGTATTCGGCTATCGCTTCCTGATTGAATGCCATATACGGTAGTTCGAAGGTGGCACTAGTGGTTGTATTAACCACGTAGAATTGGTACCAGTGCTCCTCGTTCGTAGAACATACCGCGAGGCCGTTGCATGCATTCCATATCTTCATAATTTCCCCATCCTCATCCCGGAAAGAATTTGGTGGTGACCAAACAACACCAGCTTCAGGGAAGTGAATATACGAGTATAAGAAACCTACCCCCTCAACTAATAAACCCACAAGGTTGGGTAAATTTTTTTCAGCGTGTAGTTCATGAAATTTTTTGGACCCAATTAGAAGTGTCCATATAAACGACACTTGGCCATTCATCCTCATCAACTGATGTGGAGGAATGCGAATGAGTAATGAGTTCAACAATAGATCGACATTACTTGCTATCTTGTTTTCCAGTGCCAATACATCTACATTATCAGCTTTCTCGTCTGCTATTACAAAAAACAAAAAACAAATATTACAAATTTACAATTTACAATGAGAGAATAAGCGGCCTACAAAATAATTATAAGTCATAATAGTTGAAGGAAGAAATCCTAAAAATAAAAGGAAAAGGAAAACAATAATGTATAGGCATACAAAATAATTATAAATCATAATAGTTGCCAATACATCATTTGAATCCATCTGCTTCTTGGTATTGGCTGTTGGTTAGTTAATGACTTTTCCATGTATCAAATAATCTGTTTGTGTTATCCACAATTTCTTACATAGATCAATATTATTGGATTTTCTGGAGGATCTTCCTGCAGATGGCTTCTCAAATATACAAAGCAGACTGATGATGGTATTGAAAAGGTTATAATTAAACAGAATGTTTGGCTTCTCAAATATACAAAGCTTTTGCAATCAACATTTTCTGTTGGTATTATATTAATTTTCAGTTATTCTTTTTTCATCTTTGAGACTGTCAAATGCCTAATTTGATCTTATTTTCGTATGTTTGAGGCATTCTTCTTTTTCTAAACTCAATCTTTTACCTAACCCTATTTACTCTTTGTCTCAGTGTGTGAAGTAGTTGCTAGACAAATTTCAAATATTTTGAAACTGAGGCTGATTTAAGTGAAGTGGAAAAACAAAGAATTGGGAAAATTGTTAGGGATGATGAGTGTTCAACTTATACAAATCTCTATGGTCTGAATTAGTAAAAAATAAAGCTTTTTGAAGTTTATAAACTTGTATGGAATGGTTTGGTTTGGTATATATTTGTGTTAAGGCAGCTTTTCATCTGTGGATTTTTTGGGTTGAATTTTTGTTTTTTCAAGGAAGTTGTTTCTGGGTTTTTCCTGTCTTTCTATATATAACATAATATATATATATATATATATATATATATATATATATATATATATATATATAAAGCAAGTCCCTTCTGCCTCTTCGGGAGAAATTGGGGGGATGAATGCTAACCTTGGGCTTGCAATTCTTTTCGATTGGTTAGACTGATAGACGGACATACTGTCATAGCCTACTTTTACCTAATGTATTACTTTCTTACTGTCACATCTTATTCGTCGACTAAATCACAGAAAAGTAGATCGGCCTTTCGACCTTGCTACTAGCGGCATTAGCTTCACTGCTTATTATCTTCTCAGGAACATGGTTCCCGGGACTACGTTCGCAAGAAAGTACTAGACCTTTCCTTCAATCATAGGGCGTGAAATGCTTCTTATTGCTTCCCTGTCTCGGGCATTGGGATATTACTGCAAGCGAGATAGATCGAAAGTCTTCTTTGCAAACAAGCATAGTAGTTCCCGGAACTCAGAATTAGACTATAAAGAAATTCTATATTAACTGCTTTCTAAAATTGGAGGAGATGCGCCGAGTAAGAGTAATGAATGGTGGGCACCTATGAGAAAGGAGACCCCAGGGAGTGCTAGAATGAGCACCTTTTTCGTAGGTTTTCACATCAACAATTGCATATGTAGGTATAAACTCTTATCTTAAGGCCTCGCCGGTTAGCCCACAAAAGGAAATAAGTAGAGCTCCGGTATCGGTAGGAGAGTCCAGTGCAGGTAGTAAGAATCGCTAGCCCGAAAACGGAGTTCTTGACACATGTGGTAAGAATATAGCTAGCGTTTTCAAATCGTACTTGGCAGAAAGAATAATAGCCGCATAAAGCCTATATCCAAGATCAGATTCTTAATAAGAAAGATCACTTCAAGCTGTGCCGGACCAACCTAGATTTCCTTTGTCTTCAGCGACCCGAAGCCGAGTGAATCGGATTAGAAAATTATTAGCAAAGAAATAAGGAAGCCACACAATGCGCCTGAATTCTTTTTAAGTCGAAGTTACCCGATCTCCGGAAAGAGCCTGGGCTTTGAAGCCCTTTATTCGTGAGATACAGGGGAATACCAACCGAAATACTGATATATAGGAATAGGGGTTAGGGCGCAAAGGTAGTATGCTTCTTACAAAGACATTTCTAAGTTGTCGGCTAACATTCCCTGAGAGTTTCAGAAGTGCACTTTCTTCAGTGACAATTATACTTAGTCAGAATAGAAGGACTAGACACGTAATCTCGTAAGTAACGAAGGCAGAAAAATGGTATTAGCTGCCCGGTCCTTCAGAGGTCGTATCGTATGCGGATTCTACAACATTTGAAGTTTCAATTCAAGCACTCTTTCAGGGAAGCTAAGACTCTTGCTGACAGCTTGGAAAATAGAAGTTGTTAAAATGGGTATTTGAGCTTTCTTTCCTTCTTTCCAAAGTCTTTCTAGCTAACCTCCTAATATTGTAAGAGAGAGTCCCCCGGTGAATGACTCCCCGAGGAGAAGAGAGAGGAAAAGTAATGCATTGCCATATCGCCGATCTGTTGATTATTAGTACACCAACTGCCGTCAGAAAGTTTAAGCTTAATGGTATTTACCCGAGCACGCTCTCTGAGACTAGCATGAAAAAAGGAAGTCTAAGCATATATAGTAGGAAGACCCTCCCATTCGTCAGATGAACTTACTTAGCTTCAGACCCTGGAATACGATTGGTTGACCAAGGGGATCAGAGAGGAGAGAGGGAGAAAAGTTAATAGCTCAATTCCCGACAGCACCTCTTCTGGTCTTCGTTCTCTTCTTGGCTTGGAAATTCTGTTTTCAAGAAGAAATTATTTACTTCTTATCGTTTTTGCGCATTGTTCGTGGGTAGGGATCCAGGATCCTGCTCTTGGAATTTCACATGGATTTCGGACGATTTGTGACTGCTTCGCGAAATTGAAAGAAGGTTTTGGACTAGTTCAAATGGTATAATAAATATGAAGCTTTCCCTCTCCATTAATTCTTTTTTCTCTCACAAACGATTCCATATCTACAAATGCTTCCAAAATGGAGTATAGAGTTCCAGGATTCCATCTCTACAGGTAGAACTTCCTAAAGGATCTACTTTCCCTATGAAGCATTGACCTTTTCTCCGTACCAATCCAAATAGTTTTCATATGAGGTCGGAAAAGGGACTTCTTTCTAAGTCAAAAAAGGAAGATAGGATAAAGCCATTGCTGAAAGCGAAAAGAAGTTCATCAAAATAGAAAGTCAAAGGAAAGAAGAATAAGATTTTGAAAGAAAAGTCCAGAATGCCTTTCTAAGGCTATAAGTTAAGACTTCGCTAAAAAAGGGATCGAAAAGAAATGCTTTGATTTAGACCGTCTCGAGCTAGTCCTTTCCCATTCTCATTGGTAGGCAAAAAAATGAGAGTCTTGAATGCTCAGACGATGGGATCTTCCTTGAGCTAATGCTTCTGAATCCTGACGAGGCCTTAGATCCGCTGGGAACTCGTCAGAAGTTGCAGGCCCGCTTAGGAGAAATGAGCGAAGAAGATTCCCGTCTGCCTGAAAACTAGACTGAGAAATTAGAATCAGAGGCAGACGTGCGCTTTAGCCTTATCCATCTGCCCAGAGAATGGGACGGTGGGCATAAGCCTTTGACTCATTTTTACTAGAGGAGATGGCTTCAAGTCCTTTGTCTTTCTCTTCCCTGGGGATCTCAGTCATATAATAAGAAATAGAAGTCTTTTGTATTAGCTTTCAAGGTCTTGTGCATTTGATTCAATAGTGTTCCGTTAGATAGGAACAGATTTGATAAATACTGATAACTCTCGGATAGAGTATTCGAACGGAACGATTCATTAGATTTAGATAATGAACTCTTGGCTCTTATAAGCCATCTCCGGCGATGAATCAACCATTCGAAGCTCTTTTCTTGCGTCTCAGCGAAAAGCCAGCTTTTAGTCATAGATTTGATTTCAGTAGTAATATACCACTTCTCTTCATCTCCATTTGTAAAGAATTCTCGATGTGAAAACATAGCGCCAATGGCCGGATCGTCGGATAGGACACAGAGTGGATTTCCAGGGTCCCAAATGAATCGGCCCATTCGAAAAAAGACTTGTTCTTTGATAGATCTAAGTTTGTTATATATATATATATATATATATATATATATATATATATATATTTTATGATCAGTGATGAAAGAAATCTAATCCTTTTCAATTCTTGATCTTGTTGTCCTTCCAAAAGGAGAATTTATAAACGGTTTTAAGTTTTATTATTTTATTTTGGTTGGAAGGCTAGGACTGAAATTTTGGGGAAGATTTTAGAAGGACACAATCATGTGTTGAGATTTTATCTTATTTTTTGAGTTTATTTATAGTCTCTGAACAAAGATTCACACTTGGTCTTTATTTCTTTTTCTTTTCTGTTTTGTTTCTTTGCCTCAATGAGCTTTGCCTTGTTTGCTGTTTATGATCCCATTTTCAGTTCATTGTTTTGGTACATACAGTTTATAGATCTGTTGTGTAAAAAGATGAAAAAGAGGTGTAGACTGTTGAAGATCAATCCTTTTGGTTCTGGCCTAATTGATTGATCCCAATTACTACTAAAAAAGTGACTTTTTGAGGGTGAATTTCCTTTCTTGTCATCTCTTTAGCATTGTACAGTGCATTTTCTTTCATCATATCTAGCTATTACAAGTTATTGAGCAAATCTGGTTTATCCCTTATGTATCGTGGTTTATGTATTTGGTTTTTTGTTCCGTGTTGATTGTGGCGATAATTTCTGATCAACCATGTCATTAACTTCTATTATGTATTCTTTACTTGATATGGCCTTGCTACTGGTTGTTAGATGTGGTTGAAGACTTTAGCTGCTTAACTTCTATTATGTATGAGGCGGGTTGTTGATATTTTCAGGTTATAAGATGGACGAACATGATACTAACTTCAATCCCAGTTTTGTTTGCCTTTTCTTTTTGGCAGGAAACTGGATTCGCTCACATGAGAATATGTGATGGAGTCGGTTCGTATCTTCAGCTATGTGGTCTACTTGCTAAGCTTGCAATAGTTCGCTAGACGGCTAAAGCAACATAAGGCCAAGTAGATAGGAAGAAAGATTAAGCAACATAAGAAATATGTTTTTGTTTATTTTCAACATGAACATTTTCTGCCCTTTGTTTCAATTCTTATGGACGATGTTTCGTTATTTAATGTGTTGGGGGTATATTATATTTATATATTAATGACTTAAAGGTAAAAAGAAATCATAAAAAAAAAAAAAGGAAAAAAAAATACTAAAAATAAAAGGAAATGGAAAACAATCACCTAAAGTATGTAGGAAACAACCAAGCATATTACTAAGCTAATTAGGAAACTAAATCCAGCCAAAATAAGGAAAGCTTTATAAATCCCGTTTTTTTCTAATGTACAATATTTTTTTAAGTTACATTTTGGTTCCCTAAAGTCTTTCATTAAGTGTTATAAGCTTCCAAAGTCCTCTTCAAACTTATGGACTCATTTTTTAAAAAAGTCCCCTTCGTCCTGCCACCACCAGCCACCTTCCAATGTTACCTCAAACAGTCACATGAATACTTAATACATAAGTTTTGGTTGTGTAAATAATATATTAGCCTTAGTCACATATAAACAAATTAAAACGAAAATAATAAATTTGAAATGATCACCACCTTCCGCCCATCCCCTTCGCCCTGCCACCACCAGCCACCTACCCTCCGCCCAGCCCAAGCCCAGTCCATCCTCCAACCCAACCCATGTCGACTGCTCCTAGCCCAGTCCCACCCCCAACCCAACCCACATGGACTTCTACCTGCACAATCCTTCAACAGCCCAACCCACACCAACAGCTTCTGGCCCAGTCCCACCCCAACCCAACCCACATGGACTTCTACCTGCCCAAACCCTCAACAGCCCAACCCACACCAACATCTTCTAGCCCAGTCCCCCCAACCCAACCCACATGGACTGTTACCTACCCAATCCTCCCAATCCCTCAGCCCAACCCACACCAACAGCTTCTAGCCCAGTCCCTCCCCCAACCCAACCCACATGGTCTGTTACCTATCCAATCTCTCAACAGCCCAACCCAAAACAACTGCTTGAAGCCCAGTCCCCACCCCAGCCCAACCCACATGGACTGATAAGTAACAGGGCAGTTCCCCCAGCCCGGCCAACCCACCACTACTATCCAGTCCCTCTCCTACCCAACCTAACCGACTGCAACATGGGCAGTGCCTAGCCCGCTTTTGTTTTTGCTTATTTGTGGTGTGACCGTGAGAACGGCCATTCTAAAGATCAAGATTAGTTCTGTAATCAAGATTAGGTCTGTAATCAAGATTAGGTCTGTAGCAATTTTGAAATTATTTACCCAAATAAGAAATTTACCTGTTGAAGTCACTAATTGGATTTGATCCATTTTCGTATTTATGATATTGGGACTTTTTCCAGAGGGAACTGTTTGAGAAAAACCAAAGAGGCCACCAAGTCGGACGACGAGAAGTTCTATTGGAGGAGAGAGACGAGAAGTTCTGTTCGAGAAGAGAGAGAACGTCTGCGCAACTAGTAGTGAGCAATGGCGAAGTCAAAGAATCACAATCACAGAAACGGGAAACTTGAAAGGTACGACGAGAAGTTCTGTTGGAGAAGAGAGACGAGAAGTTCTGGTGGAGAAGAGAGAGAATGTCTGCGCAACTAGTAGTGAGCAATGGCGAAGTCAAAGAATCACACGCACAATCACAGAAATGGAATCAAGAAGCCTTGAGGAACCTGAACGCAAAGAACCAAGATTGGTGAAGACTAATAGATGTGTCTATAAATGAAGATTTAATACTCTGTTGGAACTTATGGAGAAGATCGTCAAGGCGGATCTTCTTGATTGAGATTTCTCTCCTTTTCTTTTATTTGATAGTTATGCGATACAACGAAATTTGAAAAAATTACGGCCGGCTCATTTTTTTGTTCCATCGGAAAAAGTTACGTTAGTTGTGAAAATAACTACGATATCCAAAATGAACTGCAAACATGCTATAGTGGTCATTATTTTTATACCGTGATGAATCAAAATTTGAACCACGATGAAACAATTTTTGAACCGTGATATATAAGTCTTAATTACCTAAAACAAATTTGTACCGTGATGAATTAATTGTTGAATCGCGACACATAAAATATTATCTAATCTATTTTTGCATTGCGATACAAAATCATAATAAATTAGACCACGTCCTCCACCTTCTTCTTCCATCTCCTCCGTCGTAAACCTTCTTTTTCCTCATTCTCCTTCTTCGCTTTCGTCTCTACTTAAAAATCCTTCAACACATCAAAAATCTATTACACTTTCGTATTTCATGAATTAAAAAAACCGCTCATTTCGTTGCCCAACAATGATGATTTTCGAATCAAATGTATTTGCAAGAGCTGTTGAAGGAGACGATGAAATTTTCTGAACAATATTTTTTAAAATGTTCTTTTGCGGTTGATATAAAAAACAGGGTATTGGAGGGGCTAGAAACTTTGAAAAAGGGACCGATCAGAATTTATCCCATGAAACTACCTCGGTAATACCCTAAAAAAATTAGAATTGGGCCCTGTGTCGTCGAATCCAGGCTTGCTTTGTAACTTTTTGGGTAAAATTATGGTCTGTATCTTTTCCAAAGTTTCAAACCTCTCCCGTTCTTTTTTTTTTTCAACTGCAAAAGACTACTTTTTTTGAAATATTGTTCCAAAAATGTTATCGTCTCCTTCAACAGCTCTAGCAACACACTTTAAATTAAAAAATCACCACTGTTGGGTAACGAAATGAGGATCATCAGAGTGGGAAGTGGCGGCATATGGTGGCGGTTACTAGAGGCGGCCAGAGGTGAGAAGTGGCAGTAGAGGCGGGCAGTGGTGGTGGCATTAGTGGACAAACCCAATGGTGGTGGTTGCACTATTGGATAAACTAAATGGATAACCTGTTAAAATCCATAATTATTCATTTTGTTATTGATCTCTAATGAGTGTTATCTATTAACACTCATTAACTTAATTGTGTGTTAATGGATAACACCCGATAAGTCTTTTATAATGGTATATTGGATAACCCAATGGTTTAGATAAATTTTGCCACCCCTAATTCAAATACCAAAGGATCTTATGATTTTTTTTCGAGCGGGGATAACTGCACCCCAATTTCCTGTTTCTACACCGCATTTAAAAATATTACACAAATGTCATCGAATAAAAAGACCTAAAAACCCACCTCCGATATTGTTCGGCCATGGCGTGATGAAATGATCAAGGTTGGTTCGAACCTGGTGTGATGAAATGGTTGAGGTTGGTTCGGCCACCATGAGTCAAACACCCTCATTTGCGTTCGACCAGTGTGAGATGTCGCGGCATCGGAGACGGAACCAGAGGGAGATGGCGGGAGATTGAGAGAAACATGGCTCCAAGTTGATACCTAAATTTGGGGATGGATGGAGCTGCTGGTCCGATTTCGGATTTACAGGTGGCCAGCGACGAAGAAGACGACCAGACTGAAGGGCGGCGGCGGCGACAGTTACTTACGGGAGCGAGATAAATCGACGGCGAAGACGAAGAACAGATGAGGGAGAGCACTCAGGTCGCTCGGCTTACAGCTTGACCTGATAGTAGATGAATGGAGGTGGGAAGGCGAGGGAGGAAGACGAACGGAGGTGGGAAGGTGAGGGACACACGCTTGCAGAGGGACTGAGGGAGGAAAACAGAGTGAGGAAGAGAGAGAGATCAATTAGGTTAGGAAGGGTAAAATGGGCAGTTAGGTGGAGGTGTAGAGAGAGATGTGGGAAATGAGTGGGGTGTAGAGATAAATGAGGTGTAAAAATAGAGAATTGGGGTGTGGTTATCCCCTCTTTTTTTTTTCTTTCTAGATGACTCCTAAAACCTAAAAAGCATAGGTCTTAATGTCGAGTAGCTATAATGTTTTTTAATAAATCTTGTAACCTCTTAAATAGTTCAATGTCCAATAAAATACATAAATCCCAAAAAGAAATTCGCTAGTAAGGCCAACATACATAATCATAAACATAATGCTACTATCATTTCTTAATTTTAACAATTTCTAAATCCTAAGGCCAACATATCCTAAGACTATTCAGATCTAAAGCCTAAACTCACCAGAGTGTAAGAGTCTTGAGCCCGAAAGCCCGATCCACTACATGTAGCCCACATACTGACTCACTAAACACGCAACATCTTGGATAATCAGACTCACCACAAGTCGATCCAAAAGTCCATGAATGATATTGATGCTCAGTAGTAGTGTGTGTCTACCTTATAAACCATACACAAGTCCCACACCTATCCGATGTGGGACGGAGATATTACAAACGTACTATTTTGTCACTAGGCTCGAACTCAACTCGGGGCTTAGCTTAAGCTCGTGATCTGTAAACAAGCTCACAAACAACTTGTGAGCCGATATGATTATAGCACCCACAAACTTTAATAAATGTTTTCAATAAATCTAGTGATAATACTAATTATTAGAGTAGAAGTGTTAATATTAACTACATAAATATCCTAAAATTTCATATATTCCAATTTGGTGTACTATATACGAAGTACCTTTTTATTTTTACAGTACAAATAATGATATGTTTCAACTTCAACCATCCCATTGATCTAAATACATATTAGAGTAGATCCTTTAAATGCTACAATAAATGAATTATTAAATGTCATTCCGACAAATATTACATATTGTGGAAGATGAAACCTTCCTAAATTAGAATTTCCTTCTTCACTTGAAAAACAATAAAAAAAAGTTGTACCGAACGTTACAAGAAGAACATCCCAAAAGTCTGGAATATTTCTCTGTTAAGTGCTAGCTATAATTGATTCTAATGTGAACACAATTTAACCAGTTGTACATATTGTTAATTGATATTGGTAATAGTTGACTTACACTATTTAGCATATACCAGATCCCATGATTGGTGGATCACGTTTTCTTAGCCTTAGAAATAGTATTGACTGATCTTTGATTGATCATTATATATGTATAAATAGGTTGAACATTGTTCATTGAATATATATAAAAACTACAGAAATTCATTCTCTCAACTCTGTCAAGTTCTCTCCTTTGAATATTTAACTTGGTATCAGAGCCTAACGATTCTTGCAGTTAAGGTTTATTTAGATCGATTTCGCCATTCAAAAACGGTTGTCTTCATCTTCGTCATTCATCCCATATTCTTGCAGTTGATTGTCCCGACCCCATCTTTCGTTTTTCACCCAGCCCCAGAAGTTTTCGCTACTTATTATCATGGGTGATGCAAGTGAATCACAAGTTCAAAAGGTTGAGGTATCTGTTCGAAGTTCGGAAGGAGACTCTTTTGGAGGTACGAAGCTCAATGGTACTAATTTTCGTACTTGGAAGAAAATCATGTCTGTTTATCTCCGTGGAATACATAAGATGGGGCATGTAACTGGAACAATCAAGGCTCCAAGTGAAAACGATGTTGAGGCGTTTTCCAAATAGGAGGATGATGATGGGTACGTGATGTCAGCATTTTTCTAGGCTATGACTGATGATTTGTTACAATTGGTAGAGGAATGTGAAACTGTCGAAGCTATATGGCTGACGTTAGGAGACCTCTACACCAATGAAACTGACTTCATACAAGTTCATGAGTTGATGTGTAAAGCTGTTGGAATGCAGCAGAATGGACAACCACTGTCAGTGTTTTTTTTTTTTTTTACTAGATTGAAGAATACATGGGCAGAGATTGATTAGAAGCGTCCCTGTAAGATCAAGAATCCTGAGGATATTGCGTGGTACCAAAGAGAAAAGGATCTTGAGCGGGTTCATGCCTTTTTAGGAGGACTCGATGCCAAACATAACCATGCCAAAGGGGAATTACTCAGAATGTCAGAACCTCCTAGTTTGAGTACAACTTTTGCATACATCCGCAAAGATGAATCTCAACAAGATAGTCTCAAACAGATGCAGGTAGAGGTATCCAGCCTAGCCATTCAGACCAATCCACATACACCTTATCTTCAACAACAAGGTCCAAATCCGCTTCATCAGGAACATCCTTCGCTAAGCTCTAATCGTCCGAAATGCACTTATTGCAATGATCTTGGTCATGTTCGAGAAACGTGTTGGAAGATGCATCCACATCTTAGACTATGATGAGACCTTTGCTCTAGTTGCAAAGATGAATACTATTCGGGTTCTATTATCACTTGTGACGAGTTTTGATTGGCCTCTTCAACAGTTTGATGTCAATAATGTATTTCTTCATGGAAAATTAGCTGAGGAAGTTTACATGGCTCTCCTACCAAGGTATGTAGCAACTTCGCCAGGTAATTTTGTGTGTAAGTTGGAGAAATCTTTGTATGGGATTAAACAGTCACCATGTGCATGGTTTGGAAGGTTCTCACAGTTTATGAAGAAGGTGGGTTATAAACAGAGTAACTCAAATCATACCTTGTTCCTCAAACACCAAAAAGGGAAAGTGACAAGTCTCATTATTTACGTTGATGATACGATGATCATATGTGATGATACTATTGAGATTGATAAATTGGAGAAACAATTAGCATCTGAGTTTGAGATGAAGAACCTGGGTGAACTTAAGTATTTCTTAGGGATTGAGGTAGCAAGGGGGAGTGAAGGAATCTATTTGTGTTAGAGAAAGTATATTCTTGACCTACTGGCAGAAGCTGGCATGTTAGATTGTAAACCTACCGACACTCCCATTGAACAAAATCATGGATTAGCAGAATATGTTGACCAAATACCGACGGATTGGGACCGCTATCAGAGATTGGTTGGGCGTTTAATCTATTTGGCTCATACCAGACCAGATTTGGCTTATGTCGTTAGCGTTGTGAGTCAGTTCATGCATAATCCAAGTAAGAGTCACATGGATGCGGTAATCAGAATTTTGAGATACTTGAAGTCCTCCCCATGAAGAGGAGTGATGTTTTCTAAACACAATAATTGTCTCGAAATTTGTGGTTTCACGGATGCAGATTGGGCTGAGAGTATTACTAACAGAAGATCAACGTCAGGGTATTTTACCTTTGTAGGAGGTAATCTTGTTACGTGGAAGAGCAAGAAGCAGAAAGTTGTGGCTAGATCAAGTGCCGAGGCTGAGTACAGAGGGATATCTCATGGAGTATGTGAATTATTGTGGTTGAGAAATTTGATGTGTGATTTAGGTTTCGAACCTAAAAACGTTATGCTGCTATACTGTGACAACCAGACAGCTATTGATATATCACATAATCCAGTCCAACATGATCGTATTAAACATGTGGAGGTTGATCGTCATTTCATAAAAGAAAAGCTAGATACCAACCTTATTAGCATTCCTTTCGTTTCCACCGAAGAATAGCTTGCCGATATCCTCACAAAAGGGGTTTCCAGAAAAGCATTTTACGACTCACTAAGCAAGTTGGGCATGGTTGATGTCTATGCCCGAACTTGAGGGGGAGTGTTAATTGATATTGGTAATAGTTGACTTACTCTATTTAGCATAGACCAGATCCCATGATTGGTGGATCACATTTTCTTAGCCTTATAAATAGTATTGATTTATCTTTGATTGATCATTGTATATGTATAAATAGGTTGAACATTATTCATTGAATATATATAAAAACTACATAAATTTATTCTCTCAATTCTGTCAAGTTCTCTCCTTTGAATATTTAACTCGTATCTGATAGACTGATACTCCTTTTGTTTTGGGCAAAAGTCCACTATACTATTTCGAGATATTTCACTTTAAAACTCTACTTATAAAAGGAAAATGTTATCCTTACCACTAATCCTACAACTTTCATTACAACTAAGTCTTGAATTGGGGGAAGTTGTTTTGGACAAAGACAACTTTACCCTTCTTCAAAGCTTAATTGTAGAAAAAATTGTAAAAGTAGTTGTAAGGCTAACAAAGTAACAATGTTGCTTACAAAATACTTCCTCTGTTCTGGGCAAATCGTCAATCATTCCATTTTGAGATATTTTACTTAAAGAGTTCACATTCAAAATTTAAGACATAAAAATGTTATTTTATTATTAATAAGCTACCATAAAAAGTGACCCTTAACGTAACACTCAAATCACTAAACATAACACCATTTAATGTATAAAATGATCTAAGTACCCCTTTTAACATTTAACAGATATTCACTTGCGGTACGAAATCGAAAAAAAATGCAAATCAACAGTTTTTTGTTCGTAATTGAAAAGAAAAAATAAATCGAATCAAAACCAATCTAATTCACATGTGATATTATGTCTTAACAATAGAAACCGAATCAACAATGACACGTAATCAAAATTACGTGAAGGGAGGAGGGGGTAGTATAGTTTAAATGTCGAGCGGGGTAGTGAAGTAATTTTATCCCTTAAATCTATATTATAAAGAAGCTAGGTAATTGACTAGGGCTATTCAGAGGTCAGGATTTAATTTTTTTACTATCATCCTACGGTTGTTATTTATTTGGTAACCTCATCTTCTGGGTTTCCTTATACTGTTAGAATTAAGTTTGGATCCCCTTTTATACTCAAACCCTCTTTCTTTTCCCACTGCCGTGGTTTTTTTTTACTTCATCGGTCTCTTTTTTTTCAGCCCTTGTTGTTATATTCTTTTTAAATTCAAGTAATTAATTTTTTATTTTCATCAGCTTTTAAGCTTTCTTTCTGTATTTTCTTCTCCCCTCCGATTTGTTAATAACCTAAGCTCTTAATTGATGTCCCCAGGCAGTGACAGATTTCTATTGTAGCTTTAAACAAAATTTCCTTCCCCGGTCTCTCTTTTTCCAGCCCTTGCTGTTATATTCTCTTTAAGTCTAGATAATTAATTTTTTTTATTTTCATCAAGTTTTAAGCTTTCTTTCTCTGTTTTCTTCTCCCCTCCGGTTTGTTAATAACACAAGCTCTTTATTGATGTCCACAAGATCCTTTCGTCTCACATATGTTAATCCATATTTTGGTTAAAAAAATTTCTTTTAGATCTCTATTAATTAGAACTCAACAGTGATAAATGTTTTGCATGGTAGTATTGTTTTTGTTATAATTAAAACAATTCCATTATTTATGGGATTTATTTTTCCTTCTCATGAGACTATTTCCAGGATAAATTCAAGCTGAATTTAGTCAGTATTGTATCCTCATCGAGAATTGCTTATGAAATTCAAAGAATAAATATTGCTTCGTATAGTAGGTGCACAAACTAGAACAAAGTAATAATTAGAAGATAATTGGCTGATCAGAAAAGTGAGTTAAAATGTACAAACTAAGTTACCCAAATTGTACCGAATCAATGTAACTATTACATTTTTTTAGATAAGTGTTAATAATTACATTTGATACAAGTTTTACATTTACATAATTTTTATCTTACTCATTGTTTCAAATAGGTCCCTTCAACCCCACCTCCAACTCCACCTGAATCTCCGACACCCCCTCCACCTACATCTCAAGTTGCAACAGAACATACACCCACAATATTGTATGATGATATATGGGAGGATTGGAGTTTTGTAGATGAAGCAATAAGTTCTTTTTTTATATTTTAATTAAACGACTATAATGCATAAAATATGGTTAACTAATTGATTTGAATTTTATTTGTCTCATGTGTTGGTGGAAATAATGGACAAAGTTATTGTATCTCATTTTATAAATCAACCATTTTTGTGAAGCAAGAGCCCCCAGAAGAAGACTGAGTTTTTGTTATTGAGAAAACAATAAAATGTTCTTTTTACATATCTATTTTTTTATAAATTAAATGTCCAAGTAAAATATTTTATTTTGTTAGATATTTGAATTTTCTCTCATTTTCGTTGTGTAATGTACATATATTCAACTCCTATAAAATTCTAAATAAATATTAATTTATAACAACATTGTCTGCTTCATATATCAATCAAGTCTCAAAATGGCGTCGTGTCATAGGCACGGGCTCAGAATCTAGTAGTGTTACGTTTAGGAATTTATGTGTTACGTTAAGGTGTTATGTATTATAAATATCATTTTCTTAAAAAGTTTGACTTTCAAACGAGATCTCTTTACCTCAAAAGGAGGGAGTATTATGTTTATCATTTCTATACATTTCAACTTTATCCTCCATGTTGATATTAACATATTAATTATGCTCAAGCACTTTTGTAATTATAAATCGAATGCAATTTATATATTCATTAATAATTATACTTTTCAAACATTAATTTTTTGGATGAAACGGAGAGTGTGTGTGTATATATATATATATATATATATATGTGTGTGTGTGTGTGTGTGTGTGTGTGTGGGTGTGTGCGCGCGAACGCGCGATAAAAAAATCAGCACCATTAAGTAGGATATGGGGTATAGGTATAGGGAACGAGATGTATCACTTCATTAAAATTAGCCGTAAGCAATGTTTAATCATTCCAATTGTATTGTTCATAGATATTACTTTTGAAAAACAATCTTCGTCATCTAAAAAAATAATAATAATACTATTATCATGATAGAATTGGACACACATGATTGAGTTAAAATGTGTTGGGATCTTGTTTAGCATTTTGAGCGTGTGGAAAGGTAGGGCAATATGAGAACAAAAAATGTAGTCTCTTTTTCTGCAATCCGAGATTAAATAATAACTGGGGTGGTGATGTATTATTTATTCCTAGATAAGGGGGTTATTACTTATTAGAGTATATAGATAATTTTATCCGACATACAAAACTCTACCAAACATTGAATACAGATAAAATAGTGTTATCCGCATATTTATCTGGGTACCAAATAACCCTTTAGGATATTAAGTGACATACTTATTTGGTCCACCACGATCAATAGCAGCACATTACACTACCAAAGTGACTTAAAAAGTAAGGTCCATGTTACATCACTTTCATATTAAAGTGTGTCACTTTCATATATTAATGCAGTTTCCCAAAGAGTGGGATTTCTAATGAACCTTCACTAAAACTATGAAAGAATTGCTTCAATACGAATTCAAGTAAAATCATTTTAGAATCTACGTAAAAACCACATGTTAATTTTATTCCTTTTTAACTGATAACTGATTAGCAAATAAACAAATAAATAAATAACATATGAACACTTGCATTTATTGTTCTTCATCTTCAGGGATCGGAATCGGAGCCTCGACATCAACAGCAAAGCTATATTCCTGGTCACATGCTAAGTAAGAATCAGACATAAAATAGATGGTATATTCCTTCTTCCCTGCTTCTCCAGGCGCCATAAACTCCAGCTTGACCTTAGACCTTGTTTGCAGTGAAACCCTCTTGATTGCAAGCAGCTGATTACTTTTGTGATCACCAACGACAAGCCACCATCCCTCTTCTTTGACTTTCGGATATCTTCGGGTATCAACTGGTCCAACCTCTGTACTTCCCTCAAGATCCCTCTCCAGAGTCACCTGCAAAGTGATCTCATCTCCAGCCCTTACTTTGTCCAGTACTTGGTATGACAGATCAATATTTGGAAAGCGGTTGCAAAACTTGGCAATATCAATTAACTGGGATTCTGACATTTGCAAGAGCTCCCGCCTCTCATCATCCTCCATCTCCACCAAGTCAAAAACAGTTTCTATTCTCCTCTCTTGGCATCTCTTGGCCAAATCTTTAGTGAAGTGAGGAAGTTGCAGAAGCATAGAGTCACGCTCCCACATGCCTTGTGTCACCATCTGGCTAACCTCCATGGCAAGAATAGCTAGGTTGAGCCATCCACTGCTCGAAATTACATCAACCATTGCTTGAAGCAACCTACTCGCAGAAACAAGGACTTCTTCTTGGTCAGACCCCAAATTTCCACCCACCATTTGCCTAGAGAAATGGGCTTGTAGCAGTGCATTTGCCTTGACATGTGGGTCAGTGTATTTTGGGTTCTCAAAGGAGAACCTCTGGTGATTGATCAACCTGCGTATCAACTCCTCTTCCCCGGGCCGTATCCGAAGTTGCTCATACTCTGAAGCTGAAGCTAAAATCTCTAATAGACCCTTTAACTTTGTCTTGGCAGTCAACGAAGAACTGAAACGTTCTATAGTTGTGTAACTGATGTAATAATACGATGCAATCATACCAAGGTTCAACCGACGCAGATCAAAATCTTCCTCTATAGCAACACATTTACTAGCTTCCAAATCACTCAGTGTGTTTTCCACAAGCTCCGACAGGTGATCTGATAGATGCCTTTGACTAACGCCTTGAAGATTGTAATAATTTGGGTTCTGGGTAAGCCTCCGATACATAAATGTCCAGGTAAGATAATCCACCGCGTCTTGCTTGTTTGCAATGACTTCAGCAACTATTTCAGCATTCAAATTATCATGTAAGAAGTGGTGCAGATGGCTTTCAACCGGGAATGCTTCAAATAAGAACTTCCTATAGTATTCTTTACGCGGTGCATGGCAAAAGATGACACACTTCCCAGAGTTATCCACAAGAGGACGACCTGCATGACCCATCATCTGAAGAAGATCAGCAACTGGATAGTCAGTGTGAGCGTTTTCCCGGCCATCATAATATTGAGTTCCCAAAACAACTACCAGATGGGCACGAATAGGAACCCCCCAACACATAGAACCACTCATTACACATACTCGAACCCAGCCAGCTTCAAAGAGTCTCCTTACTATATCTTGGTCTGTCTGAGTCAATCCCTCATGCAAAAAGCCGACCCCATATTTCAGTGTTTCTCTCAGTGTAGGTTCCTTGATTCTGTCAATGTACGGCTCCAAGTCTTCCCCCGATTTTAGTAGGAACAAAGGTTTTTCTCTGCTTTCTGCGCTTGAGTACGTCATCAGATCTACAGCAGTTAGATGGGCATGCTTCCTCGTAGGAACAAACACAATGGCTGGTTCTTTAGTCTTGGCATGTTGGACAATTGCAGTAAATGTGGGCTTTGTCATTGCTTGCATTCTGGCTTCAAAATTAGCTATGTCAATGCCTTGTATATGTACTTCCAGGGGCACCGGCCTAACACCTGGTGAAAAGTTAAAGAGACCATGAGAAGTCGCACCAATCCATTCACCCAAATCTTTGGCATTTGCTAGGGAAGTTGACAAAGCCAGTATTCTAATGTTATGTTCACCTTGACTTGCAATATATCTCATCCTAGACACTATAACCTCCAATATTGGACCACCTTCACCTCCAATCAAGTGCAGCTCATCAACAATGAAGAGACTAACTTGCTGCACATGCTTCCGCTGCTTCCAACGGCGGGATAAAGCATCCCATTTATCAGGAGTGCTAATTATTATCTGTCCTTTCTCAAGTAATTTCAAGTCCCTCGCCGTTTCTCCGGTCAATTCACAAACTCTCATCCCAAGACCATCTCCAAATTTTTCCTTCCATTCACTATATCTTTCCTTAGCAAGGGCTTCAATAGGAGCAATATACACAGCACGCATGACACTATCGGGCCCTAGCTGATGGTTCCTCAATATGGCAAATTCTGCACATATAGTCTTTCCACTTCCAGTTGGTGCGGCTACTAAAACATTGTCATCTGAGTTGTACAGCACAGTGAAAACTTGCGTCTGGACAGGGTTGAAGTGCTTAAATTTGTAAAGTGCCTCGTAAGATGGATTTCTCAAGGCAGTCACAGGGAGTGGCTGTAAGTCAAGTAGCTCAGTTGGTGGAGGATATTTTTCTGGTAAAATTAGGTGAAGGAAGGAAACAGGCAAAACGGACTGAGCCCCAAGCCATCTATCTGACACAACCTTAATGAAGTACTGAGGAGGTAGAGGTTCATAGATTGGGACAGTAAAATTCAAAGTATGGTCCTCGTCAACAAACTGCTTCTTCAGCAAGAAACATTCATGATGAAGTATGTATTCACCATCGTTGTCCTCAACATAAACCCAAAATGGTTCCACATACCCATG
The DNA here is from genome assembly GCA_013146195.2 of Codonopsis lanceolata. Taxonomy (NCBI): domain Eukaryota; kingdom Viridiplantae; phylum Streptophyta; class Magnoliopsida; order Asterales; family Campanulaceae; genus Codonopsis; species Codonopsis lanceolata. The sequence continues at coordinate 39,888,323 of CM028384.1, read as the reverse complement.
AAGCTTGTCCTCCCACTGAAAGTCTGGTGTAACTGTGAGTTCAACCCTCAAAATGGTGCGAGTGATTGGCTGCACATGTGCTGCAAGGTTAAGCTTGGGGAACTGGTGAATGCACGTGTGAAGAGTTCTTCCCATTTTAGGATAGCGCACAAGCTCTCCTAGCTCTTGGGCAGAGAGATCATAGTATCTATCCCAAGCCAAATCCTTCTTCTCCAACTTCATCAACATATCATTTGGAATCCCATAGAACCAGCGTAGTGGTGTTTGGACACTCCATGTCCTCTTGTTGATCATTTTGCACAAATTCAATGCTTTCTCAGCTAGCTGTGCCCATCCTCGCTTTAGGACAATCTCAAAGAGAGCACGCATAAGACGTCCAGCATTCTGCAAAAAGAAATCACATTAAATCAAATTGAACAGCCAATTACTAAGAATGAGTAGGACACATTGCTTTTTCTAATTCAAAATGAAGCCAGGGATAAAGTGCGGATACCCACCATTGGCACCATATCCCATTTGAAAAGTCAAACTGTTTAATAGTGTACCTTCACGCTATAATAATTTATTTTATAAAAGTACTCTCACTTATAATCATTAATTTATTTAATATTTTTGATAGGTAAGTGTGACCCCTTGTTGGTATGGGGATCGGAACCAAGGACCTCAAGGTTTTTAGTTTTTTATTTTATTTTCCAAGGTCTTTAGTTATTGTAAGTGTACTTCTATATATTTCTTTCAAATTGCACTAAAATGATGCAAGGATGTTTATTTTGGGGAGGGCGGGGGGAGAGTGGGAGACAGAGCGAGATAGCTTCAAACTTGCATTAGAGATATCAAACCTGTAAGGTACAAAACCCGCAAGAGTAAGAAATGAGTGACTAATGAACTAACCTGAGTGATAAACACCATATCAGATGTCAATGTAAGTCCCTCGAGCTTTAGCTGCGAAATATATGCTTGGAGTAAGACGTTAATCTTGGCACTGGGCTCTTCCAAACTTTCCTTGACGGGGATAGGAACACGATCCAAAAGCTTTGCGAGTTCCATCTTTTCATCTTGTCTTACACTCACATATTTGAATTCCACACTGAGCGAAAACAACCAGCAAAGCTCAATATCACCCATAGTTGGCTTCAAATGCTCATTGTAAGTGGAAATGGTTCCATGCGTTATATAGTAGTAGCTCGCAATTCGACCCAAGTCGGTAACCTGAAAATACCCACTTTTTTATCATACTTCACCAAATTATTCTTGTCCAATACTGTGGCAGCAGAATGAATCTGTAACAAACAATAAGATAAATCAGGCGTAATAAATTCAACGATGAAAAAGGAAACCATTTACAATGCAAAACAGAAGGAATGTGTTAGCATTAAAATCAGAAGAAAAAAAAACAGAAAGCTGTCACATAGAGAACACCAGCAGTTAAAGAGTAGGCAACTGAAGTCAATTCCCATAGCAGACCAATAACAACAAAGGAAAGCATCTGAAATTACCATACAGAATGACATTTTCCCAGAGCAATTTAGCATAGGACACAACAATACAATACAATGCAGTACACGCTCTGGAAAACTTGAAAGTGCTTGACACAAACTTATTTTCCCTAAAAAGATTAGAAGACATTTACAGGTGACATGGGCAAAAAGAGTTTTTGAATATAGCTGCCTAAACTCACCAATAAAGGACCAAAAGAATAATGTGTCTTCAATCAAACGCCATTATAGCATGTTTTTAGTTCTTATCAGGTCAAACGGTTTAGGTCAAGCACTAATGAATTCTCTATGTTAAGATGTGCACCCTGTATACAAAGCACCTTGTCGGTCATGATTTCCAAGAGCAGGAGTTCAAAACCACAAGTTCAATACAGTTAGTTCCTCTTTTTCAGAATATTGGGAAATAAATGAAAAATTGTGTGCGAGGAATACTACAATGTTCTCAACAGACTGCTAAATTTTTTAACTGTGGAAGTTGAAATCACATTTCTGAGGTATTTCATGTTCATATTTTAGACACCCCTTAATTCCATGATTGCTGTCAGTTGCACCAACTTCTTGCAAAGATGTGTTAGGGTCTCCCATAATGAAAAACCTTGACCAACTTTTGTCCATGCATAATTCTGAAAGTTTCCCTACATTTGTCACCTCCTATTGCCAGTTACACAGTCGCAGAAACCATCAAAATCAAGCATCACTAGGACACTACATGAAAGAAAGTTGAGAAGGGCCGTACCCCTCTACCAATCTTCAAATGTTCCACAAGCATGATATATATTTACAACTCCAGAAGACCACAAAACACAACCCCTTCACAATGTCTTCAATCTTGTTCCCGTTTTCATGCCTTTACCCTTCTTTGAAGGTTTGATATTGCTCTCTCCGAAGAAAAAATAAAACTCTCTTTTTCCAATAAAGCCTAGTAGGACTGTAGGACGTTTTTTTTTTTTGGCCTTCTTGTCTACTTTAGCATCATTCTACCCAATTTTATAAGAAACGATATAAACATGATAATACAAGACAAATATACTTAACAAACAATAGAACAGCAAATTTCAGAAACTGTATATCATCTTTCAATCACAAAAGGAGATGCACAGCATAAACAGACTTAAATTAGCAAAAGATCAGATAAAGGATGATTTAGAAACATTGGAATTAAGCTTACCAGATCAGCTCTCCTCTCCTCCAATGTAATATCTCTGTCCAGAACATCAGGAGTTAGACCATAAAGAGTAGGATTTCTCACCATGCGAATGTAAAGGTATGTGTAACTCAGCCAATTGCAAGCTTCTCTAGTATTTTGGACAGTTCCAAGTACAATTTCTGCATTCAATTGATCAGCCAATTTGGATATGAATCGACTTTCAATAGGAAGTTGCTGATTCATCAAAGAGAGATAATATTGTAGCTCACTATGTCCAGTTATAATTATTCCTTCCCCATATGTGTCATATTGTGGTCTCCCTGCACGGCCCAGCATTTGCATAACATCCAGAGGACTCAGCTCAGTCCATGCTCCTTTTTCAGGATTATAAATCTGGGTACCCTTTATGATCACAGTGTGGGCAGGTAAATTAACACCCCAAGCAAGAGTTGCAGTGGAAACCAGCACTTGAACATGTCCATCAGCAAAGAGGTCCTCAACAAGTTGACGATCAGTCCTAACCATACCCGCATGGTGAATTGCAAAACCGTATGGCAAGAGGTCCTTGAGATCATTGCTCTTTACCAGCTCCGTATGATTATGAAGAATCTCACGACTCACACTATCCTCATTCAAAAATATTCCAAGGGTATCGTTAGCAAGTGCAGTATCTTTTATTAAACGCGCAGTTTTTGCAGTCTCTTTCCTTGAGTGGACAAAAATAAGCACCTGATGCTTTCCAGCAACACCTATCACCTTCTCATAACAAACATCATTCATCAATTGGAATCTCTGCAAGGGCTTCTTCACAGTGATTCCAATATACTGCTGCGCCAGAGGGCAAGGTCTGTAGCTATTGTCAAAATAGAAGAGACCGTCCTTCAGATTAACTCGCAAAAACAAAGCAACATCTTCATAATTAGGAAGTGTAGCTGATAACCCAACCAGACGAATATGTTCCCTCGTGGTCTCAATTTGCCTAACAGTTCTTGCAACAATACTTTCCAATACAGGTCCTCTGTTATCATGTAGAAGATGAATTTCATCAATGATTAGAAGTTTCACAAGCTGAGTATACGTGCGATCTCCTGACTTTCTTGTTATAATGTCCCACTTCTCTGGAGTTGTGACAATAATCTGTGTTTCCTCAATTTGTTGCCGGGTCAGAGATTGATCTCCACTCAACTCCTTCACACTGACACCATACGCATGTAAACGATTAGACAGATTACCAACCACTTCCGTGACAAGGGCTTTCATTGGTGCCACATAGACAATCTTGTAATCGCTGTGGTTATATGACCCATCTTCGTTCCTATGTAACCCAAGCTGCTGAAGAATTGCCAGCATAGCAACATTTGTCTTTCCAGCACCTGTGGGAGCACACAGTAAAATATTATTTGCTTTGAATAAGGCAGTCTCGTACACTTTACTCTGGACCCTGTTCAACTGGGTCATCCCTTTGAAAGCCGGTTGCGCCCAAATAGGCATGTCAGGAATCTTTATAAGCCTTTCATTGGGAGCAACAGGTTTTGGCTTCAAAGCTGGCACATGAACTTCTTCATATCCTTTATTGTTGGGATTTCTATAAGACCCCAATGGAAGCTCGCACTTCTTACTCGCCATCAACAGACCACCTTCCTGAAATGAGAGGTTTTCAAGGTCAAGTAACTGCCGCTGCCCTTGCGACCAACCACCATCAGCATCTCTATCAACAGGCTCCCTTCGAATCCGTTCATCATATTCACCACCATCAACACTTTCATCCTTCAGCTTACGAGCCTCTTCTCTAATGCTTTTCTCCAAGTTCTTCTGCCTCTCCTTTGCTGTTGCCCTGGTGGCATGGAGCTGCTCCGTAATCACGGCCAAACTGGGTCCCAATCCTATCATGTCCTCTTCAATCTTCTTCCTCTTTTCTTGATCTTCAGCCCTAGCAAGACGAGTACACCACACAATCTTCAGACGGTTTCGCAAAAGGTACTTAATGAGGCTGAACTTATCAAACTGTAAATGCACTAGTAACTTGGATTCAACTACACGGTCATCCCCTTCAGCGAGGATTTTTAGTACCTCTTCAGCAAGCTTCTGACTCAGCTGTGGATCAATTTGTTGCTCATACGCCTGGGAAATCTTCCTCTGTAGCCAATAAGCATCAATATCCTGTACATTAAGTTCCATACCCTCGTTAGCTTCCTGGGCATCATCATCATCAATCCCACCCACCTGCATAGCCCTAGTGCCATCCCGATCCAATGCATCATCATCATCATCCTCTTCGTCATCTTCCTGTACCATATCAAGATCACTCTCTTCTTCCTCCTCTTCATTCTCTTCGAACTCAACAGCCACCCCAACATCATCATCTAGCACATCCCCGTCATTGGCCACACTAGATCCAGTTGCATCACCGCCACCATCTTGAAAATCGGTAAGAAGCCTCCCTATCGAAACCAACTTATCGAAAACTTGCCCCGGTATCGGGTTCAACAACTTCTCAATCTCCTTTTTCTTATCAGGATTCTTAACAGTCTCATTCTTAAGCACAGCCAAAATCTCATCTGCGGCATCACTAACAATATTCAGAGGATGCCCACCCAACTGCTGCTGAATGACACTGAGCATAGCCTCATAAGCTGCCCTAGTCTCTTTAGTCTTTGGTTGGTAAACCCCCTCATCAGTTGATCTCAAAACACTCACCTCTTGCAACCTCTGTCTCTTGCTCTGTCTAATACGCTCAGCAGCACCAACGGAAGGTTCCCACTCCTCCTTCCTTTTAGACCTGAGTAACTTCTCGTCCAATTTCGCCGGTCTCCCTCGGTAAGACCGGTCACCGAAAGATTTCGGGTCAATCTTCCCATATAGAGACTCGGGATCACCGGTCGGCTCGTGGATATCACGAGGGCGAGAATCCGTAGTCAAAACAAGACTGGAATTAGTCCGATAAACATACTGGTTGAATCTGGCGTGTGCCTCGGCCCCACCACCCAGATGTGCCATCTAGGGTTGGAGAGATTTGAGAGAGAGAGAGAGACGTGGCGACGAGTAGGATCGGAGAACACTGGCGTACGACAAGGCTTTCTTTTCCCAAAATCCGGGAATAGACCCAAATTTATAGTCGAACGCAAAAACAAATACCAACGACTCCGATACCAATTAGGAAAAGAATTACCTAGTCCAATACCAATTAGGAAAAGAATTACCTAGTCCAATACCAATTAGGAGAACTATTGTGAACATGCACATTGCACCCACCAATAATACTCTATCTACAAAACAACAAATCCAAATTTACACCGCGATGAATTAATTGTTGAATCGTGACACATAAAATATACAAAATCATAATAAATCAGACCACGTCCTCCAACTTCTTCTTCCATCTCCTCCATCGTAAACTTTTTTTTTCTCATTCTCCTTCTTCGCTTTCGTCTCTACTTTAAAATCCTTCAACACATCACAAATCTATTACAGTTTCGTATTTTATGAATTAAAAAAACCGCTCGTTTCGTTGCCCAACAATGATGATTTTCGAATCAAATGTATTTGCAAGAGCTGTTGAAGGAGACGATGAAATTTTCTGAACAATATTTTTTAAAATGATCTTTTGCGGTTGATATAAAAAACATGGTATTTGAGGGGCTAGAAACTTTGAAAAAGGGACCGACTAGAATTTATCCCATGAAACTACCTCGGTAATACCCTAAAAAAATTAGAATTGGGCCCTGTGCCATCGAATCCAGGCTTGCATTGTAACTTTTTCGGTAAAATTATGGTATGTATCTTTTCCAAAGTTTCAAACCTCTCCAGTATCCCGTTCTTTTTTTTTTCAACCGCAAAAGACTATTTTTTTGAAATATTGTTCCAAAAATGTTATCGTCTCCTTCAACAGCTCCAGCAACACACTTTGAATTTGAAAATCACAATTGTTTGGTAACGAAATGGGGATCACCAGAGTGGGAAGTGGCGGCATATGGTGGCGGTTACTGGAGGCGGCCGGAGGTGAGAAGTGGCAGCAGAGGCGGGCAGTGGTGGTGGCATTAGTGGACAAACCCAGTGGTGGTGGTTGCACTAATGGATAAACTCAATGGATAACCGGTTAAAATCCATAATTATTTATTTTGTTATTGATCTCTAATGAGTATTATCCATTAACACTCATTAACTTAATTGTGTGTTAATGGCTAACACTCGATAAGTCTTTTATAATGGTATATTGGATAACCCAATGGTTTGGATAAATTTTGCCACCCCTAATTCAAATACCAAAGGATCTTATGAATTTTTTTTTTCGAGCGGGGATAACTACACCCCAATTTTCCATTTCTACACCACACTTAAAAATATTACCCAAATGTCATCGAATAAAAAGAACTAAAAACCCACCTCCGATATTGTTCGGCCATGGCGTGATGAAATGGTCAAGGTTGGTTCGAACCTGGTGTGATGAAATGTCTGAGGTTGGTTCGGCCACCATGAATTGAATACTCTCATTTGTGTTCGACTAGTGTGAGATATCGCGGCATCGGAGACGAAACCAAAGGGAGATGGTAGGAGATCGAGAGAAACATGGCTCCAAGTTGATATCTAAATCTGGGGATGGATGGAGCTACTGGTCCGATTTCAGATTCTGGTGGCCGGCGAAGAAGACGAGGCCGAAGGCGGCGGCGATTACTACGGAGGCGAGATAGATCGACGGCGAAGACGAAGCAGAGATGAAGGAAAGCACTCAGGTCGTTCGACTTGCAGCTTGACCTGATAGTAGATGAATGGAGGTGGGAAGGCGAATGAGGAAGATGAACGGAGGTGGGAAGGCGAGGAACACACGCTTGCAGAGGGACTGAGGGAGGAAGACGGAGTGAGTAAGAGAGAGAGAGATCAATTAGGTTAGGAAGGGTAAAATGGGCAGTTAGGTGGGGGTGTAGAGAGAGATGTGTTATTTTGCTTCGGTGCCCCTGCACTTTCAAAGGTTTACCGTTGAAATTCTTATGTTTCCCACGCCTTATAGTTTAATCATTTGTCAGCCCCGTTAGCATCAATTGCCTTGAGATACTTAACGGATCTTAATGGACTTTAACGAAATGTTAAATGACACGTTTAAAGTCTAACGTGACACATTGAAAAGACAAAAATGACACATTTTAAAGGATGAAAGTGACACTATAAAAGGAAATTTATTATAATTCTTATTAAAATTCAAAGTAATACTCTTAATGCTAAAAAATGAGACATTTAATACTAAAAAGTGACACTCTTAATACTAAAAAGTGATACCTTTAATACTAAAAAGTGACACATTTAATACTTGACGGACCTTAATGGACTTTAACGAAATGGTAAATGACACGTTTAAAGCCAAACGTGACGCCATGAAAAGACAAAAGTGACACATTTTAATGTTGAAAGTGAAACTATAAAGAGAAATTTATTATAATTCTCATTAAAATTCAAAGTAATACTCTTAATGCTAAAAAGTGACACTCTTAATACTAAAAAGTAACACTCTTAATACTAAAAAGTGACACTCTTAATACTAAAAAGTGACACATTTAATACTAAAAAGTGACACTTTTAATACTAAAAAGTGAAACTCTTAATACTAAAAAGTAACACATTTAATACTAAAAAATGTTCCTTTAAAACTAACGTTGACTGCTAAAAGTGACACATTTAAAACATGACATTTTCAATGCTAAAAAGTGACACACTTAATATTAACAATGTCACTTTATAGTATAACATGTGTCACTTTTGGCCTTGAAAGTGTCACTTTATATTTTTAATGAAAATTATAATTTTTCCCTAAAAAATTGTTACTTTTTGGGCTTAAATATGTCACTTTTAGTCTTAAATGCGTTATTTTCACTTTGAAAAGTGTCTCATTTTTTTTATAAATAAAAATCATTACGTTTGACATTAAAGTGTTATTTTATAACATTAAAAATGTCATTTTTTTTAGAATTAAATGTATTACTTTTTAGCATTGAAAATATTACGTTTTAGTATTGAATGTTTCACTTTTTAGTAATAAGAGTGTCACTTTTTAGTATAAAATGTGTCACTTTTTAGTATTAAGAGTGTCACTTTTTAATATTAAGAGTGTCACGTTTTAGTATTAAGAGTGTCACTTTTTAATATTAAGAGTGTCACGTTTTAGTATTAATAGTGTCACTTTTTAATATTAAGAGTGTCACTTTGTATTTTAATAAGAATTATAATAAATTTTCATTTATAGTGTCACTTTTAACATTAAAATGTGTCACGTTTGGTTTTAAATGTATCATTTAGCATTTCATCAAAGTCCGTTAGGATCTGTCAAGTATCCCAAGGCAATTGATGCTAACGGAGCTGACAAAGGATTAAATTGCAAGGCGTGGGAATTCAGCGGCAAACATTGAAAGCGGAGGAGCAAACTTAATGTTTAAGCTGAGGGGAATCGAACCTTGAACCACCTTGGGGGAAGCCTCTAAGTTCCGCCCAATACCAACTCGGCTAGCCTGTTTTTGTGGTTAATGTTAACAGATTTTGTTATTAACCCGCGAATTTGTAAATGAGGCTCCGTCTTACGAATTTAGGATCCGTAAGACCGTCCTACACAAGTCTTTGCCATAAAATAAATAGTATGATCAAACGCATATTTCGTAGATAATTTATGGACCAAAAAATATATTAATCTAATAGGTAACCTACTACCTTTCCAAATAATCCAATAACCAAAGTCGACTCAAACTAAAATACAGCAGTAGTAGCATGGTTTGGATCCTCTATTCCAAGACCCTAACCGTTGGATCGTTGCCACTTTTCCATTATTAATATACTAAATTACTTTGCTGGATCAGATTGTAAAATTCACATTAACGGAGTAACGGAGAAACACTCGTCCATAGTATCAGTGGTTTCCGAAAACAAAGGAAAGATCAACGAGATTTCAGGGGATGGATTTCATTTTTGAAATCTTTCATACCTTTTCCATAGAATTCAAGAGCATCTACAACTAAGAAGGAAAAAAAAATCTAGTCTCGAAGCCCCTAATCTCGACTCACCAAATCAAAATCAGTTAGTATAAAGCTCTAACCTGCTACAAATTATAATTCTATGCAATATTTTGATTTAATTGCCAATGTTAGAAGCACTGTATATAATTGAATTGGGGGGTAGAACTTTATTATTTGCCTTGTGCACCATATGTTTGATGAAATGCCTCAGTGGTGATATATCCAAAGAGACGATAATTTTGTAAAGGTAGATAGGATGAAGGCTTGTGAATGTATCATGTTTGCTCCTAGTTACTAACTTATTTATAAACAAAGATTTGGGCAACATGAAGAAAAGAGATTTTAAATTTATGTTACCAGCATGAAGAAAAATATGAACAACAACAACATTGCCTTGAACTCTGTAAATTCTAAAGCCAAGAACTTGAAACATTTGGCAATGTCTTTTACCTGCAAACTCTAACCTATTTCATGTGCAACATTACAATAATTTTAAAACTGAGAAACTACATTTAGACTAATTTATCTAATGTTCTCCAATAGAGTTGCCTGGTCTGATGAAGGCTTTGCCACAAACCATGTTTTCTGCAATCTCACATATTAGCAAATTTCTAGTAAAGAACTTAAGTTCCACAGTTTATGTTTTTTAAAGAAGTTCAAATTACCTGTGCATTAACCAATCTTAACTTCCCATCGGCAAAAATAAAAGAACATATTGATATATAGATGGTGCTAAAACCATGTTTCCCACGATGCGGAATAATCAAAGAGCAGAAATTACCCAAGCAAAATGTTTAACATAATCTTTTAATTTGGACAGTTGTAAAAACATATTTATAAACTAAAAAGTAAAACATCAATTCTATTTGTGATGCGTCCAAGATAATCTGGACCCACTGAAACAGCCCAATCCAAGCACCTGGCTTTCAACGTGCTTACAAGTCCTCTGAGCCCAACTCTGAAATGAGAAAGAACGAACGTGAACTGGGCAGGGGCACTCCCTGCAAAAGCCCTCCGGCGTGTGAATCAGTACAATAAGCTCACAATTTAACAGAGTTTAGGCAAAGGAAATAAGATTGCGCATACCTCTCTCCGAATTTTGACAAGGTTTTTATATGTGCCTGGGCGTAGCGCCCATGATCATGATTAGCGCCCATGATTAGCATTAGCTGCCCACGATCGGCATTAGCGCCCACGATTGGCGTGCTTCGCCCATTGACGAGCATCAACTCTTCCGCAAACCATCATGGCTTATAGTCGGGATTATTGCTCGGGTGTAACCACCCTCAACTGTATCTTGATATTTTCCGGACATCAGTGCCCTCAACTGTTTATGACTTACTTGGTGCCATCGAGCAACGTTGCCCGCTCATCGATATTGCTCGTATAATTAAAGCATTTATCCTGACCAAAACGGAGACTTTACCTGATAGTTCGCGTGATATGTTTGCTCGCTTGCTCGGAGGATTCCCACGACTGACACGTGGCTCCTGGCTTGGGCCTAATTGGGCCGAGCAGCTCGGTAAGAGGCCCCCAACTCCTTGTCTTATCGAGTATTCATGCTCACGGCGAGGAGGATCCCAAAATCTCACAAGTAGTTCCCCCAAATATTTGAAAACCCAAAGTTTAAGTTGGCGGCGATTCACAAAGCTTCTTGAACAAGCGTTTCCTAAAACGGCGTCGGCCGTCAGTATCGGCGCGGTTTTAAAGAGGTTCAACTTCCCGAGCCCATTAAATGCGGCCTCGTTCACGCGCCTCGTGCTTCGAGCCTAATGATTCAACTTGCAAGCGGCGGCGCCTTGCGTATAAAAGCGTGACCCGATCCTTTTTATTACTTTACGCTCTTCGCAACTTCATACAACCATTCAAGGCGATAGGCGAAACAAGTGGAGTTTTCGCAAATCTTCATCGAGAACCACATTCCAGATTGCATCCTTGCCGCGCTTCGACAACAAAATCAAGATCCTCATCCAATTCTCCAGGTATTTCACTGTCTTCTCTTCATCATTCCATTGTATTGCCCTTTTCTTAATTTCTGATCTAGGGTTTAAACTGTATAAACCCCCTTTCCGCTTTTTATCATCTATTTGCCCAAGGCTCAATTGCCTTCGCCTCTTCGAATTAGTGACCAGCACCCAAGGAATCGAGAAACCATGTTCGGTACCGTTTGCGATCTCGCAACCACTATGTTACAACCAATTTACTTGCCACACTTTACCCGGTCAATTTTAACTTTGTAATTCTCGATTCCTTTTCACTGTAGGATGTCTAGCGAAGGTACCGTTTGAAATTGAAGGGCGGTGCTACGACCATGGAGCTCAAGTAGAAGAGCCTCCGTCCTCATCTTCTCAAGGAAGCGAACAAGATGTAGCTCCATTGATCACGCGCCGAAAACCCTCACAAGCGAGCAAAGATTAATAACGAACAAGCGAGCAATCTTCCTCGCCCAAACGAGCAATTACCCGGACCAAGCCAAACTCTATTCATTCCTGCCCCCTCCTTTTCCTCCCCTTTAATCAAATGGGAAGATTTAAATTCCGAGGACGAGGTTAGTACACAGTTCTACTCGCTAGGTATAGACCCCAAACGCATGCAGTGTTCGTGCTTTCGATTTAGACCTAGAAAAGGAAGGCCACAATTTCAAGGAGACAGGATGGTGTTTTACTTTGATTTTTTCCAAGTCGGACTCCGACTTCCCTTGACCCATTCATTGTTGAGCTGGCGAATGCTTCCAACACCTACCTTGTGACCTTACCTTAACCACAGTTCCTAGTATCCTTCATCAGCCTTTTGGGTCACTCGGGTTCGAGCCCGATATGACCTTGTTCAAAGTTTTTCTTCTTTCTTGACAAGAAAAACGGCGCATCAACGGCCGCTCAAACCATGGTTTCTTCAAGCTTCTCACCGACGGCCCAACAAAGTCGGCAATTTGGGGCGGAAAGCCTTGCTCGTTGAATCGAGCATTGGATGGCCCCGCGCCCTATATCGGCGACTACGGGCTTCCCGAACATGACAAATACGCCTAGAGTGGGGAACCCAAAATAGTCAAGGCGTCGTAAACTGTTAGCGCAAGAGAGGACAAGGCTGGGTGATTTTGTCTTTGGATCGGCGGGTTCTTGGACTTCGGTCTTTTGCATTTCTTTGGGATTTCTTACCTCCTGTTGAAGGAGTGGAGCCAGGGTTACAATCGACCAAGAAACCCTCACCCATCTTGGGGGGTTCTTGCCATGGAAATAGATTTCAGTGAATCGAGGATTGTGCTCGCACCGGAACCCTTTGTAGACGACTTTTCACTTTCAGTTATTTCAACTGTTTACTTCATTGCCTTTTCCTTTGATAATTCAAACTGCTTTCGCACTTTCCTTGATGCTAATATTCTTTGAAAGCCGGTGCGAAATGAGGCAATTAACAATTGACGTCTCAAGTTTATGCAAAATTTGCCAAAAGAGCTCGAGCAAGCGAGCCAAACACTGTCTACTCAACGGCTATTACTCTTCCCACATTTGTCCTGGCATTTGCGAGCTCAGCCGTGGTACAACGCCACAACCCGAATGGATAGCAGTCACATCAAACTTCATCCTCGCGCCCCGATCACGAGAACCAAGTAAGTGTACCTCCCCATCCTCAATGTCGAGCAATCGAGAGCAGGAAGAACAGACGGCGGACAAAGGCTGCGATCGAAGAAACACTCCCCCACTTCCTTCTGGCGGCAAAGAAGCTTTACCATGCACGATGATCAACCCAAAGCTGCGGCCCTCATCAAGGAGCTTCGCTAATGTGTCGAACCTCAGCGGCATCGGCTGCTTCACAAACGAGGAGGATTCCCGTCTACCATCGGACTTGGCCCGATGAAGCGCCTTCACCAAATGCATCCGAGAAAAAATACGGACCAAGCGAGCTCTGTCTTAATGTGTCGGTGAAATGGGGCTCTGTCTTACCGAGGTAAAAATAATTCTTATTTTTCACTTTCCTTTTTCTTTCTCCTCGCTTCTAATCCATAATTTTTCAACGGATCGCAAACAAATCTGTTTTGATGTATGGCGATTAATCACCAACTTGAACAAGACCAACTCACGACAACCGAAAAGAATACTTTGGCTTCCGAGAAGAACGCCTACGGAAGAAAAAATCAATTGCATCAGGGCCGATCTCAAAACCAGGAGGAATCACTTACCACCAAAGTGACGGAGGCTTTCCAAAGTCGAGGCCGAGAAGACGACTAGAAGCCCAACTAAACTCGTCGAAAAAATCGAAAAGAGAACTTCAACAATATAGTGGGAGTGCGGCTTGGCGGAGGCTGCAGAGCTTGTCAAAAGCGATGGATCTGGTCGCCAACGCCAGCATCACAAAGAGCTTTGTCTTCGAGCAAGCAAGTATCGAGGTCGGCTCTACACGGCCGACGAGCAAACGGCAAAAAGCGGCATCATTGAGGACTACAAAGGTCATCCGACTTTACCAAGCGTGTGGAGAGTGAAGCCTACCCATTTTAAATAAATGCAGAGGATGAACCATATTTTGAGGCAGCTTCGCGTAGTGGGCTAGAGATTAGCCACAGAGCAACTCGCCCGAATGGGGAGCTAACCCCTTTTTTGCTTATACGCGGGCGGCCATTCCCAAGTGCCCTTTAACGAAGATGAACTAGAAGGGTTGGTGAAGCCCGTCTTTGCCGAACTGTCCATGGATCCCCCCTCACTGTCGTCGATACTACGATCACCGACCTCATAGCGAGATTTGGCGATCTCAAGCTCCTTCAACTACCAGCGATGGCGCCGAGGACCAGGCGGCGAGGAAGTTACAATTGAAACGCCACTACAAATACCGAGGAACCAGCCGCTGGCGGGGACAACAACGCCTCATTTGTTTGAATTCATCACGAACTGCGCTTTCGGCCTTCGTGCCTTGTCTCAAAACAATTTTACTTCTTGTAATACATGTAATTTTAACTTCTTTTTACTCTTGAATGTACCACGATATTAACTTTAGCCAAACCAATGGCCTTTTACTCGCTCTTCGGCGATCAACATTTAACGAGCTTTTACTCGTCTTAAGCGATCATCCTTTAACCGACTTTTTACTCGAATGCTCCTTTTACGAGCACGAGCCCTCTATGCTCGCAACCAAGGGTATTGATCAACCTTCACTCGCCTTAAAAAGCGATCAACATTTAACCACTCGAATGCCCTTTACTACGACCATAGAGCCTGCTCGTAATAAAGGGTTAATCAACTTTACTCGCCTTAGAAAGCGTCAACATTTAACCATACTCAAATGCACCGTTATTACGACCATAGAGCTCTCTACGCTCGTAATAAAGGGTTATTCAATCAGCTGGAAATATCCTTTCAAACACATAGTTGAAAAAGACAGGTGAATGCATCACTACCACGAGAGAAAAAGATTACAGAACTACAACTTTATAAATCAATTACCAATAATATTTCTTCAAATGATCCGCATGCCATGGATGCTTCAACTCATCACCATCCTGCATTACTTAACACGTAGGTGCCTTCCTTAACAATTCTCGAAACTTGAAAAGGACCTTCGGTTTGGTGACAACTTTCCCATTCAGCTCGATGACCGTGGCCTCAATCTTCGAAGGACCCAATCCCAAATGATCGACCATGAACTCTCTTTATCGTGGTGAGCCTTTGCTCGTTATATAGTTGGCCATCCTCATTTTGGCTTCCAACCGTCTTTCTTCGACAAGTCTAAATCCATTTGTTCGAGCGTATGATTAGAAACGGCATTGTAATTTAAGACCTATGAGTGGGCAAGTACATCTCTGCAGAACCATGTCAGGCCCGTAGGCTAAAAATGCGGTTTCCCGGTTGGACCCCTTCTTTGTTCTTCACTGCCCACAAAGGCGAAGGCTGCTCGTCACCCATCTCAGCTTTTTCCTCCAATTCCTCTTTAAAGCGTCTGAAAATTTGTTTATTCGCGGCTTCGCACGACCATTGCCTTGTGGATATGCCACGGATACGCCATGTTTCACCCTCATTTGCTGCCGCCTTGGTAAACTTTTCTCCAAAATCGGTCCCATGACGATGACACATTGCTCGCGGACGCCAAACCGACACCATATGTGCTCGTGCACAAAATCGATGACGCACCTCACTTATGGTGCCAATGGTTTTGCCTCCACCCACTTCGTAAAGTAATCCACCGCGACTAATCGACATACTTGAATTTCGAACGAGCAACGGAAAAGGACCAATCAAGTCTATTCCCCACATATCGAATGGCCAGGATTACAATGTGAGTCTCGCTTGCAGATGGCAATCGTGGAATATTCCATAACGTTGACACTTGTCGCAAATACGAACATATATCTCGCATCCCGCCGCAGTTATTCAAAGAAAATCTCG
>CM028384.1:39841654-39872220 GCA_013146195.2 Codonopsis lanceolata | reverse complement strand
TTTTTTTTACCTTTGTTTGCCTTCTCCTTTCCGTTAGTTCGATTCTTTCTTGATGAGTTTGTCTTTGAGGTACTACTACTGTTTATCCATCTTTCATCCCCATCTTTCAATTAAGGTTTCTGCTGTTTTTCTTCAACTGTTTATACATGAAGTCCTCGTTTAGCTCGTGAAAAATGAGCACTTTTACTTCTTTCCTCGATTCATACGCAGTTTATATATTGACCAAGGGAGTTGAGTAAAATCCTCAAAGATGACAAGAAACTTGATGTAAAATCCCAACTCTCAATTGATGAAGACACTTAATAGTTAATATATAGGGCAAACCTTTGCTTTCTTCTGGGGCTTAGCATCACCCCCACGGATAAGTGTTTATGCAATAGTAGAAAATGCTTGGACCTGAGCCTCCTGAAAGCTTAGTCTATATGGCAATATGTCAAAATATGATGAGGTACTAACATAGTTGCCTCTACTCATGTGTAAGTTGAAGCAATGTGTTCCTTTTAAAGCATTTTTGCTCTAGGCTTTGAGCTTGCTATTGCTCGTTCTCGAGATTTCTTCTACTTTTGATGTAAATCTTAGCATCTTGCAGAAAGTGGGTATATCTTCTCCAAAATAAGGAGCTATTTTACATTGAGAACCAAGGATTAATGCGTCCATCTTCAACGATTAATGCCTAAAAACTCTACAACGTTATGCAATCCCTGCATAAACCTTATCCTTCTTCCAGTGTTCTATTTGCACCTTGTGTAAGATGGAAACATCTTCCTCTAATTAAGCAAACTATAAATTTCAAAGTCACACCACTTGATTTAGTTGCAATTCAAAAGTCTGCAATGTATTAACCGGTTTCCATTCTCTTAAGCTCAACATGGCTGATCTGTTTAATATTTTTAACTACTGCTTGGTTTCACTAGTATACAAATAAACATGTCAATCTGTAATAATACTAAGTGCAAAATGCCATATCATTAACTCTTTTATAATGTTTGACTTACCCTTCCCCTTTTGTCTTTTTATATTATCTGTTTGATATACATTTTTTAAGCAAAAAAATTATTTTTGCTATTAGTTTGAGAATCCTGATGAGCAGTGAGATGTTAAGTTAAATGTGTCGGATTCAAATCAAGATAGCAGGTTTTCTTTCTAGAGTATGTTCTTTTTTTGCCTCATGCGGGGAATAATATTACAATAGGAAGACATCAAACTGGTTGTAGTATTTGCAGTTCTGCATTTTAGAATAGATGAGAGGAACTGCATACTAAAGTTACATGTGGTTGGGAATAATAGAATCAGTTTGATGCAAAAAAAAAAAAAATTAGGCACATCACCAACCCAAGTTTTAAATTTTCCTGTTCTTTTTATAACCTTTTTCAATTCCCATTAATTTTCCTTTATATATTATAGTATTATTGGTGTTACTTTAAGCTCAATTCTCCACCTCAATTAGTGCTAGAATTAAGATAAGGTAATTTTACTTAACTCCATAAGTCCTTGATTTTTGCGTGTACACTAATAGTAGAAGTAATTTGTAAACTCATCTATACAACATAAGCACAATAGCAATATATTCCTTCTCCAATTCCAAACCTCTTGACTTAGCAAAACAACCTTGACCTCATGCTTGCCTCTCTCTCTCTATCTCTCCCTCTCTCTCTCTCAATCTCACACACACACATGGCTAACTATTTATATGCACGCAATCAACCATTTCAGCCAAGCCAAAGTTGTATTCTGTTTTTGCTCTGTAGTTGAAAGCATCTTTCAAGCCTTCCAACTTTCAGTATCTATTGACTGGGCAGGATTTATCAATTGTATGACAAGATTGAGCTGTTGCAAATATTATAATCACATTGGGGGACTATAGATTAGTATTGGGATTAGTTGATGAATAATTGATTTATTTATTAAGAAAGTTACTTCAATGTCTACTTAATGTTTATTTTTTTCAAGTCAATATCTCTTATATCTTAATTTAAGTAAGTGATGTATGGTTGACCCTCTTATTGATCTTTAATATTGTAATCTGTTATCTTAGAATGTTGGTATATCTTGTTGATTTCATTCATCTATAATGTCACATTTTGGGATGAAGAGAGGGTGCCTAACAGCTAATCCTCTCTTACATATTTTATGACATTCATAAGTTTCTAAATATTCGGGTCCATAGCTCACTGATAAACTTGTCCCCTCAAGTTGGGGAATATTTTAATGAATGACTTTTTTCTGTTTGTACCAATTTCTATCTCTTGTTTTATTGGTACTGCTTTTAAACCTTTGTTGTAAAGGCCAATCTTGTTGCTGCTGAATCAGACCTCTACCCTCGTAGATTGTTTGGTAAACCAAGTGAGGTGTACTGCTTTAAAATGTTTTTCAGCTTAATGTCTTTCTCGACCACTTCTTGCCTGTTGGGGTTTATGTAATCATTGTTTTCCTCTAATTTTATGCACACTTAATTTCGATGGTTTAGTTGGGGTGTGCTTGTTTAATTTCTGGGCATTGTTGATGGGGTTTGTTCCCAGTTCCCACTGTCTAAGAGTGTATTTTATTTGACTTTGTGTAGTTCTTATAGATATTATATTGTGTGTTGTTATTTGACTTTGGTTTTGGTCTTCACAACACATAACTTTCAATCAAGTGCAGACCCTGTTTTGGACCATTTTCCGTAAATTTCTGTGGAAAATCCGTGCATGGAAATATGCTCAATTTTGGATATGTTGTATTTTTATGTGTTAGGTAGTTAGCTGTAAAGTTTCATAATTTTCCGTGGTGGGAAGTTGCTCAATTGGGTCTTGAACCACCGCTGCGCATGTGAAACTGTTAGCAGAAATCCAGGTTAGTAACCTGAGTTTTGAATGGCTATAACTTGATTAATATAGACTCGAATTAGGTGATTCAAAGTGCTAAATCATAGTTTAAAGTGTCTAGTTTCAGAATATGCAAGTTTGGTAAAGTTTGAAGTTTTGTGGAGTATTTGATGAATTTAATGGTCACGCAGCGGATAGTAAATAATTACAATACTTGAGCTTCATGGAGTTGGTTGATTAATAAGTATTTGATTCTGGAGATTCTCCTCATTTTTATATTTTGATTTTGCAAAAATATCTTTCCACATGGTCTTCCTTTTCAAAGTGGTGTTTGTGTGGTGATTTTAATTCATTAGAAAAGAAAGATAGACGATATGCTTCACCTAATGAGCTCACATTATACGTTCTTCCATTTTTAATGTCTAGGGAACCGAGTTGAGGTTTTTGAATGAGAATCTTGCAGGGATTGCAATTTTGTTCTTGCTGAAGTGTGATTTTGTGTGTAGTTTTTGTAGGCATTGCGTGTGTAACATTGGTTTTGCTAATTAATAAGTTAGTTAGTGCATTTTTGTTTGGTTCTCGAGAATTTTTTTAAAGGAAATTAGAGAATTGAATTATGAATATTTAAGTCATTATTATCGTATTGTGATTAGGTAATGCACAATTCTCTGTCAGTTATTGTCGAAATGAAGACAAACCGATTTGCATACTTATTTATTCACTTGAATGCCATTGATTACATGAATATATTGATCTTTATGTACTAATGAATTTGGATTTAAATCAAATAAGTTTCTTGATTTTGCTCATTTTTTGTAAAAATGAACGAGAAACATTAACTTGTTTCTTTACTTGGGATGGATGAGATATTGCAAAAGTCATAGCTCAAAATGGTGGTAACCTCCTTTTAGCTTTGTTGTCGAAAATAAACAATGATCGGATAAGGGAAATGCCCATCTCTCATGGAACTGCATTTATAAAATTTGTGAGGTATGTTTATTCCTTGATCGAGTTTTGGGTGAATTGGTTTATTCTCAAATAATGCGAGGCTTTGTTGTATAACGTACATTGAAAAATACTGATTACCTTTTCAATGCTGCCAAGGGATATTAGCCAGATATATTTGATGAATTTGTCCATTCTCAACTCCTAACCGAGGCTTTTGTTGAAGATTTTTGCAATTGTGCTCTTCGGGTATACTTATCAAAATTAGTCCATTCTCTAAGGAACTTGTACCTTCGATAATTCAATAGTTTTACCTTGGAGGTTTCCTTGATTCTTTGTCTTTTCAAGAGTTCACTCTATTGCTGAAGCAAGTACAATTGTTGTGTCTATAGCATTTTCTCTCTTTGAGTCTCTCCTGATCTAACTTTGCCTCATTAAGTCATGCCTAATGAAAGCAATCACATCAGGTGTATAAATATGTGTCTTGCAACTTCTTGTTGTTCAAAAAAAAAAAGAAGAGTACAGTCTATTTGTGAATTGCCTAAGCGACTAAGCCATGTGACTCTATGTAGAAAGACAAAGTGAGGCTTATATTGGAGATTGGACACATCTAAGGAAGTTTTTTGCTTTAAAGTTCCTCAAGCATCCTTTTATTGATTTATCTATTATTTGGGTGCACTTTGTTGCCAATAGTCCATTAGTTTTCAGCATACTCCAATTTAAGTTCCCAGTTTTTTAACCGAATGACCTTTTTTTAAATATTGTGTAGGAGGTTATTCGGATGTTAGGCCCAAGTATGTCAGAAAATATCATATTGTAAATGTAAAATGCTATGAGTCACTGCTATCGTTCTTGTCTTGAAGTTCTCATTGAAAATGGGCTTCAAAGATTGTTTTCTAAGCTGGGAACGCTTCACTACTATACAATGACTTACTTTATATCTTGGGTTTTTCTTTCTCATAAAAAGAACTTACTATTTGCTAAAATGTATGGATGCAACATTGCTAGGATAACCATCTTGTTAAACATTAAATTTTAGGAGTTCGAGTCTTTGATACACAAGTCTTTCTCTATTGTTTACTTCCACTATGCCCCATCTTTACAAGTGTCGTAGATTTTTGCTTAAATTTCTTTTTGCAACCCTTGTCACTTGCTTTCTTACGTTGTAAATTTTGTTTCATCGACTTAAACAGCAACCGGATGGGGATGGATGAGGAGATTACATCACATACTTGGATGGAAACATCAGCGGAATCTTCATGTAGGCAACACTAAGTTTATATATGTAAGAACTACGCGTTTAATTGTGTTGAAATTTTTATTTGCTATATGTGTAGGCTATATATGTTCTTCACCCAACCTTTGGACCGAAGGCGCAATATTTGCGATTCAACCGTTTGTTGATGGTGTGGTATGTGTAAACTTCCTTGATCCACTTTCTTTTCTCTAGAGTTCCTTTCTTCTCTTGATAGGATTAATACATTATTGATATCTGATCTATAGGTGTGGAAAAAAGTTAGTGTATGTGGATCGACGTAGCTACTCGATGTGTACCTCGTGAGCGCTAACAATCCGTTACTTTGTCTTCCAAGAATGGGGGTTGATTGGAGGAGGATTCCCGTGTGCGAGGAAATTTGATGGTCATCTCACATCTGGGAAATTCACTTGGAGAATTGAGAATTTCACAAGGTTGAAGGATCTTCTAAAGAAGAAGAAGATTATAGGGCTATGCATCAAGAGTAGAAGGTTCGGTCACTTAGAGCCCAACACAACCTCCATCAATGTCTATGTAGTTTGACAGTTAGACATTGCCTTTTGTTAATCACTTGGAGGCTCTCAACATTCTCTACACTTTTATGTAATACGACACTTCGACAATGATTTTTGAATCTTCAGCTTAAACTTGAGTTGTTTTAAATGTTTGATTTTAGATTTCTTTTTTTTTTTTTTTTATAAAATGTGAATTATGAAAATGTTCAATAGGTAGGATAATATATATATATATATATATATATAAATTTTGCAATGATATCTTCTATTGTAATAATAATTTTTTTAAAAAAATTCAATTACGAACTAGAAACGGAAATATATAAACATTGTAATGGAAAAGTCTGTTGCAAAAATGTAACAAAAAAGTCTGTTGCAAGAATGTAACAAAAAATGCAACGAAAAAGTCTGTTACAAGAATGCAACAAAAAATGCAACTAAAAAAATCTGTTGCATTCTTGTAACAAAAAATGCAACGAAAAAGTATGTTACAAAAATTCAATAAAAATGCAACGGAAAAAGTTTGTTGCAAGAATGCAACGGAAAAAGTTTGTTGCAAGAATGCAACAGAAAAAATTAGTTGCTATTTGCAACAGACGTCAACTACCCTTAGAAACACATTTGCAACAGAAAATTTTGAAATTGCAACGCTTGATTTTCGTTGCAATATCATGCAACGGAATACATTCGGTTGCATAAAATTTGCAACGAGGGTTTTCCAAACGGAATTTGCAACGAACTTTTTCCGTTTCAATCGTCTAATTGTAACGGAATTTCATTTTTTGCAACGGAATTTTCCGTTGCTGTTGCCCTGTTTTCTTGTAGTGTGATGTATGTTAAGACCGTGCAGAGCTGCAAAAGCAATTATTAGTCGAATCGACGTAATTCGGGTTACAGGGGCATAAGTGTCAAAATAATCAACACCTTCTTTTTGATTAAACCCTTTTGCGACTAATCGTGCTTTATACTTATCAATGGAACCATCGGGTTTTAATTTTCGTTTGAAAATCCATTTACAGCCCAATGGTTTACACCCCTTGGGAAGATCAACTAATTCCCAAGTGTGGTTTTGCATAATGGAAGATATTTCGCCATTAATGGCTTCTTTCCATTGAGAAGCATCGGGAGTAGACATTGCTTCTTTGAACGTGCGAGGTTTATTGTCCACAATAAATGTGGTCACAAAGTCGGGTCCGAAGGTTTTAGTTATTTTTGCCCGTTTGCTCCTTCTTAGTTTATCATCCGGTGCAGCTGGATGGTCATCTTGGACGATGTCCATGGGACCAATGTCCGTGGGGGCCTCGTTCTCATTTTCGCTTGTATTCCAAGGAAATGAGCGTTTTCCATTATTATTATGATTATTTTTTAATGGAAATATGTTTTCAAAAAATGTGACATTTCTTGATTCTAGTATTGTATTTACTTCAATATTTGGATTGTCAGACTTGTGCACTAAGAACCTATAGGCACTACTCCGAGCTGCATATCTTATGAAGATACAATCCACAGTTTTTGGATCGATTTTTACCTTTTTAGGTAATGGTGCTGCCACTTTGGCCAGGCACCCCCACACTTTGATGAATTTGTAGGAAGGTTTTCGACCATTCCATAATTCATAAGGAGTTTGCTCCAATTTCTTGTGTGGTAGCTTGTTGAGCAAGTAATTTGCTGTGAGCACTGCCTCCCCCCACATTTCGTCGGGTAGGCCTGATTGAATTAGTAATGAATTCATCATTTCTTTGAGTGTACGATTTTTCCTTTCCGCAATCCCATTGGATTGTGGAGTATAAGGAGGAGTAACTTGATGAATTATTCCATGTGCTGCACAAAAGTCTTTAAAAAGATGCACGTACTCACCTCCTCGATCAGATTTGAGAATTTTTATCTTTTTCTCAAGTTGATTTTCTACTTCGTTCTTGTACATTTTAAATGCCTCGAACGCTTCATCTTTACTATTTAGCAAGTAAAGATGACAATAACGTGTGCTATCATCAATAAAAGTGATGAAATAATTTTTCCCACCACATGACTCTATGGATTTAAAATCACATAGGTCGCTATGAACTAGCTCTAGTGGTCGAGTGTCACGTTGTATTGTTTGAAAGGAGGTTCTTGTTTGTTTAGCCTCAACGCATATTTGACATTTTTCCTTAGTGTTGATTCGTGCTTTTGGAATTAATTCCATTTGCATTAATCGTCGTATAGATTCATGGTTAACATGACCTAGTTTAAGATGCCAAATATTAGAGTGCTTAAGCAAGTAAGAAGAAGATGTAGTTGATGTATTATTAATACTACTACTGTTGGGTGGGGTTACCACCATTACATTACACTTGAACAAGCCCTCATTGAGGTAACCCTTGCCCATAAAAACTCCACTCTTAGTAAGTACAAATTTATCGGACTCGAAGACCAACTTGAACCCATGCTTTATTAAAAGGGAGCCGGAGATTAGGTTTTTCCTAATATCCGGGACATGGAGGACATTGGTGAGCACCAATTCCCGTCCGCTGGTCATCTTCAATTTCACTTGCCCTTTTCCTTCCACTCCAGAGGTGGAGTAGTTGCCCATGAATAGCTTCTCGCCGGACGTCACTTTTGAATAAGATGAGAACATCTTTGCATCGCCGCATATGTGACGTGTGGCCCCGGTGTCCACATACCATTCACGACCCGTGCCGACCATGTTTGTCTCGGAAACCACGCAGATCATGCTGATGTCTTCATCAACCACGTTGGCTTCTCGGCGGACTCGCTTCTTTCCTCGGCACTCGGCAGCTTTATGGCCTTTCTTATCGCAGTTGAGGCATTTCCCTTTGAACTTATATTGTTTTCATTGTGTAGACGTCCCTTCACCGAGCTTTTACGCTTCCCTTCTTGGAGTCTTGCTCGACCACATGTGCCCTTTCTATGGGGCGAAGCTACTTCTTGTCGACGACCCGATTATTTTGCTCAATCCTTAGCCTTAGAATCAAATCCTCCAACGACATGTCTTTACGCTTATGCTTGAGATAGTTTTTGAAGTCCTTCCACGCGGGAGGTAGCTTCTCGATCATTGCCGCAACCTGGAATGCTTCCGAAATTATCATCCCTTCGGCTGCTATCTCATGCAAGATTAGTTGGAGTTGCTGAACCTATGTCATTACACTTTTGGAATCATTCATAAAAAATTCTAAAAACCTAGCAACTACGAATTTCTTCGAGCCGGCATCTTCGGTTTTGTATTTCTTTTCCAATGATTCCCAAAGTTCTTTGGCTGTCTTAAATGGGTTGTATACATCGTATAACGAGTTATCCAGTCCATTTAAGATGTAGTTCCTGCAAAGGAAGTCGGAGTGTTTCCATGACTCGACAGCAGCCACGGTGGTTCAGTCTGTTTCCCCTTCTTTCAAGATAGGGGCTGTTTCCTTCGACACTTGACAGGTTTAATGTCGTTAGGTAGAAGAGCATCTTTTGCTGCCAGCGCTTGAATTCTGAGCCAGCAAACTTTTCCGGCGCTCACCATGAGTGTGAACGGTGGCATGCATCATTTGAGTTTCTGCCATGGGCTGTTGTACAGCAGCGGGTTCCTTTCCAGTGTTGGAAGCCATACTACACAAAATACAGTGATTAGTATTTATGCTAAGTTGTATGAAACACTTTTGTGTCTATACAATCAGCCACTCAGATTAATAGACTTTACTTGCATTCTAAACTATACTATTACAATTAATACAGATAAGTATTAGTGTGTAAGCAGGTTGATTACAGATTATTAATACTAAGTAATATAAGGTAATCAGATTTTATCCAGTTCCAGAAACAGGCTGATTAAACAGGCCTTTACAGTTTCAAAAACGAAACTGATCAATGTGTTGAAAACAGACTTGATCAGTGTTTTATACTTAATCAAACGCTGAATGTGTTAACACAAACAGATTGTTAATACAGAGGTCTGAATCTGTTAACACAAACAGATCAGTGCAGAGGTCTGAATCTGTTAACACAAACAGATTAGTGCAGAGGTCTGAATCTGTTCACACAAACAGATTAGTACAGAGGTCTGGATCTGTTAACAGGCTAGAACAGAAGACAGAATCAGATTAAAGATAGTGCAGAATCATAGAACAGAAGAAGAATATATGTACTCCTGCTGGAAACGAAAATATCAAGCCAAAATTTTTTGTCTTAAGATTGTTAGCAGGGTGGCCAGATGTGTTCCTTATTCCGGCAGTGTGTGTGTACAGTACAGATTTAAGATCCTCGAGTCAATGAAGCTCTTCCCTTAAGACAAAAACTGGCACTGTATGTAGACTGGACGGATGCTGCCAGTGAGTCTTCCAGGGTTTAGGATACTTACGTGAATGAAGAGGCCAATCCTCCAAACTTCAGTCACCGGCGAATCGAACACGGCTGTTGTATCTCAGTTTTAGGGCAGAAGGTAGTGCAGAAAGAGAGAGAGTTTTCAGTGCTCAAAAACGTGATTTCATGCAGTATTTATCTGGCAGTTGGGAGCAACCGTCTGTAACTGTCTAAGGCTGTTGAACTGTTCTGTCTTAAAGGGTCAGAAAAGGTTCACACTATTTAAAAGGGTCGCACACCATTTGAACTGAATTGGTAGCAAAAAGGTAAGGTTCAAGCAGGCCAGTGGCGCGCGCACGTGTGTTTAGACTTGCACTTAGCTAAGTCTTCCCTCCTACACAAAAGTGTAGTGGCCCAAGGGCCGAAAGTAAAGCCTCAAAACTCTACTCTATAAAGTAGAGCTAGTTTCATCTTATTCTCAATGTGAGATTCCCACTTCTTTCCCTTACATGACTAGCTTATTCAAGTTAGTTGAAAACCAAGTTTCCAACAGATTTTTCAATTTGAATATTGGGGCACCTTTTTTTTGGGCAAATTTGCGCAAGTTACCACTTTCCACGCTGCAATTTAGTAGTCTCGTAAGAGTTGGAAGAGGTTGAAATGATGTAATTTCTTAGTTAGTTGACTATAAACTTTTTTCACATCGCGCGTGGGTTATGCCTAGATCGGTTAAAGAGTTTTTTTTTTTTTGTTGGACTCTGTATAAGAGAAAGAGGAGGAGCAGTATATGGGTCCATTGGCTGTTTGTTGGACTTTGTGGAGCAAAAGGAACAGCAGGGCGTTCGAGAATGTGGAGCTTAGGGTAGAAAGGTTGAAGGAGTGGATTATCAAAACTCTCTTTCTTTGGTGCTCCGTCAGCTGCGGATAATTCTTTTCTAAATTTCATGGACAATTTTTCAATTAGTTAGTTGGCTGTGACTCAAGTTAATATTACTTGCTTTACTTTTCAAAAAAAAAATAATTGTAGGATGTTCCACTAACGTATAAAACATTATCTTCAATTCTTCATCTTGCAAAGCCTCACACCTTGGGCTTATGTTCATCTGATGCAGTATGGAATTATAGATGGATTCAGTTATTTTCATAATCCATGCTTCACTGTGAAATGTTTTCAACCTCCTTCACCAATGATTCCATTGCAACAGAGAAATATGAATATAGAAAATAAATTGAGGCTGATGGACAACAAGTGTAACTTTATTCTAATTCCTTTTTTCCCATTTGTTAGAATTCTTCCCCGAACAAAAAACATTGGATTCCCCAAAGCTTATACCGTTATACGTTTACCTCCAAGTGCGTAGATCAACTCGTATGAGCTGTTCTAGCTTGACCACATTCTAGCTTAACCACAGGTCTCATGCAACTGCATTAAAACTTCTTAGGGCGATCTTTACCTCCCTTGTGGTCCTACCCGGCTCAGAGATTTGTCTTGGGCCTTGGGGCCTAGGGATAACTTGGGAAACCAAAAAAGCTTATACGTTGAAGATCAATGTCAATCCTTAGCTCATGTTACTAAGGCACAACTCTCTTTACTAAAAATGCTGTTTGGCAAAGAGTAAATGGACAAGTTACTTGTCTTTAATTAGCAATTTAGAATGACACATTTTATTTTCTGCTACGTATTTGTTTTGCATGCTTGCGCTGAACATAGATCTAAGTGCATAAACTTTTTATGTGTCACATTAAGGACCTCTTTCGTGTTGACAGGCAGCATGTTTGAACGATTTCATGATACTCATGTTTAACAGTTTGTATTTGTATACACATTACCTTATGTCGATCTTATAAAAATTGGATGATGAATGAAAACTAGTCCTTGAATAATCTGTAATGCATATGCCTCCAAATTCAGAATCTCAGGACATCGACTCTTCAATTCTTTCATGACCCGTGCTCAACGAATATATTGGATATATTGTCCCCATACCTTGGATACTTATCCTTACGGTGATGAGACAGGAAGCTTATACTTGAGAAAAAAGAGTAATATCTTCTTTCTACATGGATAGAAAAAAAAATATCTTCTCTAGTCATATCTTAGTTTAGTTTCTTCCGTTATAAACAACCATAAAGCATGTCCTAATTTTATAAAAGAGTCAATCTGTTTGCATATTAAGAGCATATTCGTGTACTTAATCCAACTTTTGACTTTTGAGTACATATCCCCACATCTTGAATCTAGAGTTTGAGAGATTCAAATCTTTAGCGACAATCCTACGACTTTCCTTACAACTAAGTCTTGAATTGGAAGAAGTTGTTTTGGACAAAAACAACTTTTCCCTTCTTTAAAGCTTAATTGTAGAAAAAATTGTAATAGTAGTTGTAAGGCTAACAATGTTGCTTACAAAATACTTTCTCCGTTCTGGGCAAATCGTCAATCATTTCATTTTGAGATATTTCGCTTAAAGAGTTCACATTTAAAATTTAAGACATAAAAATGTTATTTTATTATTAATAAGCTACTATATTTTCCTAAAAAGTTTGACTTTCAAACGAGAACTCTTTACCCGGAACGGAGGGAGTATTATGTTTATCATCTCTATACATTTCAACTTTATCCTCCATGTTGATATTAACATATTAATTATGCTCAAGCACTTTTGTAATTATAAATCGAATGCAATTTATATATTCCTTAATAATTATAATTTTCAAATATTAATTCTTTGGGTGGAACGGAGAGAGTGTATAGATAAATATGTGTGTGTGTGTGCGTGTGCGTGCGCGATAAAAAAATCAGTACCATTAAGCAGGATATGGGGTATATGGTATAGGGAACGGGATGTATGACTTCATTAAAATTAGCCGTAAGCAATGTTTAATCATTCCAACTGTATTGTTCATAGAGATTACTTTTGATAAACAATCTTCGTCATCTAAAAAACTATTATCATGATAGAATTGGGTACACATGATTGAGTTAAACTGTGTTGAGATCTTGTTTAACATTTGAGCGTGTGGAAAGGTAGGGCAATATGAGAACAAAAAAAGTAGTCTCTTTTTCTGCAATCCGAGATTAAATAATAATTGTGGTGGTTATGTATTATTTATTCATGGATAAGGGGGTTATTAGAGTATATGAATAATTTTATCCGACATACAAAACTCTACCAAATATTGGATACAGATAAAATAGTGTTATCCGCATATTTATCTGGGTACCAAATGACCCTTTAGGAGTGACATACTTATTTGGTCCACCACGATCAATAGCAGCACATTATGCTACCAAAGTGACTTAAAAAGTGAGGTTCATGTTACATCACTTTCATATTAAAGTGTGTCATTATAGGAAAGTGTGCCACTATCGATCATAGTCCACCACGTGATGCTCCGAAAACCAAAACATGTAATATGCTCTTGTAATTTTACAACTTCTTTTATACTCCCTCCGTCCCTTAATAATTGTCCTGCTTGACCCAGTGCACAATTTAAGAAAAAACAATTGACTTGATTATTTATATTGATTTAATGTGTAGTTTCCTTTAAAGCCCATGTAAATGTGGCTCATAATTAAAGTAGAGTGAAAAAGTAAGGGTAAAGTGGTAAAAATGATGTTCTAAAAAGGTAAGTTTCAAAGTGGACAATTATTTTGGGACGGATGAAAAAGGAAAGGAGGACGATAATTTAAGGACGGTGGGAGTATATTTTATGAGCATGTAGAAGTACTAAACTCTAATGCAGTTTCCCGAAGAGTGGGATTTCTAATGAACCTTCACTAAAACTATGAAAGAATTGCTTGAATTACTTCAATACGAATTCAAGCAAAATCATTTTAGAATCTACGCTCAAGGGAGTATATTTAGTAATGATGTGCAATAAGTATTTCAAGAAGGGTAAATTTGTCTTTGTTTAAAACAATTTTCCCCAATTTAATGTTTAGTTATAAAGAAAGTTGTAGTATTAGTGGTAAGGATATCATTTTCCAATAAATAAATAACATATGAACACTTGCCTTTATTGTTCTTCATCTTCAGGGATCGGAATCGGAGCCTCGACATCAACAGCAAAGCTATATTCCTGGTCACATGCTAAGTAAGAATCAGACATAAAATAGATGGTATATTCCTTCTTCCCTGCTTCTCCAGGCGCCATAAACTCCAGCTTGACCTTAGACCTTGTTTGCAGTGAAACCCTCTTGATTGCAAGCAGCTGATTACTTTTGTGATCACCAACGACAAGCCACCATCCCTCTTCTTTGACTTTCGGATATCTTCGGGTATCAACTGGTCCAACCTCTGTCCTTCCCTCAAGATCCCTCTCCAGAGTCACCTGCAAAGTGATCTCATCTCCAGCCCTGACTTTGTCACCGTCCAGTACTTGGTACGACAGATCAATATTTGGAAAGCGGTTGCAAAACTTGGCAATATCAATTAACTGGGATTCTGACATTTGCAAGAGCTCCCGCCTCTCCTCATCCTCCATCTCCACCAAGTCAAAAACAGTTTCTATTCTCCTCTCTTGGCATCTCTTGGCCAAATCTTTAGTGAAGTGAGGAAGTTGTAGAAGCATAGAGTCACGCTCCCACATGCCTTGTGTCACCATCTGGCTAACTTCCATGGCAAGAATAGCTAGGTTGAGCCATCCACTGCTCGAAATTACATCAACCATTGCTTGAAGCAACCTACTCGCAGAAACAAGGACTTCTTCTTGGTCAGACCCCAAATTTCCACCCACCATTTGCCTAGAGAAATGGGCTTGTAGCAGTGCATTTGCCTTGACATGTGGGTCAGTGTATTTTGGGTTCTCAAAGGAGAACCTCTGGTGATTGATCAACCTGCGTATCAACTCCTCTTCCCCGGGCCGTATCCGAAGTTGCTCATACTCTGAAGCTGAAGCTAAAATCTCTAATAGACCCTTTAACTTTTGTCTTGGCAGTCAACGAAGAACTGAAACGTTCTATAGTTGTGTAACTGATGTAATAATACGATGCAATCATGCCAAGGTTCAACCGACACAGATCAAAATCTTCCTCTATAGAAACACATTTACTAGCTTCCAAATCACTCAGTGTGTTTTCCACAAGCTCCGACAGGTGATCTGATAGATGCCTTTGACTAACGCCTTGAAGATTGTAATAATTTGGGTTCTGGGTAAGCCTCCGATACATAAATGTCCAGGTAAGATAATCCACCGCGTCTTGCTTGTTTGCAATGACTTCAGCAACTATTTCAGCATTCAAACTATCATGTAAGAAGTGGTGCAAATGGCTTTCAACTGGGAATGCTTCGAATAAGAACTTCCTATAGTATTCTTTACGCGGTGCATGGCAAAAGATGACACACTTCCCAGAGTTATCCACAAGAGGTCGACCTGCATGACCCATCATCTGAAGAAGATCAGTAACTGGATAGTCAGTGTGAGCGTTTTCCCGGCCATCATAATATTGAGTTCCCATAACAACTACCAGATGGGCACGAAGAGGAACTCCCCAACACATAGAACCACTCATTACACATATTTGAACCCAGCCAGCTTCAAAGAGTCTCCTTACTATATCTTGGTCTGTCTGAGTCAATCCCTCATGCAAAAAGCCGACCCCATATTTCAGTGTCTCTCTCAGTGTAGGTTCATTGGTTCTGCCAATGTACGGCTCCAAGTCTTCCCCCGATTTTAGCAGGAACAAAGGTTTGTCTCCGCTTTCTGCGCTCGAGTACGTCATCAGATCTACAGCAGTTAGATGGGCATGCTTCCTCGTAGGAGCAAACACAATGGCTGGTTCTTTAGTCTTGGCATGTTGGACGATTGCAGTAAATGTGGGCTTTGTCATTGCTTGCATTCTGGCTTCAAAATTAGCTATGTCAATGCCTTGTATATGTACTTCCAGGGGCACCGGCCTAACACCTGGTGGAAAGTTAAAGAGACCATGAGAAGTCGCACCAATCCATTCACCCAAATCTTTGGCATTTGCTAGGGAAGTTGACAAAGCCAGTATTCTAATGTTATGTCCACCTTGACTTGCAATATATCTCATCCTAGACACTATAACCTCCAATATTGGACCACCTTCACCTCCAATCAAGTGCAGCTCATCAACAATGAAGAGACTAACTTGCTGCACATGCTTCCGCTGCTTCCAACGGCGGGATAAAGCATCCCATTTATCAGGAGTGCTGATTATTATCTGTCCTTTCTCAAGTAATTTCAAGTCCCTCGCCGTTTCTCCAGTCAATTCACAAACTCTCATCCCAAGACCATCTCCAAATTTTTCCTTCCATTCATTATATCTTTCCTTAGCAAGGGCTTCAATAGGAGCAATATACACAGCACGCATGACACTATCGGGCCCTTGCTGATGGTTCCTCAATATGGCAAATTCTGCACATATAGTCTTTCCACTTCCAGTTGGTGCGGCTACTAAAACATTGTCATCTGAGTTGTACAGCACAGTGAAAACTTGCGTCTGGACAGGGTTGAAGTGCTTAAATTTGTAAAGTGCCTCGTAAGATGGATTTCTCAAGGAAGTCACAGGGAGTGGCTGTAAGTCAAGTAGCTCAGTTGGTGGAGGATATTTTTCTGGTAAAATTAGGTGACGGAAGGAAACAGGTAAAATGGACTGGGCCCCAAGCCATCTATCTGAGACAACCTTAATGAAGTACTGAGGAGGTAGAGGTTCATAGATTGGGACAGTAAAATTCAAAGTATGGTCCTCGTCAACATACTGCTTCTTCAGCAAGAAACATTCATGATGAAGTATGTATTCACCATCGTTGTCCTCAACATAAACCCAAAATGGTTCCACATACCCATGAAGCTTGTCCTCCCACTGAAAGTCTGGTGTAACTGTGAGTTCAACCCTCAAAATGGTGCGAGTGATTGGCTGCACATGTGCTGCAAGGTTAAGCTTGGGGAACTGGTGAATGCACGTGTGAAGAGTTCTTCCCATTTTAGGATAGCGCACAAGCTCTCCTAGCTCTTGGGCAGAGAGATCATAGTATCTATCCCAAGCCAAATCCTTCTTCTCCAACTTCATCAACATATCATTTGGAATCCCATAGAACCGGCGTAGTGGGATTTGGACACTCCACGTCCTCTCGTTGATCATTTTGCACAAATTCAATGCTTTCTCAGCTAGCTGTGCCCATCCTCGCTTTAGGACAATCTCAAAGAGAGCACGCATAAGACGTCCAGCACTCTGCAAAAAGAAATCACATTAAATCAAATTGAACACCGAATTACTAAGAATGAGTAGGAGACATTGCTTTTGCTAATTCAAATTGAAGGCAGAGATAAAGTGCGGATACCCACCATATCCCATTTGAAAAGTCAAACTGTTTAATAGTGTACTTACACGCTATAATAATTTGTTTTATAAAACTACTCACTTATAATAATCATTAATTTATTTATTTATTGATAGGTAAGTGTAGCCTCTTATTGGTATAGGGATTGGAACCAAGGACCTCAAGGTTTTTAGTTTTTTATTTTATTTTCCAAGGTCTTTAATTATTATAGGTGTATTTCTATACATTTCTTTCAAATTGCACTAACATGATGCAGGGATGTTTATTTTGGGGAGGGGGGGGGGAGAGTGGGAGACAGAGCGAGTAGCTACAAACTTGCATTAGAGATATCAAACTTGTAAGGTACAAAACCCGCAAGAGTAAGAAATGAGTGACTACTGAACTAACCTGAGTGATAAACACCATATCAGATGTCAATGTAAGTCCCTCGAGCTTTAGCTGCGAAATATATGCTTGGAGTAAGACGTTAATCTTGGCACTGGGCTCTTCCAGACTTTCCTTGACAGGAATAGGAACACAATCCAAAAGCTTTGCGAGTTCCATCTTTTCATCTTGTCTTACACTCACATATTTGAATTCCTCACTGAGCGAAAACAACCAGCAAAGCTCAATATCACCCATTGTTGGCTTCAAATGCTCATTGTAAGTGGAAATGGTTCCATGCGTTATATAGCAGTAGCTCGCAATTCGACCCAAGTCGGTAGCCTGAAAATACCCACTTTTTCGATCATACTTCACCAAATTATTCTTGTCCAATACTGTGGCAGCAGAATGAATCTGTAACAAACAATAAGATAAATCAGGCGTAATAAATTCAACGATGAAAAAGGAAACCATTTACAATGCAAAACAGAAGGAATGTGTTAGCATTAAAATCAGAAGAAAAAAAAACAGAAAGCTGTCACATAGAGAACACCAGCAGTTAAAGAGTAGGCAACTGAAGTCAATTCCCATAGCAGACCAATAACAACAAAGGAAAGCATCTGAAATTACCATACAGAATGACATTTTCCCAGAGCAATTTAGCATAGGACACAACAATACAATACAATGCAGTACACGCTCTGGAAAACTTGAAAGTGCTTGACACAAACTTATTTTTCCCTAAAAAGATTAGAAGACATTTACAGGTGACATGGGCAAAAAGAGTTTTTGAATATAGCTGCCTAAACTCACCAATAAAGGACCAAAAGAATAATGTGTCTTCAATCAAACGCCATTATAGCATGTTTTTAGTTCTTATCAGGTCAAACGGTTTAGGTCAAGCACTAATGAATTCTCTATGTTAAGATGTGCACCCTGTATACAAAGCACCTTGTCGGTCATGATTTCCAAGAGCAGGAGTTCAAAACCACAAGTTCAATACAGTTAGTTCCTCTTTTTCAGAATATTGGGAAATAAATGAAAAATTGTGTGCGAGGAATACTACAATGTTCTCAACAGACTGCTAAATTTTTTAACTGTGGAAGTTGAAATCACATTTCTGAGGTATTTCATGTTCATATTTTAGACACCCCTTAATTCCATGATTGCTGTCAGTTGCACCAACTTCTTGCAAAGATGTGTTAGGGTCTCCCATAATGAAAACCTTGACCAACTTTTGTCCATGCATAATTCTGAAAGTTTCCCTACATTTGTCACCTCCTATTGCCAGTTACACAGTCGCAGAAACCATCAAAATCAAGCATCACTAGGACACTACATGAAAGAAAGTTGAGAAGGGCCGTACCCTCTACCAATCTTCAAATGTTCCACAAGCATGATATATATTTACAACTCCAGAAGACCACAAAACACAACCCCTTCACAATGTCTTCAATCTTGTTCCCGTTTTCATGCCTTTACCCTTCTTTGAAGGTTTGATATTGCTCTCTCCGAAGAAAAAATAAAACTCTCTTTTTCCAATAAAGCCTAGTAGGACTGTAGGACGTTTTTTTTGGCCTTCTTGTCTACTTTAGCATCATTCTACCCAATTTTATAAGAAACGATATAAACATGATAATACAAGACAAATATACTTAACAAACAATAGAACAGCAAATTTCAGAAACTGTATATCATCTTTCAATCACAAAGGAGATGCACAGCATAAACAGACTTAAATTAGCAAAAGATCAGATAAAGGATGATTTAGAAACATTGGAATTAAGCTTACCAGATCAGCTCTCCTCTCCTCCAATGTAATATCTCTGTCCAGAACATCAGGAGTTAGACCATAAAGAGTAGGATTTCTCACCATGCGAATGTAAAGGTATGTGTAACTCAGCCAATTGCAAGCTTCTCTAGTATTTTGGACAGTTCCAAGTACAATTTCTGCATTCAATTGATCAGCCAATTTGGATATGAATCGACTTTCAATAGGAAGTTGCTGATTCATCAAAGAGAGATAATATTGTAGCTCACTATGTCCAGTTATAATTATTCCTTCCCCATATGTGTCATATTGTGGTCTCCCTGCACGGCCCAGCATTTGCATAACATCCAGAGGACTCAGCTCAGTCCATGCTCCTTTTTCAGGATTATAAATCTGGGTACCCTTTATGATCACAGTGTGGGCAGGTAAATTAACACCCCAAGCAAGAGTTGCAGTGGAAACCAGCACTTGAACATGTCCATCAGCAAAGAGGTCCTCAACAAGTTGACGATCAGTCCTAACCATACCCGCATGGTGAATTGCAAAACCGTATGGCAAGAGGTCCTTGAGATCATTGCTCTTTACCAGCTCCGTATGATTATGAAGAATCTCACGACTCACACTATCCTCATTCAAAAATATTCCAAGGGTATCGTTAGCAAGTGCAGTATCTTTTATTAAACGCGCAGTTTTTGCAGTCTCTTTCCTTGAGTGGACAAAAATAAGCACCTGATGCTTTCCAGCAACACCTATCACCTTCTCATAACAAACATCATTCATCAATTGGAATCTCTGCAAGGGCTTCTTCACAGTGATTCCAATATACTGCTGCGCCAGAGGGCAAGGTCTGTAGCTATTGTCAAAATAGAAGAGACCGTCCTTCAGATTAACTCGCAAAAACAAAGCAACATCTTCATAATTAGGAAGTGTAGCTGATAACCCAACCAGACGAATATGTTCCCTCGTGGTCTCAATTTGCCTAACAGTTCTTGCAATAATACTTTCCAATACAGGTCCTCTGTTATCATGTAGAAGATGAATTTCATCAATGATTAGAAGTTTCACAAGCTGAGTATATGTGCGATCTCCTGACTTTCTTGTTATAATATCCCACTTCTCTGGAGTTGTGACAATAATCTGTGTTTCCTCAATTTGTTGCTGGGTCAGAGATTGATCTCCACTCAACTCCTTCACACTGACACCATACGCATGTAAACGATTAGACAGATTACCAACCACTTCCGTGACAAGGGCTTTCATTGGTGCCACATAGACAATCTTGTAGTCGCTGTGGTTATATGACCCATCTTCGTTCCTATGTAACCCAAGCTGCTGAAGAATTGCCAGCATAGCAACATTTGTCTTTCCAGCACCTGTGGGAGCACACAGTAAAATATTATTTGCTCTGAATAAGGCAGTCTCGTACACTTTACTCTGGACCCTGTTCAACTGGGTCATCCCTTTGAAAGCCGGTTGCGCCCAAATAGGCATGTCAGGAATCTTTATAAGCCTTTCATTGGGAGCAACAGGTTTTGGCTTCAAAGCTGGCACATGAACTTCTTCATATCCTTTATTGTTGGGATTTCTATAAGACCCCAATGGAAGCTCGCACTTCTTACTCGCCATCAACAGACCACCTTCCTGAAATGAGAGGTTTTCAAGGTCAAGTAACTGCCGCTGCCCTTGCGACCAATCACCATCAGCATCTCTATCAACACGCTCCCTTCGAATCCGTTCATCATATTCACCACCATCAACACTTTCATCCTTTAGCTTACGAGCCTCTTCTCGTATGCTTTTCTCCAAGTTCTTCTGCCTCTCCTTTGCTGTTGCCCTGGTGGCATGGAGCTGCTCCGTAATCACAGCCAAACTGGGTCCCAATCCTATCATGTCCTCTTCAATCTTCTTCCTCTTCTCTTGGTCTTCAGCCCTAGCAAGACGAGTACACCACACAATCTTCAGACGGTTTCGCAAAAGGTACTTAATGAGGCTGAACTTATCAAACTGTAAATGCACTAGTAACTTGGATTCAACTACACGGTCATCCCCTTCAGCGAGGATTTTAGTACCTCTTCAGCAAGCTTCTGACTCAGCTGTGGATCAATTTGTTGCTCATACGCCTGGGAAATCTTCCTCTGTAGCCAATAAGCATCAATATCCTGTACATTAAGTTCCATACCCTCGTTAGCTTCCTGGGCATCAACATCATCAATCCCACCCACCTGCATAGCCCTAGTGCCATCCCGATCCAATGCATCATCATCCTCTTCGTCATCTTCCTGAACCATATCAAGAACACTCTCTTCTTCCTCCTCTTCATTCTCTTCGAACTCAACAGCCACCCCAACATCATCATCTAGCACATCCCCGTCATTGGCCACACTAGATCCAGTTGCATCACCGCCACCATCTTGAAAATCGGTAAGAAGCCTCCCTATCGAAACCAACTTATCGAAAACATGCCCCGGTATCGGGTTCAACAACTTCTCAATCTCCTTTTTCTTATCAGGATTCTTAACAGTCTCATTCTTAAGCACAGCCAAAATCTCATCTGCGGCATCACTAACAATATTCAGAGGATGCCCACCCAACTGCTGCTGAATGACACTGAGCATAGCCTCATAAGCTGCCCTAGTCTCTTTAGTCTTTGGTTGGTAAACCCCCTCATCAGTTGATCTCAAAACACTCACCTCTTGCAACCTCTGTCTCTTGCTCTGTCTAATACGCTCAGCAGCACCAACGGAAGGTTCCCACTCCTCCTTCCTTTTAGACCTGAGTAACTTCTCGTCCAATTTCGCCGGTCTCCCTCGGTAAGACCGGTCACCGAAAGATTTAGGGTCAATCTTCCCATATAGGGACTCGGGATCACCGGTCGGCTCGTGGATATCACGAGGGCGAGAATCCGTAGTCAAAACAAGACTGGAATTAGTCCGATAAGCATACTGGTTGAATCTGGCGTGTGCCTCGGCCCCACCACCCAGATGTGCCATCTAGGGTTGGAGAGATTTGAGAGAGAGAGACGTGGCGACGAGTAGGATCGGAGAACACTGGCGTACGACAAGGCTTTCTTTTCCCAAAATCCGGGAATAAACCCAAATTTATAGTCCAACGCAAAAACAAATACCAACGACTCCAATACCAATTAGGAAAAGAATTACCTAGTCCAATACCAATTAGGAGAACTATTGTGAACATGCACATTGCACCCACCAATAATACTCTATCTACAAAACAACAAATCCAAATTTACACCGCGATGAATTAATTGTTGAATCGTGACACATAAAATATACAAAATCATAATAAATCAGACCACGTCCTCCAACTTCTTCTTCCATCTCCTCCATCGTAAACTTTTTTTTTCTCATTCTCCTTCTTCGCTTTCGTCTCTACTTTAAAATCCTTCAACACATCACAAATCTATTACAGTTTCGTATTTTATGAATTAAAAAAACCGCTCGTTTCGTTGCCCAACAATGATGATTTTCGAATCAAATGTATTTGCAAGAGCTGTTGAAGGAGACGATGAAATTTTCTGAACAATATTTTTTAAAATGATCTTTTGCGGTTGATATAAAAAACATGGTATTTGAGGGGCTAGAAACTTTGAAAAAGGGACCGACTAGAATTTATCCCATGAAACTACCTCGGTAATACCCTAAAAAAATTAGAATTGGGCCCTGTGCCATCGAATCCAGGCTTGCATTGTAACTTTTTCGGTAAAATTATGGTATGTATCTTTTCCAAAGTTTCAAACCTCTCAGTATCCGTTCTTTTTTTTTCAACCGCAAAAACTATTTTTGAAATATTGTTCCAAAATGTTATCGTCTCCTTCAACCACTTTGAATTTGAAAATCACAATTGTTTGGTAGCGAAATGAGGATCACCGAGTGGGAAGTGGCGGCATATGGTGGCGGGAGGCGGAGGTTCTTGGGCGGCGGAGGTGAGTGGCATTAGTGGACAAACCCAGTGGTGGTGGTTGCACTAATGGATAAACTCAATGGATAACCGGTTAAAATCCATAATTATTTATTTTGTTATTGATCTCTAATGAGTATTATCCATTAACACGCATTAACTTAATTGTGTGTTAATGGATAACACTCGATAAGTCTTTTATAATGGTATATTGGATAACCCAATGGTTTGGATAAATTTTGCCACCCCTAATTCAAATACCAAAGGATCTTATGAATTTTTTTTTCGAGCGGGGATAACTACACCCCAATTTCCCATTTCTACACCACACTTAAAAATATTACACAAATGTCATCGAATAAAAAGAACTAAAAACCCACCTCCGATATTGTTCGGCCATGGCGTGATGAAATGGTCAAGGTTGGTTCGAACCTGGTGTGATGAAATGTCTGAGGTTGGTTCGGCCACCATGAATTGAATACTCTCATTTGTGTTCGACTAATGTGAGATGTCGCGGCATCGGAGACGAAACAAAAGGGAGATGGTAGGAGATCAAGAGAAACATGGCTCCAAGTTGATACCTAAATCTGGGGATGGATGGAGCTACTGGTCCGATTTCAGATTTACAGGTGGCCAGCGACGAAGAAGATGACCAGATTGAAGGGCGGCGGCAGTTACTTACGGGAGCGAGATAGATCGACAGCGAAGACGAAGAAGAGATGAGGGAGAGCACTCAGGTCGCTCGACTTGCAGCTTGACCCGATAGTAGATGAATGGAGGTGGGAAGGCGAAGGAGGAAGATGAACGGAGGTGGGAAGGCGAGGGACACACGCTTGCAGAGGGACTGAGGGAGGAAAACGGAGTGAGTAAGAGAGAGAGATCAATTAGGTTAGGAAGGGTAAAATGGGCAGTTAGGTGGGGGTGTAGAGAGAGATGTGTGGGGTGTAGAGATAAATAGGGTGTAAAAATAGGGAATTGGGGAATGGTTATCCCCACCTTTTTTTTCTTTCTAGATGACTCCTAAAGCCTAAAAAGTACAGGTCTTAATGTTGAGTAGCTATAATGATTTTTTTTAATAAATCTTGTAACCTCTTAAATAGTTCAATGTCCAATAAAATACGTAAATCCCAAAAAGAAATTCGCTAGTAAGGCCAACATACATAATCATAAACATAATGCTACAATCATTTCTCATACCCGTGAGAAGTGGCGGCATATGGTGGCGATTACTGGAGGCGGCCGGAGGCAGGCAGTGGTGGTGGCATTAGTGGACAAACTCAATGGTGATGGTTGCACTAGTCGATAAACTCAATGGATAATTGATTAAAACCCTTAATTATTCATTTTGTTATGGAATAATTACGGGTTGGTACACATTTGTGAAATTGTAACCGCTTTACTCCCCTATTTTTTTTATTCAACAGGTAAAATGCTTTTTCAAAATTTTGTTCCAAAAATGGCCTAAGTTTTTTGTTACTTCACCGCACATACTGCCACACACTCAATTTTCTCACTATGTTCAATCAACTTAAGCCCATTTCTTCATTTTTCGTTTTCATCTATTTCTTTCTTTTGAAACCCATTTCGTACCCTCACAACATTCTAATAATTCATACATTTAATACCCTTATTTAAAGAATCCAAACTATTATATTAGATAAGAGTTAACCTCAATTGGATTGATTACTTTACGATTTGTTGTCCTCCTTCTTCTACCATGTTCTCTCTCTCTCTCTCTCCCTCTCTCTATGCTTGGCTTGGAAAGTAATTCAACCCCATGTTAGACAACAATACTACAGGCCCCTCTTCTTCAATTCTGATACCTTCCCTTGCTCAGATAATGGGACTGCTGGCAACAAAAGAAAAAGAAGATCTACTCGTACTAAATGGAGATTTTGAGTCTCATTTTAGGGGTGAAGATGGAGAACACAGCTAAGATTCTCAGTCAATGAAAAGTTGATCGAAGCCAACGACGCAACAATCGGAACCAATGACACAACAATTTAAGCAAACGACACAACGACCTTCCGAATTCTTCCATGTGGGCATCATAATTTTTGATGTGGGTGTCGTTCATTATCGGAACCAACGACGCAACAATTGGAACTAACGACACAATAGTTTAAGCCAACGACGCAACATGGCCTTCAGAATTCTTCCATGTGGGCATCAGAATTTTTGATGTGGGCGTCGTTCATTTTCGGAGTCTTCGATGTGGGCATCGGAATCTTTGATGTGGGCGTCGTTCATTTTCAAAGTCTTCGATGTGGGCTTCGTTCATTTTCGGAATCTTCAATGTGTGTGTCAGAAAGTGATATGGATGTCGTTCAAACACAGTAGGATAATTGAACATTTCATTCAGAATTCTACTTCTTACTTTGGTCTGTTCAACCAGATTATTGAATGGAAATTGGAAGAAATGAATTAACAAAGATACATGCACTAATGGCGGATAATACAACTATTAAAATGTTCCTAAGCTTTCTCACAGATACAAATGTCGAATGTGAATTAAGGAAAACTACAACCGTACAAAGACAACAACAATACTTTCACTTGGGGAGCGGCACCATGGAGCCCAAAATTTTTGAACAACACCCAAAAAAAATTACCGACACCCCAAAAAATTTGAGCGACGCCCAATTTTTTTGATCGACGCACAAATTGTGACAATGGCTTTGTGTACGCGTCTTTCCTTCATCAAGTGTATTTTCATCGTTTACCCCCAAAAAGTGCACTATAGCAGTTTTTAAAAAATAATGATTAACTTTTACGGTTATAATTTAATCGCATGATACCGACCTTGGTCAGTTATCACCCTTTTGTTATTGATCTCTAATGAGTGTTATCCATTAACACTCATTAACTTAATTGTGTGTTAATGGATAACACCCAATAAGTTTTTTATAAAGGTATATTAGATAACCCAATTGTTTGGATAAAATTTTGCTACCCCTAATTCAAATACCAAAGGATGATTTTTTTTTCTTTCTAGATGACTACTTAAGCCCAAAAAGTATCTTACAAAGGTCTTAATGTCGAGTAGCTACAATGATTTTTTTTTTTAAATAAATCTTGTCCAATAAATACGTAAATCCCAAAAAGAAATTAGGTAGTAAGGCTAACATACATAATCATAAACATAATGCTACAATCATTTCTTAATTTTAACAATTTCTAAATCCCAAGGCCAACATACATAATCATAAACATAATGCTACAATCATTTCTTCATTTTAACGATTCTAAATCCTAGGACCATTCAGATATAAAGCCTAAGTTCTGATACCATTTTGTAACGTCTCGAGTCCGAAAGCACAATCCACTATATGTAGTCCACATACTGATCCACTGAACATGCAACACATTGGGTAATTAGGCTAACCACATGTCGACTCAAAAGTCCATGGATGGTATTGGTACTCAGTAGTAGTGTGTGTCCACCGTATAAACCACACACAAGTTCCATACCTACCCGATGTGAGATGGGGATATTACAAACATACTATTTTGTCACTAGGCTTGAACTCGACTCGGGGCTTAGCTTAAGCTCGTGGTTTATAAACAAGCTCACGAACAACTTGTGAGCCGATACGATTATAACACCCTCAAACTTTAATAAATGTTTTCAATAAATCTAGTGATAATACTAATTATTAGAGTAAAAGTATTAATATTAACTGCATAAAAATCCTAAAATTTCATATATATTCCGATTTGGTGTACTATATACCTTTTTATTTTTATAGTTTAGATAATTATATGTTTCAACTTCAACCATCCCATTGATCTAAATACATATTAGAGTAGATCCTTTAAACGTTA
Source organism: Codonopsis lanceolata (assembly GCA_013146195.2). Lineage (NCBI taxonomy): Eukaryota > Viridiplantae > Streptophyta > Magnoliopsida > Asterales > Campanulaceae > Codonopsis > Codonopsis lanceolata. Next base: position 39,845,239 of record CM028384.1, on the reverse strand, counting down.
CAATAAATGAATTATTAAATGTCTTTCAGACAAATATTACATTTTGTGGATGATGAAACTGATGAGCCCAAGATTTCTACTAATTTTCCCGGGAATTTTCTTCTATTTTGTGTTATTTTTGAGTTAATTATGCTTTAAAAATATTATTGTTTGTGTATTTGTTCTTAATGTAGGTTTCCATGCATAATCAAGCAATTATATGATGTTTAGCACGGAGTTCGAGACAAATTCGGGCTTAAAAGTTGTTTTGAAAATTATTTGGACAAAGTCTGTTAATTAAGTCCGTTAAGGAGTTCAAAGCAAATCAGGCTTAATAGAGGCTAACAGAGGCAAATGGGGCTAGCAGAGGACCTATTTATGAATTCTGGAGAAGGCTGGAAAGCGGCGCCAAAGTCATAAAGTCCAGGGGCACCGGAGTAATTTCTAGAACTTCGCGTGTGTTGTCGCCTGACCGCTGGAGCCACGTGTCGCGTCCAGCTGCTTACCACCAAGCTTGACCTGCGTGCTTCTTCATTCGGATCCGGGCAGCTCACGTCTCCATCCAGCCCATCAGCCCATTTCCCTCTCTCACCCTCACCCGTTTCACCATGGGCGACACACGAATCCACTGCGAATCCACTGGTTTGCCTGTTCAGTAGGTGCCCACCCTTTTTCCTTCCCTAAACAGCCCCTCTTTTCTTGTCTTCCCTAAAATGCCCCTGACAGCCTTGCCCTCCTTTGTGCTTCTCCATTTAATCTGGCAGCTTCATTTTGTAAAGAGAACAAGTCCCCATTTCGAGACTTTGTTCCCAAAATAGGGCATCAGCCCCATTTCCATAAAAAAATCTTCCAAATCTCTGATGCTTGATCACCATTGAAGGTTTGGAGCTTCAAATCAAGGGTCAATGATGTATTTACAAATGATTTTAACCCCGGAATGCGATTTCTTCAGTTTAATTCTTCCAACATCTATTTTTGATAGTTGTTATAATTTATCGGGTTGATTAAATTTGTAATTGTTGAATTAGTTTATGCTTCAATTATTTATGGAATGCAATTATTTATATATGTCCAATGTAGTGTTTTAATTTAATTTATCTCTTTATTTAGTACACAATCATGTTGGTTATTATTTTGTGAAATTAATATTTTTAATTAATTGGCCAATAATTAAATGATTTTAGAAATATTTAAGATCCGCGAGAGTTACCTTTATATTTTAGACCAATCAATTTAATAGTTGGTCTTTTGTGACACATACCGATAGCCAAAATGAGACTAGGTTTGACACGCGATCGAACCACTTTAGCCATTCACGAGGTCGAGGAGGTTAGGGTTGACTAAAAGATGCGAAAGCCCGTAGTTAACCAATTTTATTTGTCTCGGCTACCAACATGAATTGTAGAAAAATATAGAGAGTTTCTTTTTGCGCTTGGTTATGTGTGTGTTCTTCATGCTTTTAATGGCGTAGCGAACCATTAGATGATCACTAAAATGATAGGATACGAAGCGAAAGCCCTTCTTGTTATTCCGAAAATCACAATAGTAGTTTGTGTGGCGTGAGACCGAAAGGAGATCGTGCGTAGATAGTCTTTGGATGCTTGTTTACACATGCGATTATTTTCTCCCCTGTGTTATGAGTTGCAATGATATGAGCCCGTAGCAAGGTTGAGAGATAGCTAGATTTGTTATATGTAGCGAAAGCCCGTAGTGAATAAAATAGCGCGTCCGACTACCAAGACTTTAGTTAAAGAAAAGCAGAAAGATGATTAACTTAAACACCGGTTAGACTAGAAATAATGCATTCCTATATTTTTATCTTGATTTGTTGTTGTCAAACCACCTCCGCTTTAGTTTAGATTTAATTGCTTTCTAGATTGTTTATATTTTTAGATTTTAATTCATTTTCTTTTCGTTCAAATATAATTAGTTAACATAATTTCAGTACTTAGTTGGAGTGAGAATTACGCGCATTCCTCGTGGGATCGACTCGTACTTACGAACTTTATTACTTGATACGGTCGGGTAATCTTGCCCGAGTTGCGTTTTGCGCACATCAGAAACCTTCATAAATTAGAGTTTCCTTCTTCACTTAAAAAACAGTAAAAAAATTTGTTGTACCGAACGTTACAAGAAGAACAACCCAAAAGTTTGGAATATTTCTCTGCTAGCCACAACTAATTCTAATGTGAACACTATTTAACAAGTTGTACATGTAGCTGATACTAGATTTCGTGATGTACATATGATACGGTGTTAGGATGAGACGTGATCATTATATGGAGTGAACATGACGCAAATAAATTAATATTATTTGGAATTTATAAGGGTCGGATCAATGTACAATATATAAAGAAAAGAAGACATCCAAAAAACTAAAGAAGTAACACATTTTATTGGCTATAAAATTTGATGACTCGTACAAAAAAAATATAATTAAACATCCAAAAGCATTCTATCACTCCCTCCCACACACAGACCAACTCAGCACTTGTTAAATGAAATAAACTCAAAAACGAAAGTCTCCACAAACAAAAGTCATAAAACAAATTGACTGAGAGATAGTGAATTAACAAACGACTATTCAAAATCGAAATAACAAAAATTTCAGACCAATGAGGGAAAATTAGCATAATTTTTTAAAAAAGAAACAAATTAAAATACAAATATTTAAAATTACAAAAATTAATTATAGAACTTACGAACAATTTTTAAAAAAAATAAATCCACGCCGAACAAAAATTAACTTTTTTACAACCATATACTATGATATACCCGTCCTTAATCCAATTTAAACAAATAAAAAAATATTGTCATTCTCTTTCTTTTAGACACACTAAAATCTGTATCTATACATACATTGTCTCTCTTTAAGCTCGCTCTTCTTTCTTTTTTCTTAAAAAAAAAAGGTGTGTTCTTTACTTTCTTTGCAAATTTGAAAATTCATGGATGGTCGGCCATCGTATGCGTCTCAATATCAATATCAACCAATTAAAAGATATTTATGTTTGAGTATAATAAATACGAACATTAAAATTATAAAAAATTAATTATAATATAGAACTTACGAACAATATTTTTATAAAAAATAAATCCAGGCCGGACAAAAATTAAATTGAAATTCAGTTGATTATTATAATTTATAACAATCAATTAAAAATCTATAAACGAACAAAAAGAATAAATCCAAGCCGAACAAAAATTAAATCGAGAGTCAGTTGATTACGATAACAATCAATTAAAAATCTATAAACTAAATATTTGTTTAATCAGTAAATCCTAGTAAAACAGTAAATCTTAGTTTCATATGTAATTGATTAAGATAACAATCAATTAAAAATATATAAAGTAAATATTTGTAAAAGTAAATCCTAATAAAACAATAAATTTTAAATCAGTAAAATAGCAAATCTTAACAAAACATTAAATCTTAAATCAGTAAAAATAACTCTTAACTGTACCACACACTATTTATCTCCTATTCTTTCATAGTATAAAAAAAAGTACATAAATCATTTACTGATTTCTTGCATCTCCAATATTTACTGCTCATTTAACCTAAAACGGTGGGAAAGGGGAAGCTTGAATTCCCAGTAAGAAAATTTA
>CM028384.1:39751654-39836654 GCA_013146195.2 Codonopsis lanceolata | reverse complement strand
AAGGTCGGTGAGGTTTGGCGTAGACGCTGACTTAGTCGATTAGGCGGCGACTAAGAAAGTCGCGGCGGTAGAGAGGGGCCTAGCGCCTAGGTGGGGCCTAGGCGGAGCTAGGCGGAGAGTTTTAGAACATTGGTTATCTTCCATTAAATGGATGTTATCTTCGCACATGTACGTTTCAAGTGATGCAATTTACATGTATTATAATAGTCTGTACTTACTTTCCTTTTGAAAGACCAAAAAAAATCTAAATTTAAATCATTGATGGCATTGAATTGAACAATGGCATTGCATAACAAAAGATCACATTTCCTGTGTTTAGTTATATGTTTCATTTTGTGGTGAGTGATTTTTTTCTTAAATTTTTACTTACTTAATCGGTCTCAGCTCTTTTAAATTTGATTCAATCATTAAAAACTAAAACAACTATCAGAAAATTTATGATTGGGTAAAAAAATAAATTATGCAGAGAAAAAAATGACAAAACAATTAAATGGGAAAAAAATAAAAAAAATTGACTATGGAGAAAAATTGGGAAGCTTTTGTCTGCCAATTACAAATTCGATAATGATGGATGGGTAACCAAATTCTAGCCTGCTAAGGGAAGCTTGAATAAAAGGTGGAGAAATCCATTGGAATTGGAAGACACGAACTGTCGGAGAAACAGGAAAGAGGAGTTGGAATCGTATAGGGAGAGGGGGACGCAGAGGGAGAAGAGTTGTGCGGGGACACGACTAACTGCCGTTCACACATGTGCCAGTGAAAAATAAATTACAGCCGCTTGATATAAGTAAAAATAATCAATCTTGTGATTCTTTTCAGTGAAATTTCTTACGCAAAGTCATCCATGATTTTTCTGAAGTTTATTTGGCAACAATGGAAAACTAACGGTTGTATGCATAAAAGGTTGTGCTTTGATAACAAAACAATGAATGCAATGATTCTAGTTCCTAGACTCTAATTTCAAGGAGTTTTAGGTATTTAAATTTGTATTATTTAATTATAGAATTCATTAAATGTTTGTTATAAATAAGGGTTACTATTTTAGGGATGCAATTTTTGGCAAGAAATTACTATTTTTAAACTACATAGGCTTTATATATATATATATATATATATATATATATAGATTTCTTGAAATTTTCTGATTGTAACAATTATTAAGTTAGATATCTTAATAACTTAGTTATCTAGAATATTAAATTGATATGATATTAAATTCGTTAGGTGTTAGTAATTGGGCTTGTGGCCCGATTATTTAGTCCCGCCCACATGGAAAATATATTTATATTATTATTAATTGGTTAATGAGTTTCCTAATCCAAATGTGTTTAGGATTGACTTAACCTACAAGAAATAGGTTTCTTGGTAATAATATAAATAGGGCAACAAAAGGGATAAAACCCTAAGACAACAATTGGAGAACACGTCTCCTTGATATTGCCGCCCCCTCTCTCTCCCTAAAAACTATCTCACCAAAATACTCCCTCTAGCCTAACCATCAAAGGCTTGGATTTGCGGTGTGAACCAGTATTGATATTTGTGCCCCGTGATATCAATCCGACGAGAGAGACTTGCAGGTTTGTAGATCTTGGTATACGAAGATCGTAGCTCAAGCGAAATTCTTCCGCTTCGCTCAAAGTTCAAGTTCGCACAAGGTAATTCATGATTACTGTTATCTATCGAACTTGTATGATATATGATTAGATATATCCTTCATTGGTATCAGAGCCTATATGCTTGATTGCACGTATCGTTATGCCATGAATCGCATGCTCTTGTTTTTGGGTTTGTTTAAAAGTTTTACCCGATAACGAAACAAATGAGTTTTATTATTCTATGTTTAAAACTTTATTTTTTTTCGAGAAAAATTTATATGTCTGAGTTCCCTACGACGAGGCGAACAACATACTAAATTCGCGTTGAATTCCGTTGGGTATTTTTCAAAATATCGCAAACCCAAGTTTTGTTGAAAAGTGATTTTTCCGAAACTTTGCATGCTGTTATGACCTATTTAAGTTCTGTAAAATCGTGATTTTATAGATTATCCTTGTAGTACTCAGCGAGGGCTTTCCAACGACATATTATATGCTTAATTTGGACTTAAAATGAATGTTTTATGGCCTCGCGAAGTTGGCACTTCCCGAATCTATTTTTTGGGTTAAAAATCGAGTCAAAAACGAAGTCCACTCTCGGCCTCGATGTACGTGCCTTTTGTGACACTCCTTTCGAGGTAAAAAGTACACAACTGAAAAGCCTTCGATGAGACGAGTCCAACGCCACCTGCCGTGAGATCATCGGACCACCGGAAGGCGGCGCGTGGACGTCAATCGCCGGCCAGGCGCGTGGAGACAGCGTACAGGAAGACCAGTCAACCATTGACTGGTCAACGGTCAATGTGTTGACTGCCATGTCATCAGTGGGGCCCACTTCAGAAAGTCACGTTTGCTGACATCATCAGTGATGTCAGCCCTGCCACGTCAGCCCTAAGTCCAGTCAGCCTCAGAAGGAAGCCCACGCGCGCAGATAGCGCATGCGACCATTCCAGAGCTCCGATTGACAAACGGCCGTCGCGTATGGCTCTATTTTGGCCTTCTGAGTCCAATGGTGGCCTTTGTTTAGATCAATTCAGCCTGTAAATATTTGTTTTTGCTTTTTCAATATATACAAACATGTTTTCTGATTTTTTAAAAATACAAAAATAATATCCATGGGTTGTTTTGTCATTCTGTGACTGTTTAGGGTTGTTTGGGATTGTTATGGAATTTTTTAAAATTCTATGTGAATTTTAAGCTATTTTAAAGTCATTTTTAGCATATTTAATTGTCGTTTTGGGCTCTAAAATTGCGATTGGGACTATACGAGACCCAATAAATTTATTTTCGGTAGTGAAAATATTTATGTACATCATATGTGCTTGATGGATTCGTTCTATCATATTTCTTTTGTTTAAATCATCAAATTTATGAATATTTTCACGTTGTGCATACTTTGGTTGTGATTACGAGCCTCACGGATTTTCCCTCCTTATGTGTATGATGTGATTATATTTAGTAATTGATTTTTTAAACAAAAGTGAATCAAAATATATATATGCTTATGTCTTATTTTTGCAATAAATTATAGTGAAATGGCTTCTCGGAATGTAATCGCTGACCTTAATAAGGGTGAGAAATTAGATGGCTTAAGCTATAGTGTTTGGCAAAGGAAAATCACGTACTTGCTAAACGAGCAAGAGGTTCTAGACAACCTTGATACTGAGATGGTAGAACCAGAGATGTGTAACTTGACCATCGCCCAGCATCGCCAGAAAATGCAGGAATTCCTTGCCTAGAAAAAGAAAGATCGATGTGCACGCTTTATTATGCTGAGTAGCATGCATAATGATCTGATTGGCGGGTTTGAGGATTGCCTGACTGCTAAACAAATGTGGGACCAAATTAAGCGCATTTATGGGAATACTTATGCTACAAAGTTAAGGACTTTGACTTACAAGTTTGAAAGCTATAAGATTGACCAGCAACGAAACATTCTTGAACAACTACGTGAGATGTCCGGAATGATTCGTGATCTTAAAGTTGTTGGTTCTATTTTATCTGATGAACAGCAAGTTCAAGCGGTGATTCCTTCATTGCCTGACTCTTGGAGTGGTTTGAGGTGTATCTTGACTCATACAGACTCCATTCAGACTTTGCGATGTATCTCGCCATGTTGAGCTTGAGGTTGAGTGTCATGAAGCGAATCAGCGATAAGTCTTTGCGACTGTGATCTTGCTCTTGTTTCCCTTGAGGGTCCGCGCAAGCCACCACAACGCAGAAACAAGCTAAAGGCAAGAAGACTTCGAATTTGGCCCCTAAAAGTGCAAGATTGCTAAACGTTGTAGAGCAAAAGAATATTGCTAAGCGAAGTGCTACAACTGTGGTGCCTTGGGTCATTTTGCTCGGACTTGTCCTGAGCCCAAGAAGGTATCACTTAATCCTATCTCCATACAAAGTTGTGTTTGCTCTCATGTTTTATTAGCTGACTCTCTCCCTGTGTGGATTGTAGACTCAGGCTCAACCAAACATGTGACGAGGGATCTAGAAGGATTTGTAGATTATCGAAAAGTTCTGCGGGTACAAAAGAATTTTCATGGGAAAGCAGGTCTGTTGAAGTCAAAGGAGTTGGCTCATACCAACTTCAATTGCGAGTGGACGCACATTGACTCTTCATGAAGTTCTTTATGCACAGGAATTCGACATAATCTACTATCAAGAGTACAATTGCTAGGACATGGATATTCTTTTAATTTTAGTAATGATCACTTGGATATTTGTTTTGGTGATGAGATTTTGGGACATGGTTCTTTGTCGAGATAATTTCTTTAAATTAGATTTGTTGGATTCTCATAATTCTTACATTAATTCTTCTTCTTGCATGGTTTATGATGATTCTAATTTTGAGTTATAATATGCTAGACTTGGATATATAGGAAAAGATAGGATGACTAGATTGGCTAGAGAAGGCCTATTGGGGTCTCTCAAAGAAAGTCAACCTACCCTTGTGTGAATCTTGTTTGGCGAGGAAAGCTTGCCGAAAGCTTTTGGTAAAGGCAAAAGAGCCACACATCCATTAGAGTTAGTCCATTCGACATTTGCGGACCAATGAATGTTAAGGCACGTCATGGAGCTTCCTATTTTCTCACTTTTATCGATGACTATACACGCTATGGTTATGTTTACCTTATTTCTCACCGCGATGAAGCTCTCAAGTGTTTTGAGCGTTTTCTCGCAGAGGTTGAGAATCAAAAGGATAAAAGCTTAAAAACTTTTAGAACCCAGGGGCCGTGAATATTTATCGATCAATTTAAAGAATTGTGTGAGAAAAGGGAATACGCCGAACGATTGACAATTCCTAGAACTCCGCAACAAAACGGTGTTGCGAAGCGAAGGAATCGAACATTGTTGGAAATGGTTAGGTCGATGATGGCACAGCCAACCTCCGATTGCGTTTTGGGGGATACGCTAATGAGCGCCTACATACTTAACCGAGAGTGCCTTTTAAGTCGGTTCACAACCCCTTATGAACTTTGGAAAGGTGAGAAGCCTAAATTGGGGCATCTTCATCCTTGGGGTTGCGCAAGTTATGTCCATAGTACCTCTAATAAGTTTGGAAAACTAGCCCCTAGAGGAAACAAGTGTGTTTTCATAAGGTATTCAGATATCTCAAAGGGTTATGTTATGTACGGTGGAAAACCCCGTAGGAATAGGCGAATCGAGTCGCCAAGCAATGTTGATTTCATTGAGAATGATTTCCCACAGATAGGTGAAGTTAGGAAAGATTTTGAACTTTTTGAGATGGAAGAAGAACACATGACATCTTTTGGCGAAGGTGGGGAATTGCCTCAACCTAATCCTACGGTACAACATGAGGTTGAACCTATGGAAGTCGCCAATGAGAGTCAAGGTGATCTTTATCCGAGTGGGAGTACGGATTCTAGTGGGAGTCCGACACTAGAACGAAGAAGTAAACATGGAAATATACCTCGTCATCGATTCGCGATCGAAGAGGAATCTTTCCTAACTACTTCTTTCAATTCTAGTGAGCCTACATCGTTCAAAGAAGTCATTTCTTTACCTACAAACAGTGAATGGATGATTGGAATGGAAGATGAAATTTCCTCTATGAAAAAGAATCAGGTTTGGGAGTTAGTTGATCTTCCGCAAGGTCGCAAGACTATTGCAAAGTTACTGTGAATTTGGACGGTTATGTCCGGAAAACTCTCTGTTACCGTTGTGATGAGTGGGGCAATTAATGGGGCAGTAAACATGCCGCCATTTATGCCATGAACATTAATGGGCAGTTATTCTTCGCCAACAGCTATAAAAGCCTCTCAAAATGAAGGAAGGAGGTATGTGATTCTAATTAACAAGCCTAAACTCTGCTGAATTGCTTACTTGATTAAGTATTGTGCTAATTCACACACCGGAGGGCTTTTGCAGGGAGTGCCCCTGCCTAGTTCACGGTTTTCCTGGTTTGCTTGCAGAGTTGGACCTTGAAGTTCATGGATACGTTGAAAGCCAGATATCCTGTTAAAAAAGCGCAGTGCGTCTTGGAAGATTTTGGATGCATCAATATATATATATATATATATATATCACACATTTGTTATAAATTATTATTATTACCAATAAAATAGATAAATCTTACATTGGTTAAAAAAATGATTTTTATTTTAAAAATCTTTAAATAAAAAGACTTCTACTTTTATCATCAATAAAAGAGAAGAGAAAAGATGTATCCTATTATATAAAAAGAGATGTTGGTTTTAGATTATTTTTTTTAGATAAAAAACTTCTACTACTATTATCAAATGATGAGATGTATTCCACACTGGTTAGAGAGTGATGTAAGTATTAAAAGTGTTTTTATAAAAGGCTTAATACTAATAGAAAAAATATGTATTTCACACTAGTTAGGAAAGTGATATTGATTTAAAATATTGTTAGATAATGTATCTTACATTTGTTACAAAGAGATCCACTATTTATAAAAAAAAATATTGATTATATAAGTCTTTAGATAAAATAATTTTTATGTTATTGTCAATACAAGAGATGTATCACACATTGTTTAGAAAGAGATGTTGGTTTCAAAACTCTTTAATTAAAATACTACTACTATTATTTTTATGTTATAACCAATAGAAGAGATGTATCCCACATTGTTTATAAAGAGATGTTGATTTCAAAAATTTTTATATAAAAGATTATTATTATTACTATAAAATAATGTATCTCACATTTGTTAGAAATTAATGTTGGTTTTAAAAATACTATTATTATCAATATAAAATATGTATACCACGTGGTTAGAAAGAGATGTTTGTTTTAAAAGTCTTTAGATAAAAGTTTAAACTTTTATTGTCAATACAAATAGAAAAGAAGTATCTCACATTGTTATAATATGAATAATGATTTTAAAAGTCTCAAAATAAATAGTTTGATACCATAAAGTTCAAAATTTAAGGTGTCTACTAACGTAGATAAGTTAAAAGCTTTCATTTGGATGAAAATTTATTTTTCTTTTCATTTATGACAATGATAATAAGAAATGTACAATATTATTTTTATTATTACTATTACTATTGCTATTATTATTATTATTATTATTATTATTATTATTATTATTATTATTATTATTATTATTATTATTATTACAATAGTACTATTATTATTCTCAAACATTCATGCGTGACTCATTGTTTCTCAACCATTACCTATTAATAATATGTATTAATAATTAATACAATAATGAGATATTAATTTCTACTATTAATTTCTTCTATTATTAATAGTAGAAGTCTTATATATATAAAAATTTACAACCAACATTATTTTCAAACCAATATGGGATATAATTCCTCTATTAGTAATAAAATGTTAGATTTTTAATCTAATGACTTTTAAAATCAAAATCAATTTATAACCAATGTGAAATACATCTCTACTAATATTACCAATAGAAAAAATGTACCTTACATTGGTTATAAATTGATGTTAGTTTTGAAAGTATTTTGATTAAAAAAAAAGTTACTTTTATCATCATAGAATAGATGTATCTTACATTGTTTAGAAAGAGATGCTAGTTTTAAAAGTCTTATATTGAAGACTTTTACTCTTATTACCAATAAAATATATGTATCTCACATTGTTTTAAAATAAATGTTGGTTTAAAAAGTCTTTAGATTTTTTTTACACATAGAATAGATGCATGTATCTCACATTGGTTACAAAGTATTATACTATCTATATTATAAAACAACTAGGTAATTGACTAGGGCTTTTCAGAGGTTGAGATTAAATTATCTTAAAAAATTTAACGGTTGAGATTCACCCTCACATTCACATGTACGAGTGGTTATCCATTTTTAACTTCCTATTTTTTCTTTCCTTATTACAAGTCACCCTTTACAATTAATATTATGAGCAATCACTCATTTTTCTTCTCCCTATGTTTTATCTTTACATTATAAAGTTATTCCTTGCGATTAATCTTCTGAACAATCACCCCTTATAAAATATCAATTGAGGAAATCAGATATACTGGCATCGTGTCATAGGCACGGGCATGAAGATCTAGTTATTATCAATAGAAGAGATGTATACCACATTTGTTAGAAATTAATGTTGGTTTTAAAAATACTACTATTGCTAATAGAATAAATGTATCATACATTTAGTAGATGACAATGTTAGTTTCCAAAGTCTTTAGATATAAGACTTCTACCATTATTACCAATAGAAGATGTATATCTCATATTAGTTAGAAAGTGATGTTGATTTTAATTTTAGATTAAAAAAACTTTTACTATTATTACTCGTAGAAGAGATATCCTACATTGGTTAAAAAATGATGTTAGTTTTAAAAGTCTTTAGATAAAAGACTTTTAGTTTTATCATCAATATAATAGAAGAGATGTATCTCACATTATTTATAAATAGATGTTGGTTATAATTTTTTAAAGATAAAAGACTTTTACTATTATTACCAAATGAGGATATGTATCCCACATTGGTTAGAGAGTGATGCTGATTTTAAAAGTATATCATTATTAACAATAGAAGATAAGTATGTATTTCACATTAGTTAGAAAATTGATATAATCTGTTTTAAAACTTTTTAGATGATGGATCTCATATTGGTTACAGAAAAATGTATCTCACATTATTTAGAAATACGTATTGGTTATAAAAGTTATTAGATAAAGGCTTTTTTATGTTATTACTGATAAAAAATATGTATCTTACATTGTTTAGAAATGAATGTTGGTTAAAAAGTATTTTATCTACTACTATTATTACTAATAGAAAATAAGTATCACATATTATTTAAAAATGAATTATGAATTAAAAAGTTTTTAACAAAAAGACTTCTAATATTATTATCAAGTAAGATGTTAATTTTAAAAGTCTTTAGATCAAAGATTTTTACTATTATTACTAATACAGAATATATATCTCACGTTAATTAGAAACTTATGTTAATTTTAAAAGTATTTACGTAAAAAAATCATTTAATATTAGTAACAATAGAAAAATATATATTATAACCCTGGAAGAAATTAACAATTTAATTATAATGTCAAAAAGTTATATTATTATTACAAAAAATATATACTGAAAGGATGTAATCCAAGGATTCCCCAATAGTCGTCAATAGGACCGACATACGTGATACGTCACACCTGCCGAGCTGGAGACAACTGGGCAGCCAAGTTGAAGGGAGTTTTGCAGGAACACACGAGCCAACAATTATTGACGAGTCATAGCCACCAAATGATTGCTTAAAAGTCAGGTCGGCACACAAGGCTCAGGCAGCTCGACCTCGGCAATAGTCAGTAGTTGACGGCTCTGGCAAGAGCTCTGTCATGCGCCGAAAATACCGACACACACAACCAACCACTCCCCCGACAAACATACAATCCAACCACTCCTGACATGGCATCAGAGCATTTATTATCAGCCGTAACATGTTCACGAATAAAAAGACGCCACCTCACAAGACCATTCATGTATAAATATGAGACATTCTCTACAATTGTTTCTCAAGCCAATTTCAGATATCCTACTACACTTATCACATTTGCACGACTTGGACATTAGGTAAGAACTGTTACATTTTTACCTAATACACCGGAAATCTTACTCTCACACCGGAGGGTTCTAGTCGGGATACACCTGATTCTTTGACGGCGTTTGTTTGTCTTTGACAGGTCACCAGCCCTCACCCCAGTTAAACGGACCACATCATCAACTTTGCTTCTTACTTGAGCAAAACGATAAGGTCACCACGATTTTGGCGTGATCATATCTATATCCCACATTGTACCCATGCGGAGCACGGGCTAAATAACTAGTACCAAGAAAGACAAAAGAAATAATTAATTAAAATAAACACTTAGAAAACACAATAACTCAATAATTAAATATCCAACAATATGCATAGTCATACAACTTATTGTAATGTTCTTTCAAAGCTACTTTAACCTCATTCAATGTAAGTCTTCTAACCCTTCCACATTGCTTGATAGTCAAATCCACCTTGTACTGCTTCAATATGTAAGCTTTCATTTATTTCAACTTCCACCTAGGACAATTCCTTATTTTAGTTGCACACATCTTGGATATCCAAGCTGCACCAGTAATTTTCAGCTTATACTTTCTCACACACTTGTGGATATCTCTAAAAGATTTGATCTGGATTTAGTTTTCTTTTTGCATCATGCTAGCATAAAGACTCCATTTGCAATGAGGTTGCCTACAAACATTTAACAATCGTATCTTTTAATTTTTTGCCCATTTTATACCATAACCATTATTAGCTGCATAACAGGTCAGGCAATGTTTCATTTGGACAGTGCAGGAAAACCTCATTCTAAGGGCTGGCATCACGTGGTCCCATTTAGTTGTAGGGTCAAACACATGGTAGTGTATCAAAACATCCAGCTCACTATTTTTTTCATCATCATCATCATCATCATCATCATCATCATCACTATCAAAGTAGGGGGAATCATGGTCACTAGAGTCCACATATTCACTATGGTACCCACTGGTATCCACATCACCTCCATAATTCCTAATGTGCTTCATGTAAGCATCATTCTTAACTGATGGCATATGATGACGGGTTGTATTTGAACTGGTGAGTTCAACATGTGGTGGTCCATTACCAGGGGGGGTCACGCTTTCGTTTTCAAAATTAAGTATAGGGGGGTCACATTTTCTCTAGGTTAGGTCACATCAATTGCTTTTTTCCTCTTGTTAGCAATTAATTTCTCTTTAAAATAAACAACATCATCTTCATCTTCACTTATATGATCCAAGTTAGCCACATCATCTTCAGATTCTTCACTGTCATTATAATCAGGATTCTCATAATCTGCATCACTATCATTGGCCTCCTTAGAATTGTCATGCTCAAGATATATCTGAATATATTCATGGGTACCTCTACCAACATCTACTAAATCCTTAATTCTTTCATCACACCACACAAGCCTAAGCCTCATCCATGCTACAGTCTAGCATTCTGTAGTATATTTTCTCAATTGGCTTTTTGCAATGTGATCTAATCAATCTTTTCAACCCATAAAATGTTAAGGTCCCACAAAATATATCCATATGCCTTACCACATCACCCATATCATAATGTCTAATTTGAGTAGTCTTAATTATCCTATCAAAGTGAATGGACAAAGCCAAAGTTTCATTCATTTTGCATGGAAGGAAACAAACCAAACAAATGAATATTACAATAAACAATTGGGGAAAAAGAGACATTACATATGCGTAATTGTCACAAGTGTTCCAATTTTTTTTTTGCAAAAATCCAAAAACTACGATATAAAAATTGGTGATGGGGAGACAAACACAGACAAGCCTTTATAGAAAGTTAAAGTGGGGGGGGACCATGAACATTAATTTCAAAGACATCACAAACACATAAACAACATAAAGCACATGAAAAAACACAGACAAATGCCCTAATTTCAAAACCTATTTCAAACCCCAAGCCCTAATTTCAGAATGTGTGTAAACGAATCTAAATCTTCATATATCAGAAAATGGCAAAACTCCAACCAGTGAAGAACCCTAACTTTTTCGAACAAAGAATACTAAAATAAACATACCTGACTCAGTAGTCTTCAAGTAAACGCACAAATCTTCAGTAAACTTCATCTATTTTCTTTTTCAAATTGACGTGGGGAAGAACACTAATTTCTTCCTTCACGTATTTGGGTTTATGTATGTTAAGGGAAATGATTTTTCCCACCAAATCCCGTATCATATTGTCCACGAGAGATATTACTGCTTTTTTAAAATGGTCCACACAAGCCAGACATAACCTCAGTTAGTCCAACTCATAAAGCCCGTTAAAAAATTGGATGACCCGTTAACAGCAGGGAAATCAACGTACCAACGTATTTAGTACATTGGTCTATTTGGGGATTATGAAATGTGGTTGCACCGCGATACATCAATTTAATTGCATCGATTTTTGGACCACGATGTATTAATTTAATTACATAATCCAATTTTGTACCGCAATGAAACAATTTTTGCGCTGCAATACATAAGTTTTAATTACCTAATCCAATTTTGCACCGCGATAAATTAATTTTTGCACTAAGATACTTAATATATTATGCCCCCTTGACTAGGGGTGTGTAGAAGTTTTTCAAAACGAGACCGGACCAGACAAAAATGGACCGGACCAATACATTGGGTTGGTCCTGGATCTGATTTTTCACAGAACCGAACAATTGAGTCGGTCCCGGTTCTAGAACAAAAAAACGTGGAATCGGATCGAACCGGGACAATATATTATTTACTATTATTTTGTTATATATAATTATATATGTATATAATATAGTATATTATATATATATATATATATATTAAATAATTATTTCATTTTCCTAACCCTAACCTCCTAAACGCTATATTCTATCGGGGATGCTTAATACAACACACACTAAATATTTAATACCACACACATAATATTTGTTTCCAATTTTGCCCTTAGCTCATTTAACATTTAAATAACTTTTGCATTGATAAACAATTCTTTTTGATCTTCAAGTTGAAGATCTGTGAAAAATTTTTAAAAAATTGAAGTTTTTTCACCCTTAGCCCAGAAACGAATGAATGAAGAAATTCTTCACTTATTGATATGGAAATGCATTTGATAACGTTTATGAGAATCAAATTGTTCATCACAAATGTTCATGAGAGTCATCTCATACGGATGACTCTCATCCATGTACAGCCATCCTTATGAGATGGCTCTTATGAACAATTGTTATTAACAACTTGGCTTTCATGAACATTTGAAGATCTGAGATTTTTTAAAAAAACATTGAAGTTTTTTCGACCTTGGCCCCAAAAACGAATGGATGGTCACTCATTCTTCACTTATTTATATGGAATTGAATTTGATACCGTTTATGAGAGGCAAATTGTTCATCACAAATGTTCATGAGAGTCATCTCATAAGGATGACTATACATGGACGTGAGCCATCCTTATGAGACGACTCTCATCCATGTATAGCCACCCTTATAAGATGACTTTCATCCATGTATAGCCACCCTTATGAGATGATCCTCATGAACAATTGTTATGAACAACTTGACTCTCATGAGCATTTGAAGATTTGAGAAAAAATTGAAGTTTTTTCCCCCTTAACCAGAAAACGAATTTCAAAAAAGAGAGACTAAAGCCATCTTTCTGGGATGACTATAATTGAAGGAAAACCATCTGTAGACACCCCAATTTTGTACCCCTGATACGTGACTTTGACATGTGATATCAAGAACTGCTTAAACTTAACAAATGTCAAGTTACAAGAGTCAAAAATGTGAAAGGCAAAGCGGGATATGCAAAACAGTACAATGCGAGGGGTGAAAGTGTCAAAATTGAAACTCAAATAGGGCCTTGGCGCGGCCAAAAGGTTGCTCTGGCGCCGCGCCAAGCCATGGTGTTGTCCGCGCCCCATATGCTACAGTTCCTCTCAGACTTAACACATTGTGCAAGCGACGAATGCCGGTGTACAACGAATCGATGCGCGCTGAAGGGATTTTTAATCCCGATGAGTCCCTTCGTCCACCTATAAATAGAGGTGTTGGGTTCACTTCTAAAGACGAAGAAATCCTCGCAAAGAAACATTGAAGAAATATCTATGCGTTCTTATAACGCCGAGTTTAGTGAGAGAAGTGAGATAGGGAGTGTCTAGCCCACAAAGCTTCCAAACCCCGTCCAAACTCCGCCAAAACACAAATCCATCGGTTAAAAGTGATCCCTAGCCTTTTAGTTAGGTATCCACCCTACTTTCCCGACCCAAAAACCATAAAGTAAGCCGTTACTCTGCCCGAGTAATAGACTGAAAATCATCCCAATAAGTCGTTGTTCCGCCCAACCAAAAAGGCGAAAACAAGCCGTCACTCTGCCCGAGTGAACGAGCCAAAACCCTCAAGAATAAGCAGTCACTCTGCCCAAATCACAACAACAACAACACCACAACAACAAAGAAGACTCCCTCTCCCTGAAGGACAGAGCGAGCACACCGCGCTCTAAAAGGTAATAGCCTTTAAGGGCGCTATTTTTTTATAAAGTTACTTTTTAAATCCAGCCCAATGTAGCTAATATAAGCCGTTGTGCTGCCCGGATTTAGTTAGAAAATATTATGTAAAAGAGCCATTATAATGGCCAAATATTTTTAAATATATTTGTAATTATTGTAAGGAAATGGCTACAAGTCCGTAAATAATGTAGTCACGGATGTATTTTTGTTTTATTTTCCTATCTTTTAATGCTTTGTTTATTTGCTAAATAAATATAACAATAAGCATACTTTAGCCAAAAACTATTTTTGAGACCGAGAGGGCGAGTTGGGTGCCTAGCACCTTCCCAACTCGTAACTTAGCCTCCGAACCCGTTTTCATAATCTCTGGGTTTTTTTTTTTGGTTTTGCTTTATTTTTGCCTTTAAATAAAGATGACGACTCTAAAACTTTTTGGATCCAGTGGGGCCTCGCAGAACTTCTTTCTTGCACTTTTTCGTTTTCCCCTAAAAAAGGGAAAATGTGAATGAAAGGGTGATGTATTCTCATATCCTGGTATCCCCTAAACAAGGGATTACTTGATGCGGGAAACCCAAAGCTCCCATAGTGATCCGAAATGGGCCATAAGGCTATTTTTATAAAAATTCATAGTGGGGGCGTCGCAACATCCTTTTTTGCACTTTTATGTTTTCCTCTAAAAAAGGGAAAATGGGAATGAAAAGGTGATGCATTCTCATATCCTGGTATCCCCTAAACAAGGGATAACTTGATGCGGGAAACCCAAAGTTCCCATATTGAATAAAAAATCCACTAAAGTCAATCGAGGCGCATTCCAACGCGCTATTTTAAGACAACACTTCTCTCGTACTTTTAATTTCGTTTTCCCCTAAACAAGGGAGGATGAAATGAGAGCAATGGTGTCCCGCATCCGCACGTACGCGCACCCCTATCCAAGGGCGCGCGGGCGCACGTCGGGCGACCCACTATGGCGACTCTGCTGGGGAGTTGTTTTATTTTAAATAAAATGGAGGGCTAGACTTATAAAACAAAAACTTTTTTTGTTTTTCTTTGTTTCTGGCTAAAGTATGCTTGTTATATTAATTTATGCATTTGAATATTGCGTTCCTATACATCCGTGTCTATATTTGTGGATATGATCCTCCATCTTGCAGCAGTTTTGTTCCTATAACTATTACATGTATATTTAATAATATTCTTTTAAAAAATATATATATAAAAACTCGAAAAAAAATTCAAAATATATATATATTATATTTATGTTACAATAAAATTCCGGACAACACAATAAAAGGGCCGGGGCTTTATTTTTAATATTGCTTTTATTTTTGGCTCTGTATTATTATTTCCTTCTGTTTATTATTCCTTTTTACAACTCCGTTCAATTTGTACATATTTGCATTCATTCTGCCATTTTATTTTGGGGACATAGGACTATATTTGTAATTAATAAGGAATAGATAGATTCACCGCTTTTCTTTCTATTTCTTAATATGATGTGCTTGATTGCTTGCGTTCAAATTAAAAAACCAAGAAAATCCACGCGTAACAGTAAGACATGTCATATATGTTTTTTTATTATTTTCTGTCTATATATCTGAAAATAAATAAAGACTTTACTGCTTTTTAGATACCGCACTCACGTGCACGCATATAGGTATATTCCGAACTGTTACCCTACACCATGGCCAACCTACCCCCTGCATAAGCCAACGTTAGAATGCATATAGATTCTCAGGACACTTCAAAGACTGACCGATTTTTGCATCCTTGAATCGTGAGGTCAGCCCATGTCAAAAAATAATAATAATAAATGATGAAAAAAATAGAAAAGTCAAATATATATATATATAGAAAAAATGTATGTGCGCAAGTCAAAAAATGAAATAAAAAAATAATAATAATTGCACAACAAAAAAATAAATATAATGATAATAAATACGCAGGGGCTGATTTATTATTCTCTGATACTCGACCTAGACCATTTTGAATGGTGGATCCTGAAATGAGTATAGGTCCTTCGCATGGGATCAGTCCGGTCCTGGGTAGTCAAAAAGCAGGTGGAATACGTTGGTCCTATACTCTGGAGAAATAATCCACTGTTCCAGGAAAAGTCATGAGACCGTCAAAATAAAGCATGTGTTTATCCGGTCAATTGTAGGGAACATAAATAATAATAATAAAATATACTAATAAAGGCACGCTGTACTCCAAGCCCAGAAAGCCTTCAGTCAGCCTTCTGATACCTCCTCCATAACCCATTTTCCTCAGAAACCTAACCCGAATTTGGAAAGGCGGAGATAGTACTGGCCGGTTAGAACAGGAAAGTAGTGCAAAATCAGAACAGATGGTATCAATTTCAGATCAGACAAAGACATAATCAGTACAAAGGGTACAGATCCAAGCAGTATGGCGGCGAAAAATAAACAAGCTATGACAGGGGCTAGCGACAACTGGAACAGCTGGGAACCAGAAAGAGAAACTCCTATGTATACCTCCTGGGCTTGAGGCTTGGTTAAGAAAGGAACTAGACGCCCATGCAGAAAGAATAACGAATCAGGTGGTAAATGATCTTCTGGCAAGTTTTTCAGAAACTCTTGCCGCCTTTTCCCAAAAAGCCAAGATCCCAAGAATATGTCCCTAATACTTCCTATTCCCCTGAAATAAATTCCCCTGATACCGCAGAAAATATCCTTTTCCAAGCCTCCAGAAAGCCACCAAGTGCCAGCCACCAGCCAAATGATGACCTCCTTGCCCAAGGTAATATGATTTCAAGCGCCCATAATTTTAACCCATATTCTCCAGAAATCAGCTCTGACCCCCCTCACCTGAATGCTTGTTATTACAACCAAAAGAGTTATCTCCCTCTTGATCCCTCAAATACCTATTCTCAGCAAACAACCCCAGGGACTTTAAAGGAAATCATTTGTATACCAGAAAAAGAATCCCTATTGGGCCAAGGTCCAGGCAACCCAATTCCATTGCAATATTATCCAAGAGAGAAAACCCCACTCAGTTGCTTGACCAAATCCCAATCTAGCCATTTGCCCAAGCCAAGAGGTCGAAAGAGACAATTCCAAGGCATTATGATGACCTGCCTGCCCCAAGATCTGAAATACTCCAAATATTGTGGACCCATGGGGTACTAAAACCCATTGATAATTACCGACCACCCAAACCATTACCTATTACCTGGAATCACGCCAAGTATTGTGAGTATCACAAATGCAGCGGTCATCTTACCGACAAGTGTTATACACTCAGAGATGCAATTCACGATCTCATTGACAACGAGATAATCACGGTGGCAGGCACAAAAATCTTTGAAACAAATCAAGCCAAGGAGGTCTAAGAAGGGCAAGTTAATCTAATTAGCCAAGAATAAAGGT
Organism: Codonopsis lanceolata; assembly: GCA_013146195.2. Classification (NCBI taxonomy): domain Eukaryota; kingdom Viridiplantae; phylum Streptophyta; class Magnoliopsida; order Asterales; family Campanulaceae; genus Codonopsis; species Codonopsis lanceolata. Next base: position 39,819,144 of record CM028384.1, on the reverse strand, counting down.
GTTGTAAAATATGCTAATCAATAAAAGGAGTTTCTAATGATGATCTAGGAGATAGCTTCCTGGGTATGATAGACGGAGGCAGTTATTGTAAAGAGCTCCATGCCGAGTTTGAGCTTATTGTTGATAAGCCTCTGCAGAACTGGTATACCACGACCGGCCCGCTTTTAACACCCACAAATCTGGTGGACCGCTTTGGATATACTATCCCTATTCCTTTCCCTAGCCTTACGGATTGGTCATCTACCAACCCGCTACCTAAAGTTGAGGATCTCAAACCCCATGTCCTCAATAATGTAATAAACCCTGTACAGTTTGCTTTTAATGATAATTTGAATGTCTTTGCTTATTCCTTAGTTGCACCTACATTAAAAGACACATTAAATAATTATTATTATAATAGTGAGTCATTTAATGAAATGGACCCAAAAGATAAAAATTATTTGCTTGAGCTTGTAAAGTCAGTTGAGCACCAGGAACAGAGCCATGAACAGAGCCATTCATCACAGCCATTCATCGCGAAGACCTGTCCACTATCAAATGCACTGGCAAAGAAATCAAAATCGGCACACTGCGACTGGGTTCGAAAGGGTAGCACTCATTGATCTCCTCAAAGAGTTCGTGGACATATTTTCTCGTCTGTGAAGATATGGCGACTCCATAGGACGAACACCGATGGACCATATATCGAAGATGCTCGGCCAATCACAAAGCTGCCCATCGCCGCATCAACACCGGATAGTTAAAGAAGAAATCAAGAAGAAGCCTCCAGCCAATTTCATTCGGTAGTTGAATACCCAAGATCATGGCTGTCCCAATATAGTGACCGCTCCCAAGCCCAACGGAAGGTCGGATCTGTGTAGATTTTCGCGACCTCAACAAAGCGTCGCCCAAAGATGACTTCCCTCTACCCAATATTGATATTGTGGTAGGCGTCGCTGCTCACAAAGTCCGATCCTTCGCCGACCAGAAATCGGGCTATAATCAAATCAAAATGGCGAAAAGGACCGAGAAAAGACTTCATTTACTACTCCCTCGGGGTACTTATTGCTATACCGTCATGCCATTTGGGCCTTTGAAAAATGTCGGGGCTACTTATCGTAGGATGTCGCCACCCTCTTCCATGACATGATCCACAAAGAAATGGAGGTCTATGTTGATGACATGATCGCATTCCAAAGAACGCCAACGGTGCCATATCAAAGATCTTCGAAAATTCTTCGAAAGGTTAAGTGAAACACCAAACCCAGCTTAACCCCACCAAATGCACATTTAGGGGTTACCAAAGGCAAGGTCCCGGGATTCTTAGTGACTGCAAGCAGGCATCGAGATCGAGCCGGCAAAGATCAAAGCTATCCTAGAGATGCCGCACCCTAGCGGTGCCCGTAAAACTCTTGAAAGGTTAGGGAAGCAACCAAAGTCAAAGGCACAGGATTCTTAGTGGCCAGAGCGGGGCATAGATCGCCAAATCAAAACTATCCTAGATGCCGCAACCAAAAACTCCAACCAGAAATAAAGGCTCAGGTGAATTAAGATATATCAGTAGTTTCATCGGCGGTAACACCGACCACATACACGTCGCCAAGTAGAGGGCTATGCTTCGCCCAAGAGAAGGAAAAATTCCTACATTGAAAATGTTATATACTTCATAAGTAGGAAGCTGCAAGGAAGCGAGCTAAACTATTAAAATATTGGAGAAAAGTCGCTGCCCGGCCTAGTGCCGGGCCACTCAAGGCTCAAGACCTATCTCCCAAGGATCGGTCCATTAAACTCATATCCAGTAATGGACCCTATCAAGTACATCTTTGGCAAGCCATCAATCCAACACGGCCAAGTGGTCCTTTCTTCTCAACGAGTTTGACATAACTTATGTCACACTCAAATCTATCAAACCTGGGCGTAATTGCGGACAAAAAACACTTAGCCGATCTACCCGAAGGCCGAAGATGCAAGCGAGCAGCTTCCGCATGAAGGTGTCCCGAAATCACTTGCGACCATGACACCACCGGCAGATGTTCTTTGTGATCGAGCCGCCAATAAAAGAGGCTTTGGCATAGGAATCTTGCTCATCGATCTGGCTGATTCTCATATTCCGCTGGCTATAAGGTTGGAGTTCGACGGTTCAAATAACACGATGAAATATGAAGCCTGTATTGCTGGCCTAGAAGCAGCCTCTCGAAGGGGAGCAAAGATCTCGAAGTCTATGGAGACTACGCATACGATCATAAATCAAGTCGAAGGAGATGGAAAACCCGGGATCTCATTACGCGGCTCTCATGCCAAATTGACAACACTTGCTTCCGATTTGACTCTAGTTCCATTATACGCCACGAGATGAAATCAATTCAGCCGATTGCTTAACTACTCGGCATCACTAGTCAAATTCATGAAACTAATGTTCAACCATTTGTAGTCGGGAAGAAGGTCACTCCGGCATATTGTTTCAAAAATTAATCGACCACGAGAGCGGATCACGAGCTTGGTATCGCCAATTATCTTAAATCTTCTTCAGAAAGGTATCTATCCTCCCGGCCTAGACAAAAGAGGAAGAGTCTCCCTACGAAGGTGGGCCTCACAATTTGTACTCAGTGGTGGTAGCCTGTATAAAAGGCACTATCAAGGCCTCGACTTATTATGTGTCGATCAGGCCAAAGTTGAGCAAATCATGAATCAGCTACATGGTGGTAATTTTGGGCCCCACATGAATGGCCATATGTTGTCCAAGAAAATTATCAAACGAGTATTATTGAATGCGCTTGAAGCCGGGTGTATTCGGTGGAGTGCGACACTGCGATAAATGTCGCGCTTTGCCAATCTGCGGCATGCCCGCCGTCTTATATAACTCCGACGCCCACGGCCCTTCTCGACATGGGGAATCGGCGTCATAGACCAAATTCCCAGAAGGAATCAATGGCCATGAGTATGTCTTAGTAGCGATGGCGTCGATTACTTTACAAAGTGGGCGGAAGCCTCTTCCTACAAAGTTCGAGATGCCCGAGAAAGATGTCCGAATTCATCCGGACAATATTATATATCGGCCAGGGGTACCTTTCGAGATAATCTCGACAACGGCTCACATTTTGAAGGGGGCGTGAACCGTCTACTCGGCGAGTTCAAAATCGAAGCATAAATCCTCCCCGGCCCTGAAGCCAATGGTGTCGTTGAAGCGACCAACAAAACACTGAAAACATTATCGAGAAAAATGAAAGACACGAGGGAAAGAGCGGCAGAAAAATTGCCGCTAGCCCTTTAGGGCTATCGCACCTCTCGATCCATGAGACCCAGCTGGGGCTACCACTCTCAGCATATGGCATAGAGGCGGTATTGCGATAGAAGTTGAAATTCCATCATTAAGAGTGATGATGGAATCGGCGTCTTGAGTGGCGTCAAAGGCGATCGAAGAATTGGCCCCTAATGACTTGCGGCGTCTACTAGCCTAGAGCATGCAGAAGAGCATACCAAAGGCGCATCGCTGGGGCTTTCAATAAAAAGTCGAGGTCGCGACATCCAAGTCGGAGACCTTGTGCCGAGAAAAACCCCAGTTATGTTGATACTAGGGAAAATGGAAATCTCCATGGATGGGACCATACATTGTTAAGGAGATCGGAGGTCGGGAGGTGTCGTGCTTCTCCGAGCCGGGATGGAGAAGATCTTGTCCAGCCAGCTTCAATCTCGACAAACTCAAAAGGTACTATGCATGAGCTAATCTATCTAGCAGTTGCTTCCCTCTCCAAGCTTGCTAGGCTGAAAACCCGAAAGGGCGGCCTAGGCAAAAGTTAGAGCAAAGAAAAATAATAATAATTAAAAAAACAATAAAAAAGAGAAATAAGGGCTCGCTAGGTTGAAAACACGAAGGCGACCTAGGAAAATATTAGAGCAAAATAAAAAATAATAATAATAAAAATCAGGAGAAAAAGGAGAGGGAAGACATTATTCGAGTCCTTGGCATTCTACCTCCAAGTCTTCGGTGTATCGAGGAGGGCTCGGCGAGGAAAGAGGAAAACCACGACAGAAGCTCATAATAAGGCACTAAAATATAATATTATGGGTCCTAAGGTGCAACTTAGGAATATTCATTAAGACATTTGAATTATACATTAACTGCATGTATATATCTATATATTGCTATACCCCACTTTTGTTTTCGAGAGACTATCCCTTTTTGCGGCTTAAGCCCCAAAGTGGTCATCGGATTATGCCGGCGTCACCAGTAGGGCCCATATACTCCTCCTGCGAGGTGCAGAAGAAGCTCTAGTCTCACCTGCGTGTGAGCCACCAAAAGGGTCCTCCTCTTCATCATCATCATCTCCGTTCTCCTGGGTAGCTACATTGCTCAGACCAGCTCCATCATTTCTGAAAGCAGTACCCCATCCAGGCGGAGGAGGAGGGGCGACCTCCTCGGCTCCCACGGATTATCACCTTCGCGATACTCGAGGAGGCTCATTGCCGCCGGCTCGGCGATACCCCATCGATGCAGGGAGGGGGGCGCTTACTGTTCCCATGGGTTGTGCGACCTACTAGCATTGCTGTCTGCGGGGTGCATTCTTTGGGACCGTAGTATCGGTCCGGGCATTCGGGCACCAAGATTATGTACTCACCTAAACTCTGCCTCCAAAGCCTGAGGGACGACTAACTCCGAGCTGTCAATATCCTCGCCTATCTCCATCGGGCAAGTGTCTAACCCATTAGTAACATGGCCGGCGCGGCAAGTTCCTCGATCGCGCGATAGCGCGGGGCGGCCCCTCGGTAGACACCATTATCCATGCCAGATACCCATGGGAAAGAAGCATGTAATTAGCAAATGGATAGGCTACCTCCAGCCTCTCAAAGTCCCGTTGCCACATACCCTGAATAGTGGCACCCAAGTTCTCGTCAGTATTCTCCACCTCCAAATATATGGGACGAGTTGAGTCGGGAATCAGCTGCTCTCTCCCAAATTGGCACAAGATCCGGTCATGCCTATAAAAAAAAGTCGGCTCAATGCCCAGCATGACCACTTGACTATACTCGAATGCGAGAAGCGTCGGATACGCCAATGATGGATCACCCAGATTATATCCATGGAGCCCCTGCGGTAAAAATGCTCAGCCCAATCAAATTCAGAGTAATTGGTCTGAGGAAGGTGGCCACAAACACCATAAAGCGCCAGATCATATGGTGCTCCATATGGTACGGGAGCCAGAACCCAAAGAAAATGTTCCTCCAACCACATATGGAGCAAAATGGGGCTACCTAGGTGGAATAATTCTTCAGCCGCAGAAAGGCATTCAGTGTGAAGGTCTCACTAATCAGGAACAATATTCAACCGGCGATCTCAAGACTCCTGCAATGCAAGGTCAACGACCCGCACACCAATAAATTTGGGTTGACCCACCAACAGATATCTCCACCCGACGAAAGGAAGAGCGCGGATCGATCGGCCTACGCCGCGAGGTAATCGTCATCCTCCACGAACTCTGTGAAGGCCCCAGGAAGGATAGTTAAATCAAACGTTATTCCATTAAAGAAACCTGGAGTAGCATTGCGGGTAGTGCGGAATAGCTCCTGGATGGCCATGTATGGACGCCTCCTGTAAGCAGGCACTGCGATCAGGCAAGAATGTGTCGCCCCCAGCATTGCACAGAATTCTTCAAATGTGGGGCACATTTCACTCATGTCGAAATTAAAAAGATGGTCTTGAGGAGACCAAAACCTCGAGGCTCCCCTCAGCATGTCCCAGTTTATGATGACATTCCTCCAAGACAATAGGCACCTGAACCCAAAGATATGATCAAACCAATCCCGCTCGTCTGATCGCAGAGAAAGGATCCAAAAATCCAAGGCATTCTCATAAATCTCTATTTCTAAAGCCGTATGAATACGTGCGGCCATTTGTGAAAGAGATGCAAAGGATTATAAGGGAAAAGGGGGCAACGGCTGAGCAGAAGAAAGCTTAAGAGTTGTGAGAAAAAGGAACGAATGAGCTTGTGAAGAGGCAGGCCAGTCTCCATCTGTTTTTATACCGAAAATTCAAGAAACTGACATTTCTGAGCACAGTACATGAATAGTGTTGAACCGTAATTGCACAGAAGAGACTTATGGCGCCACCATAAGCCCCTCCTGGCGCCGCGCCAAGCCCTCCATTTGGCCGCGCCAGCCTCCTCCACTGTACTCTGGAAAATCTGCCTGGTATCCTGGTTTTATCTGTCCCAACCATCAACTGCTGTTGTGTCTGATCGCAAGGAAAGGAAGGAGCTATAAAGGAAGGCTATGGCCACGAGCTCAATAGCCATAATATGCCGAGGAAACAGGGGAAGGCGGTCGTCTTTCCACTCCCGTATCATCAGAAAAGCCCACTCCAATCTGAAGGTGTATTCTCATAAACTCCTTTTCCAAAAATACAGCGTGCCATTACCCTTTAGATATTTGGTATAGCTTTATTTCTTGTGTGTTTGAGTCTGCATGTGTAATATTTTGCATCATATACAATTATATTGCATTATATAATAAATGTCTGTACAGGTTTCTTATATAACAAAAAAAAAAGGAAAAAAAAGAGACTAATAATCGCAGGCATCCAAAGCTAATGTGCTCGGGACGACTGGCTCCTGTCAAAGCCACCACCCATGACCCTGGGACCCGTTATGCCGCCAGCTTTATACACCCGACCTCTGCCCCGGGCACGGCTCGACTCGACATCCGCGTCATCATCAGCATCACCATCTCGACGTCGGGTCTGCCGCACTGTGCTGCTCCCCCTGCAGGAAAACTCGTCAGCAAGCTTCTAATAAAGCTTGCTAATACTGAATAAGCCCCGCAGCAGCTTCTTATAGGTAGACACGTTCACCTATATATTAAAAAAAAAGTGAGACTAGAAAAATAATATATTAGTCTCCAAAAAAAATATAAATATATAGACATGCATAAAAAAAGGGGAATATATATATATATATATGTGTGTGTGTGTGTGTGTGTGTGTGTGTGTGTGTGTGTGCATGGTATAAAAAAAATATAGTAACATAATAATAAATGTAAAGGTAAATGTGTCTACCGAACGACCCTGCTTCGGGACCCGACACTCCTCAGGGATCTCGACATCTAGGAGAACCTCCTCTACCATATGACCGCCCCACTGATACTAGAAGGTAGAGAAGACATCATCAGGTTCTGTAAACTCCAAGTTCTCGTCGAGAGATGAAGTAGAAGGCCCTGGTCTAGTAGAGGCATCAGAATGCCGCCTGGGCACAGTAGGAGCAGAGAAAGGAGGATGCAACACTGACCTCAAGAAATCCTCATACGCCATAATCGGAAGATCTGTCATTGGCATGAGGTATTTCGATAGGTACTGATACCTGTTTGGCAGATGATCGGGCTCTATCACCCAGAAAGGGGGCCGAGGAGGCACCACTGGAGGTACTAAAATAGACTGATGCTGGCGATTAACACGCGCGCCCATGTATAATGAATCCACCATAATGGATACCATCAGTATCCGGCAGCGGCTAAATCCTAAGGCAACTGCATAATGCCCCTTCAGGCCCTCCCAAGGAAGGAAGTGCACTGTACCAGGCCTCGAGCTAGTGATCTGTTCCCGCACTCATTCCTTACTTTTACAACCACCGTCCTGGGTCGGCTGAACCCCGTTTTCATCGATATACTGGCACAGATACGGCGGTTGACGGACACGCTGAAGGAGAGGACCCGACGTGAAATGGAAAAATGAAAAGGCCCAGACCTGCAAAGAAAAATAATTAAAAAAATGGGTTATCAGCAATAAAAAAAATGTGTGCTGCAATATAAAAAAAAAGTATATCAGAAGCAGCAAAAGGCATATACCTCCCACGCCGGGGCAAATCCATTCAGGGTCGGTGAGTCATTCTGGCAAGCCTTGTCCATGGAAGCATACAGTTCGGCCAGGCCCGCCTACCCCCAGTCATAAGAAGGGATCCTCCCGAAATCAGCTAAGCAAGCCAGGATGGAAACCCGCAGGGTGGTAGAGGAGTTGGCAAAGAGCGACGTGCCAAGAAAGAAAAATAAGAATGCTCTGGTCGCTCGAGTCACGGCAGTCATGTCATTTGCCGACACCCGCCTTGATTGCCGAGAAGCTGCCAAGACGCCGCCGATAAAGATCTCGTCCGTCGATTTGAACTCCGGCTCGAAGCCCAAGAGGTCCACCACCTCCTCTCGACGCCGACGGAGAGTATAATCCGGGGCCAGGGTCTCCCCGATGCTGGTAGGGAGGCCAGTAATAGCGGCGAAGTCATAGGGGGTCATGGTAGCCTCCCCCAGCTGAAATGAAATGTATGGGTGGTGTCCCACCAGAAGTCCTGTAGCGCATCAAAGATTGGCAGGTAACTTGTGAAGGGACGGAAGGCGAGCAGAAAAGTGCTAAAACCAGATCCCTCCACTAGGACTTGTGCTGCCTCGGGCAACATGTGATAAATGTCCATCACGTTGGTGCAGGAAGCCCGAACTCTCTTGAATGCCCTACGAAACTGAAGAAAAAAAAAAGGGAAAAGGTAAGTCTACTATCTTTATTTTCCTCGTAAAAAAAAGAGTGAATGAATAAGAATAAATAATAATAATAATAAATAAGTAAGGATACATAATAAACATGCTGCATGCATTGTATTTCATGAATTATAAAACTGCAGCATGCTAATTTCCTGTAATATTGAAAAAAAAAACAAAAAAATGTGTGTATTCTAAAGTCATATGTTGTATTTTTTTTCTCATAATAAATAAAAATGCACTTTTTGTGCATTTAAACATGTATTGTAGCCATAAAAAAATGAAAAAAATGATAAAAAATGGAAAAAAAAAGAAAAAGAAAAAAGATTATGTGTATTTGTGTTACATCTAAATATTTATTTTTGAATCATAGGCATCATAGAAATAAATTTTAAGCATACGTACTGCATTTTTGCATTTATCGTATGCATAATAGAATAAAGAATGTCCATGCATTATGCTAATAAGCATCCTATAATTTTTTTCGCATTGCATTTGCATCAAATAAAGTAGTACATGCATCCATCGTTTCCATTTTATTGTCCAATAAGCTGCCTTAGGGGTGCGCTAAAAAAATAAAATAAAATGCCACCAATCATGAAAATAAATATTCTTATGACATCTACTATGTCCCTCCAGCATAAACATGTAAGAAAAATGAATTTTAGGGCATAAAATATATCTGTTTTGTCTCATATTTATCCGAAAAATGTGCCCGAAAATGTGTTCCGAAAAACTTGAATTGTATTCCGAAAAGTCCGTCTCGTGAACATATTGCATGCAAAAATATGTTTTAGCCTAGAACATGCATCATATACAGTGGCGGATCCACATTAGCCTTAGGGGTGTCCATGGACACCGCCCAATTAAAAAAAAATTGAGAGTAGGTTTGTGATATTTGACAATTGGACCCCTCCAAAAAATTTCATTGGACCCCTCCCAAATTCTCTGTAAAAATATTGTCAAGACGATTCACTTAAATCGAATGTCCGATCAATTTTTAAATGATTCTCTTGTATGTTATATCGAAAAAGACATGTTAATGAATGTTGGTGATGATGATGTAATTACTTGTTTTCAACGTATGAAAACACGTAAAGGACAAATTGTAGTTTCTAATTTTTTTTTATGTAATACTCTCTCCGTCCCAAAATAAATGACATTTTGTGATAATTTTTTGTTCCAAAATAAATGACACTTTGTAATTTTCAAAAAAACTTTTTCCATTTTTTTCTCCAATTTTACCCATATTTATTGACTTTGTAACCCGTGTTCGACTCTTTGGGCAAGAATATCAAGACACTTCATTAATGTTTGGATAGGGGCAGTTTAGTCTTTATAATATGTTTCCTTGGTCGGTGTGAAAAGCCCTAAAACGTCATATATTTTAGGATGGATGAAGTAGTAAAAATTTTGGACACCGGTCAACATTAATCCTGGATTCGCCACTGATCATATAGCTCCAATTGCATTTATAGTATAAATCATGCATAGTAGGGTCAAATAGTGACCACTAGTTCAATCATGCATCAAAAGAATAAATCACATAAATTTCATGCATCATTACCTAATTGCATTATTTAGACATAAATAGGACGTGCATAAGCATCATTAATAAAGTCGTGAGTGCTCCAAAGGTTCCAAACAGTGCTAAAATCTAGCAGATCTGAAGTATATCCTGACAAATCTAAAAAAGAAGAAACTTACAGAAGTAGGTGGAAGATTGAACACATGAGTGTCCCGATCACGAAGAATGTTGCCCCAGTCGTCCGTAGAGAACCGGTATTTGAGTTTATTTCGGACCAAGGGAGGAAACTCTCTGCTCATTTCGCCAGATTCTTGGTGCATCGGAGTTTTCCCCTTCCTAGATCGTGAAGAAGATGTCATTTGCTAGATAAAACACTCGAGTTGGTGAAAGAAAATTGAGAAAAGGAGCGAAAATGGAAAGAAAATGAAACGGGCAACAATGGTCGCGTCGAAGGAAACTGAAGAAAGAAAGAAGGAAGAAGAAAGGAGCAGTGGCTTCCTTTCTCCACTTCCGTCAATAATAAGGGAGGAAAAGGGAATTTTTCCTTTTCCCACCTCCGAAATTTGAAGCCGCGACACTTAAGTCCTCAAGTTCTAAAAATCCCAAAATGGCCCCTAAGCTTAACGAAGAGTTAACAAATGTAATTTTGTTAACCAAAATTGATGGCCATCCATCCGAGGGCAAAGAAAAAGTAATATCCCCAACAGGTCAGCCGCAAAATAAGCAGAAAAGCAAAAAATTCAGGTGGCATGTGAGAACCCAAAACCCCTTTACTTGTATTACTTGTTCTATGCCCTAATAACGTGCTTGTTTCATGCGTTAACATGATTAGATATCTCTTTTAGTCCATGCCTGACTCGTATTATCGTTATTGCATTCCTTATCGCTTGATTTCCTTCTATGCTTAGCATACCTTCCCGTTACGCCTCGTGTGTTGCCTTGGTCTGGTTTGCACTCAACCGAGACTTGTTAGGGTTCGATTGTCTCTCATAGACGACCTAGAACGCTCGCCTTGATCATAGTAAGCTTGTTGGGAAGTTTAGAAACCTTCTTGCCTTGTTTTGGCCTTAGCGATTTCACCTGTCTCCCGTTTTGCGCGTATTTCGACGTGCGAATTGTTCCTTGAGTTCCCGGACTTGTATTCAAGTCATAACCATGATTTAACAAGCCTATTCCATGCCCATGTTACCCTAGTTTTATTGACGTTTGATCCGGGTTTGATTCGTCAACCAATCGTCGCCTGACTCGAGCCTTGTCCTACCTTGTTCCGGGTGATGTTCGGGTGTATTTCGGACATGTTTTGAGTTGTGTTAGACCCTAGAATGGTTACCCATGAGCTTGGGACCATTTAGGACTTGTTTAGGTCTAGTTTTGGTGCTCCAGAAGTTCAGGCGGCCGCATGGCTCGAACGAGGCGCGCGCATCAAATACTGAGAGCAAAAGAAAAAAGGGAACAAGTCACAGCAGTTGAGGCGGCCGCATGGCCCCTCCTGAGGCGCCCGCCTCAGTCTCTTCTCAGCTACGGGAAATTTTTCTTCTTCTCTGTTTTGCCCGACTTTTAACCCTTAAACCCCCTTCTTAATTAGTCCTAAACCAACCTATTTAACCCTAATTAAGCTAGGTTAGTCCTAAGCTCAAGCCTCCACCCTTAGACATGTGGATTCCACCTTCCCTCTCCCCTTGACACTTGGAATTCCACCAAGATCATGCAAGATTCAAAAGCCCCTCCCTTGTTGACTTGCCTTAATCCTCCATAATCAGATTTCTTCTCTCTCTCTCTTGCCATGTTAGTGTGTGTAGAGAATAGGGGAGATTGGTGTGTGTGATTCCCATAGTCTAAGCTCCCGACATCCGATTGCCAAACCGAGACCACCGGAGTGAAGCTACCGACGAGGAGAACGATTTCATCCGATTACCTTGTGCTTCAACTTTCCTTTTCCATGGTGAAGGTAAGCTATCGATTTCCCCCTTAGGTTGTATGCTTAGACATGCCATGATTCCCCTTGTCTATTGATCCCCATGCTTTTCCATGCCATGCCATGATCTAGATTGAATGGATCCTTTGAGATTTTGATTATGTGTCCATCTTGTTGATTGAGACCTATACCTAGAGTTAAGTATGCTCTATGCTTCCTTAGGAGCAATTAATGTTCTTGAACTAATAGGTTTTGATAACTCTTGGAAACTTGGAATTCTAGGGTTTCACATGCCTTGTCTTGATTATCTTATTGAATCGGACCCTAGACCTAGAACAAATTGTGTTCCATGATCCCCTACGAATAAATAACGTTCTTGAACCAATAACTTTCGATGACTCTTGGAGTTAATGACTTCTCGGGTTTCACATGCTACAAACTGTCCATCCTATTGAGTGAGTCCTACGCCTCGAATTGAATACGTTCTACGCCTTCTTAAGAATAACAAATGTTCTTTGACTTACGACTCTTGATAACTCTTGGAAATTATGATTCTAGGGTTTCCTATGCCTTGTATTGATCATCCTATTGGATTGTGTCCTAGGCCTAGTATAAATTGTGATCTATGTTCCCTTGCGAGAAAATAATGTTCTCGGACCCTTGCACCTTATTAACCTTGAAAGAATGATTCTAAGGTCCTTGAATTCGAATTATCGATAATACTTAACTACGGTTGATTAATGGATTAATGACCCAGTCGGTCATCTACGAGAACTTAGAAAAGTATTTTGGATGCATCTAGCATCTTAAACCCTTTGAATGAATTGGTAGAGACGACTCAACGGAGTCAAACCTAGGTGAGCCATTGAACAATACCGGCTCAATGATCATCCCTACGATGTCTTAAACACGTTTCCCCTAAGAATGATGATTCTAGACTGTTGAAACTTGAATTGGTTACCTGGCTTGATACTTGATGTCATAAAATAGAATGTCTATTTGACATATTGAGTTCGCCCTTGTCGAACTCCTTCCTGCTTGATTATTGATGAAAATTCTTAACTACGGTTGTTTAATAGATTAATGACCTAGCCGATCATATACGAGAACTTAGAAAAGGTTCATGATGCATTTAGCGTCTTATCTATCTTGGATGAATTGTTATAGATGACTCAACGGAGTCAAGCTTAGCGAGCCATTGAACAATACCGGCTCACCGACCCATCCCTCCGACGTTCTAAACGCGTTTCCTAAGAATAATAATTCTAGACTCTTGAACTTGAACTGATTACCTTGCTTGATACTTGATGTCATATAATAGAATGCCTATTTGACTTGTTGAGTTCGCTCTTGTCGAACTCAACCTTACTTGATTATTGATGAGAATATTTACTTGTCTTGAACGAGATCGCTCTTGTCGACCTCGTTCTCTACCTGTTAATTTGTTAAGTAAACATTACTTGGCATTTGCATGAGTCCAGCTGGCATACCTGTCTTTGTGCACACACGCCTCCACTTGGCCACGGTGGGAAGTAGCTCCCTTGTTGTAATCATTAAGAGCACCATTGGACTATCCCGGGCATCTCCTCGGAAGATCGATGTACTACACACATTCGATACCCGCACTCTCCAGATAACGCTTGTATGCAGGAACTACGTAGCGGCCCGGCTCTCGATATATCCTGATCCTATGTGATTTAATTACGAGCACCTATGTGAAACAATGTGCATTTTGAATACATGACCTCTATGATATCTTGTCCTGAATATGAAATCTTGCCTGAAATTGATATCTTGCCTTGAATGATGCATACTGCCATGACATGCATGATTGATAGCTTACAAGTCTTTATGACTTACCCTTTCCCCTTTACTGCTTTAGATTCTAGCAAGACAGGTCCTGCTCGATGACTCGCGGTGTTCGTTCTTTGTGCCCTTTATGGTGCGCCGATGATTTGAAGAGGTGGATTAGATGCCCTCTTTCCTTTGTTTTATATTTTTGTAAGGACGACGGGTTAAGCAAGTCAACTAGACTGTGCTTGGGTATTTGTGTAGAACTTGATTGTAAATCTTGTTAACTGCTAGTAGTTTAATACTTGTAGTACTTGTAACTTTTGTGCCGGCATTGTGTTAGCCGAGCTTTGATTAACTTGTTGTTATTCCTCCACGTATTAGTCTTCCGCTGAGCATGCTATTAGCTCTTCTTTAATCCTTGTCCATAACTGTTAGCTTGGGTTCCGGCATGTAGTGTCGCCGAAGACTTGGTTATATTTGTTTAACTGTTTATCAGGTTTAAAAGTTTTAAAAATCCTATCCGGCGTTTGGTGCCGAGGCGTGCTGCGACTCCAATGTTGCGTCACGTCGTTTTTGTGAATTAAGTGCTTGCATGTTTAATTGCCTACTTGTTTCCCTCCTTATTTGGGCGGTCCGACCCTCGGTCCCATCTCGGGCCCGGGCCGGGTCGTCACAGTTGGTATCAGAGCTCTCGTTAGCTATAAGCCAGGATAGGTTCCATGGCCTAGTTGGGTTAATTCTTGTGTGAATCATGACGTTGAGTGTTCTCTTTCGTGCCTTATTGGCAAATTCTTGTTAATGAATAGGACTTAGAATCCTAAGTTCATTGTAATCTAGATTCTCGTGAATACAGTGTTCGTGCCGAGGAATATTACCTTTCACCCGTTTTACTTTCAAGCCTTGATTATATCAAGAGTGTGTGTTACTGCTTTGTAGAGCTATTGTTTCTTGTCCGTTGTGAGTGATCTTATAAGCTCAGGTTGTTGATTCCGAGCGTAATCATCGTGGTGTCCAGTAGAGCCTTTGATTATGTTACATCTTCTTGAGCGGCGTGGCTAAGCCTCCCGTAGTACCTAGTGTATTCCTTGATTCCTACATAAGTATATATATCTTCTGTAGTGCCTAATCGTGAGTACTTGGACTGTATCGCATAAAGTGTCGAATTAGAGGACTCTTTCCTGTTTCAGATTATTGAGATTGAAGGGATACCCTAATGCTCAAGGTATCGTTGTGGTTTCAAGTTGAGACTGGGTGAGTACCCGATAGGTGATCGCACGACCGATGATTGGTTAATCGTTAGCTCGTTTACGTCTTGACCCAAAGTGATTTGAGGTTTTCTAGCTAATAACTATTTGCTAGCCAAGGACTATTAAGTTATTGTCTTGTACCGTTATTCGACTAATGCATTAGTAGAGTATTAGCATATTGTAAAAGGATTTATCCATCATTAGTGAATCGTTAAGGGTATGAATGTTCCATACATGGTATACTTGCATGGTAGACTAAAATACTATGTACATGATATTGATTTCCATGCCTAAGTGTAATTATATTATATGTGCATGAGACCTTCATAAAGGATGCTCTTATGTGATTTGTAACTCCTCCCGCATCCTAAACGGAAGCTTTTGAAGTCACTTGAGAGGCCCCGACTTGATTATCAAGAGGTATTCGTCGTAGAACTAGAATGGTATAATATGATATAGGAATTGGTGAACCCATGACCAAGCTGGAATGAAATTGAAAGTGTCATCTTGTTTTACTTGTGCAAATATGTGCAACGTGTATATTGAAATCATGCTATGAATAAATTGAACCTGTTTCATGATCGAATGAATTGCCTGGTATTGAATGCCTTCTTTGAAAGGCGAATATGTGGTCCATGATGATTGACTAACTTGATTTTATTGTTAGGGCGCTTAGATCCTATAGATGCGTGTTGTGACCGGAATAATTTAGTTAGTCTGGAAAACCCTTTGTTGGAAAGTTGTTAGCTTGGTGCAACTATTGCACGTGCATTCGAGTCACCTGTTTAGTTGATAAAGAAGAATTTTCACCTCATTGTCCACGTTTGTTGGAACCTAGTAAACCTCGATAATGTCCTTGGACCCTGTCAAGAGTCAAGATGACTCGACTTTGAAATCGATGGGAGATGATATTTAAGCATTTCTTTCCACTGTCGCCTCCATGATTCGTTTCTCCATGACCCGTATTTTGTATACAACTTCTCTACCTTTATTGATCTCGTTAGTAACTATTCGACTCACACCTTTGTTTTGCAAATGCTTGTCCTCTTCTTGCCTTGTCCTTGTAGCACGACTTTGGGACTACACATTGCTTCCCAGAAAATTAGAGTTTTGCGTTGAACTATTGCCAGGGACCTCGCTTATATCTAGAACACCTTACAGAATAACTCCAGCGGAGTTGTGAGAATTGAAAGAGTAGTTGCAAGAACCTCAAGATAGAGAGTTCATTTAACCGAGGGTGTCCCATGGGGTGCACGGTATTGTTTGTGAAAGGAATGTGGTAGTTACGACTTTGCATAGACTATCGGCAGTTGAACGAGAATACTATCAGAATATGTATCCCTTGCCACGCATTGATGACCTCTTTGATCCACTTCGGGGTTCAGTTGTTTATTCCAAGATTGACATGAGGAGCGGCTATCACCGGTTGAGGGTTAGAGCGGAGGATGTCCCTAAGACAGCCTTTCGCACGCGTTACGGCCACTATGAGTTGTTGTGATGCCGTTTGGGTTGTCCAACGCACCTGCTTTTGATGGACTGATGAATAGGGTTTTCATGAATATCTCGATTGCTTGTGGTTGTGTTTATTATTGATACCCTCGGGTACTCCAAGTCACGAGAGGAGGTTGACTACGGCTCCTATCCTAGCATTGCCTAGTGTTTCGAAGAACCTTGTGATTTTATCGATGCCTCGTTAGAAGGCTTGGGTTACGTGCTTGTGCCATGGATTCTCATTTGCCATTAACTGAATTTGCTTATTATAACAGTTACCAGTCTAGTATTGAAATGACGTCATATGAGGCTTATTAGAGATAGATGGCTTACGATACCCGAGTAGAACGTAGAGCTACGCGGACAATCGGAAACGCGACTTAGAAATTCAGGTTGGCGACTCGGTATTCTTGAAGGTATCGCCTCGTCGCGGAACTAAGCGATTGGGAAGAAATGTAAACTTTCACCTAGATTCATTGGCCCATTCGAGATCCTAGAAAGGATTGGAGCTTTGTCGTATCGGTTAGCATTGCCGCCTTCGTTATCGAATGTTCACGATGTATTCCATGTCTCGATGCTACGCGAGTATTTGATAGAGGAATCGCATGTCCTTGTTTACGATGAGATTTCATTCGAACCCGATCTTTCTTATGATGAAAGACCAGCGAGGATTCTTGTTGCTAAGGAGCAAATATTGAGAACGAAGCGAATTCCGTTAGTGAAAGTCTCGTGAAAGAATTATGATATTGAGGAAGCCACGTGGGAGACCGAGCTTGATATGCGAGAGAAATACCCCTTTCCTACTCGACGACTCCGGTAAGAATTTAGGGACTAAATTCCTTTAAGTGGGGGAGGATGTGAGAACCCAAAACCCATTACTTGTATTACTTGTTCTATGCCTTAATAACGTGCTTGTTTCATGCTTTAACATGATTAGATATCTCTTTTAGTCCATGCCTGACTCGTATTATCGTTATTGCATTCCTTATCGCTTGATTTCCTTCTATGCTTAGCATACCTTCCCGTTACGCCTCGTGTGTTGCCTTGCTTTTGCACTCAACCGAGACTTGTTAGGGTTCGATTGTCTCTCATAGAGCGACCTAGAGCGCTCGCCTTGATCATAGTAAGCTTGTTGGGAAGTTTAGAAACCTTCTTGCCTTGTTTTGGCCTTAGCGATTTCACATCTCCCGTTTTGCGCGTATTTCGACGTGCGAATTGTTCCTTGAGTTCCCGGACTTGTATTCAAGTCATAACCATGATTTAACAAGCCTATTCCATGCCCATGTTACCCTAGTTTTATTGACGTTTGATCCGGGTTTGATTCGTCAACCAATCGTCGTAAACTTGACTCGAGCCTTGTCCTACCTTGTTCGGGTGATGTTCGGTGTATTTCGGACATGTTTTGAGTTGTGTTAGACCCTAGAATGGTTGCCCATGAGCTTGGGACCATTTAGGACTTGTTTAGGTCTAGTTTTGGTGCTCCGAGTTCAGCGGCCGCATGGCTCGAGCATCAAATGCGAGCAATTGAAAATGGAAGTCGTCCGATTGAGGCGCGCATGGCCCCTCATGAGCGCCCGCCTCGGCCTCTCTCCTACGGGAAATTTTCTCCTTTTGCCTTGTCCGACCTTTTAACCCTTAAACCCCTTCTAATTGTCCTAATCCAACCTATTTAACCCTAATAAGCTAGATTAGTCCTAAGCTCAAGCCACCACCTTTGGACATGTGGATTCCACCTTCCTCTCCCCTTGACACTTGGAATTCCACCAAGATCATGCATGATATAAAAGGCCCTCCTTGTTGACTTTGCCTTAATCTTCATAATCGATTTCTCTCTCTCTCTCTCTTGCCATGGTGTGTGTGTAGAGAATAGGTGAGATTGGTGTGTGTGATTCCCCTAGAGTGAGCTCCCGACTTCCGTTTGCCGAGCCGAGACCACCGGTGTGAAGCTACCGACGAGGAGATCGATTTCATCCGATTACCTTGTGCTTCAACTTTCCTTTTCCTTGGTGAAGGTAAGCTATCGATTTCCCCTTAGGTTGCATGATTAGACTTGCCATGTTTTCCCCTTGTCTATTGATTCCCCATGCTTTTCCATGCCATGCCATGATCTAGATTGAATGGATCCTTTGAGATTTTGATTATGTGTCCATCTTGTTGATTGAGACCTATACCTAGAGTTAAGTATGCTCTATGCTTCCTTAGGAGCAATTAATGTTCTTGAACAAATAGGTTTTGATTACTCTTGGAAACTTGGAATTCTAGGGTTTCACATGCCTTGTCTTGATTATCTTATTGAATCGGACCCTAGACCTAGAACAAATTGTGTTCCATGATCCCCTACGAATAAATAACGTTCTTGAACCAATAACTTTCGATGACTCTTGGAGTTAATGCCTTCTCGGGTTTCACATGCTACAAACTGTCCATCCTATTGAGCGAGTCCTACGCCTCAAATTGAATATGTTCTATGCCTACTTAAGAATAACAAATGTTCTCGGACTTGCGACTCTTGATAACTCTTGGGAATTATGATTCTAGGGTTTCCTATGTCTTGTATTGATCATCCTATTGGATTGGGTCCTAAGCCTAGTATAAATCGTGATCTACGTTTCCCTACGAATAAGTAATGTTCTTGGACCCTTGCACTTTACTAACCTTGAAAGAATGATTCTAAGGCCCTTGAATTCGAATTATCGATAATACTCAATTACGGCTGTTAATTGGATTAATGACTTAGCCGATCATCTACGAGAACTTAGAAAAGGATTTTGGATGCATCTAGCATCTTAACCCCTTTGAATGAATTGGTAGAGACGACTCAACGGAGTCAAACCTAGGTGAGCCATTGAACAATACCGGCTCAATGATCAATCCCTTCGATGTCTTAAACACGTTCCTCTAAGAATAATGATTCTAGACTGTTGAAACCTGAATTGGTTACCTGGCTTGATTCTTGATGTCATAAAATAGAATGTCTATCTGACATATTGAGTTCGCCCTTGTCGAACTCCTTCCTGCTTGATTATTGATGGAAATTCTTAACTACGGTTGTTTAATAGATTAATAACCTAGCCGATCATATACGAGAACTTTGCATTTAGCGTCTTATCCATCTTGGATGAATTGTTATAGATGACTCAACGGAGTCAAACTTAGCGAGCCATTGAACAATACCGGCTCACCGACCCATCCCTTCGACGTTCTAAACGCGCTTCCTAAAGAATAATAATTCTAGACTCTTGAACTTGAACTGATTATCTTGCTTGATCTTGACTGTCATATTATGGAATGAATGATTGACATGTGAGTTCGCTCTTGTCGAACTCAACCCTACTTGTTGATTGATGAGAATAATTTACTTGTCTTGAACGAGATCGCTCTTGTCGACCTCGTTCTCTACTTGAGAATTTTGTTAAGTACATATTACTTGGCATTGCATGAGTCCAGCTGGCATCCCGTCTATGTGCACACACGCCTCCACTGTGGCCACAGTGGGGAAGTAGCTCCCTTGTTGTAATCATTAAGAGCACCATTGGACTATCCCGGGCATCTCCTCGGAAGATCGATGTACTACACACATTCGATACCCGCACTTTCCAGATAACGCTTGTATGCGTAGGAACTACGTACGCGGCCGGCTCTCGATATATCCACGATCCTATGTGATTTAATTACGAGCACCTATGTGAAACAATGTGCATTTTGAATACATGACCTCTATGATATCTTGTCCTGAATATGAAATCTTGCCTGAAATTGATATCTTGCCTTGAATGATGCATATTGCCATGACATGCATGATTGATAGCTTACAAGTCTTTATGACTTACCCTTTCCCCTTTACTGCTTTAGATCCTAGCAAGACAGGTCCTGCTCGATGACTCGCGGTGTTCGTGCTTTGTGCCCTTTTTGGTGCGCCGATGTTTTGAAGAGGTGGTTTAGATGCCCTCTTTCCTTTGTTTTATATTTTTGTAAGGCGACGGGTTAAGCAAGTCAACTAGGCGTGCTTGGGTATTTGTGTAGAACTTGATGTAAATCTTAACCGCTAGTAGTTTAATACTTGTAGTACTTGTAATTCCTTTTTGTGCCGGCATTGTGTAAGCCGAGCCTTTAACTTAATATATTCCTCCACGTTTTAGTCTTCCATTGAGCATGCTTTTAGCTCATTAGAAATTCTTGTCTTTGAACCGTTATTGGGTTCGCATGTAGTGTCGCCAAGACTTGGTTATAATTGTTTAACTTGTTTATCGGGTTTAAAAGTTTTAAAAGATTCGGCTTATGCTTTGGTGCCGAGGCGTGCTTTGCGACTCCAATGTTAAATCGCGTCGTTTTTGTGAATTAAGTGCTTGCATGTTTAATTGCCTACTTGTTTCCCCTCCTTATTTGGGCGGTCCGACCTCGGTCCCATCTCGGGCCGGGGAATAAATCGCTCCGCTTTTTCATGCTCGTGCATTTAATGTCTTTCATCCCAGCCTTCAAGGCTGGCCCTATATAAACCCTTCTCCAACAAAGGGAGAGCTACGTTCACAAATTTGGAGGCTAAAACTCTGTCAAAATCTATACGCATTTGCTCGTTTATTGATTATCACGTCGGAGTGCTTTTGCAGGGAAAACCTCTGCCTAGTTCACGTTTGCTTTAGACTGCTTTGACATATTTGGGCCTCAAGTTAAGGATAGATTGAAAGTCAGATATCCAATTATTTTAGCCCATTGTATCTGTAATATTTTGGATACATCAGTTGGTTTTGTTGCCGGGAATCGAACCCTGGTCCCCTAGGTGAAAGACAAATATCCTAACCGCTGGACGACAACGGAACCAACTGATGTATTGATGCGCACAAAAATGTAACTCGGGCAAGAATACCCGATCGTATCAAGTAATAAAGTGTACATAATTACAAGTTATCGATCCCATAGAGAATGTACGTAATTCTCACTCCAACTAAGTACAAAATTAGACAAACTAATAATATTTAAGCGAAAAGAAAATGAATTAAAAACTAAAAATATTGTGATTTTCAGAATTAATAGGACGGGCTCTCGCATCTTATCCTATAATTCTAGTGATCATCTAATGGTTCACTACGTCATTAAAAGTATGAAAAACACACAATAATAACCAATCACATGGGTAATACTTCGCTAGAAGAAATTCTTTCTATTTTTCTACAAATCGTGTTGGTAGCCGAGACACATAAAATTGGTTAACTACGACTCTCACATCTTATAGTCAACCCTAACCTCCCCGACCTCGCGAATGATTAAGGTGGTTCGATCGCGTGTCAAATCAAGTCTCACAAAGGCTATCGGTGAGTGTCAGAAAAACACCAACTATTAAATTGATTGGTCCGAAATATAAAAGTAGCTCTCGCGGATCCTAAACATTTCTAAAATCATTTAAGTATTGGCCAAATAATTAAAAGAATTAAACCCACAAAATAATAGCCTAACATGAAGGTGTACTAAATAAAGAGAGAGATTAACTTAAATCACTACATTGGACATAGAAAAATAATTGCATTCCATAGATAAATTAAGCACAAACCAATTCAACATTTACAAAATTAATCAAACCAAGAAAATACAATAATTATCATAAAATATGAGTTGAAAGAATTAAATCAAATGTTGCTCGAATCCGTGGTTGAAATCTTTTGTAGATGCATCCTTGGCTCTTGAAATGATGCTCCAAACCTCAAAGGTGATCAAGATTCAAGGATTTGGGGAGAATGTGGTAGAAAATGGGGCTGGTGCCCCATTTAGCGCTTATAGGCCGTAATGGGGGCTTCTTCTTTTGAATGGAGGTTGCTGAGGAGTATATTAGGAGAAGGCAATAAGAGTGCACAAGAAGACATGGGTATTTTAGGAAGAGAATAGAAGAAATTTGGGGTAAATAGGGAAGGAAAGAGGGCAATGGGTTGCGGCTGGAGCTAGGATGGACGAGGAAGGAGTTCGCGGGTCTGGCCAGGTAAAAGTGGGATGAAGGTTGTGAGGGAGACTGGGATGACACGCGGGTGGATGGAGCATGTTTGGACCGGGTGGCTTGGATCTGGAGTTGAAGGCACGTGGGTCAAGCATGAAGGAGGGAGTAGCCGGATGACGACACGTGGCAGCCCTTGTCGATCGACAACGCATGATGGGAGATATTTCCAAGGTTTGCGCTGGCCTCCTCTGGAATTATGATATGTACGTCGGTTCCCCTGGGCTTCCTAGAGTGTACACCGTAATCCTTCCTTGCCCAGGTCTATCTTTTAGGTCCTCGGATAGCGTTGTTAGCCTCCGTTAGCCTCTGCCTTGCCTTCGACTCTTGACGGACTTAACGTACTTTGACTGAATAACATGTAATTCAACTTTAAAGCCCAAAATTGCCTTGAACTTTATGCTAAACACCATGAATGCTCGATTAAAGCTTAGAAACCTACATTTAAGCATAAATTCACAAATAATAATATTCCCAATGCATAATTAACTCAAAAATAACACAAAATAGAAGGAAATTCCTGAGAAAATTCGTAGAAATCTTGGGCTCATCATGTATCCAAAATATTGTAGATACACTGGGTTAAGATAGTTGGATATGGTTTATCCCTATCTCGTTGCTCGCTACCTGCCGAAGGACATGGTTTATCCCTTGGAGATAATAGAGATAAGTCTCATCCTCGACATGGGCCTCGAACTCAGCAGAAGCTTTGTAGTCGGCGATGATCGCTTGTCATTGCTCTTCACTGGGCTGGAATAGCTCCTTCCTAAGCTTATTTTTCTGCTCAGCCGCCTCAACTTTAGCTTGCTCCAACTGGCTCTTTGCGGCCCTAAGCTCCTTCCTCGCCTCGCTTATGTTTTTTATAGCATTCTCCTCAAATTTTCTAGAGAAGCTAAGGTGGGATTCCTGGGTCTTCTTCTCCTCTTCAACTTTGGAGAGTTCGATCACTTTCGCAGTGACATTCTCCTCGCTCAGCTTCAACCCGGCATGAAAAGAGTTAATCTACTCTTCTAGCGTGTTCTTCTAGCCGGTCAGCACGCCAGAGGTGGTGACATGCTCCATAATCCGATCATAGAGAAGCTTAGTCTTTTTGACCATCTGTAAAAAGGAAAGATACAACTCAGGGACAGAACATGCAAGGCTCACATAATTTTATAAACAAAGAAAACAATCATTACCTCGACCATGCAAAACCATATTTCTCTGACCAGGAGAGCGCTTGCTTGCTCGCTGCTCTTGGCGCGGAGATCCCCATGGCGGAGCCTTCTCATTACTCCAAGCCCAACAGTGGCTGGATGACCTCCGCGTTTGTATACGTTGAGCTTCTTGAGGTCTGGCACATCATCTACCTCAGAAATCAGCTTGTTAGCCTTCTCTCGAGATTCGAGCATGTGGAAGTCATCTTTGTGCCATGGAGGCACACGAGAGCCAGACGTTGTCCCTTGGTCATCTTTTTATGTCCACAACCGGGTTCTCCTTTCGGCCGGAGGGTCGACGGCATGCCTCTTACTTGAGGGTAGCTCACTGATGGGAATAGGTTTGGTTGGAGCGGTGACAGTAGGAGCTTTGGGAGCAGGATTGGTGATGGCAGGAGCAGCGACCTGGCTAGTTTCGATGCGACCCCGACTCATTCCCCTCCCGGTCGGTGTAGCGGGTAACTTGGGGAATGAAGCAGCCTCTGGGTAGCTAGTTGAGTATTCCTCCTCGTGGCCCCCCTCTTCATAGCTTGTAGAAACCTGGAGGTATCCTCGAGCTGCCGCATGTTTGCAATTAATTTCAAAGGAAAAAAGAGTTAGGAAAAATTCAAGAAGAAGCAATGTGCAAACAAGAAAAATTAGCAAGCAAATCGGTCAGCGAGAAGACAGGAGTACAACTAGTCCCAGCCCACAAGTAGTCAGGGTATTCGCTGGGAAATCTCCTCCCATGGAAATTACCCAATATGGATGGGGTACTTCTTCGTCCAGGGTGACTTGTGGCTCTACCCCCTCAACAAGCTAACTACGGACTCCAACTAGACAAAGAAGTATGGGGTCAGACGTTAGAACCTCCCACTCAAGTACCCAATCTTGCCCGACTCTACCTTCTTTCACGCCGAGCAGAGTCCTTAATGCTCTGGCTATTCTTGGCTCTCCAGCTCGGAAAGCGTTCCTATCATATTTCAGAATCTCCATGTCACTTAAGTAGGGTGCGAAGGGCCATCCTACTCGAGATTCAACGAGTAGGGCTTTCCCGTCCCAGGCCTCAACTTTGTTGAGACCGTCGCTCAGAAGCTTGAAATAATTGGGATTGGAGCGGCAGTGATGCATCCGTTCTTCTTGTCAAGCGAGGATAGAAAAAAGTTTTCGGAACAAGGTCATATCGGGCTCAAACCTGAGCAACCTGCAAGCTACGGTATATACGACCAGGAACCTCACTGTGGTCAGGGTCAGATCGCAGGGGAGGGCATTGTTATAGTGGAGGAAGTCAACTATGAAGGGGTCTAGGGGAAGCCTCAGTTCGACTAGGAAAAATTCGAAGTAAAAGACCATTCAGTCTCCTTGATAGTTGTGGTTGTTTTTCTCGATATCCAAATCGAAGGCTTTTATTCGATAATTTTTGGGATCAATACCCAGGGAATAGAACCAGGTGGACACGTCCTCTTCGCAGTTCAGGTTATCCCATTTCAAAGAGGCTGGTTTATCATGTAAGATCCAGAATCTTTAAGTATTTGACTCGATAGAATGGTTTCGTACTTCTTTCTTTCTCGTGACCTTTGAGGGATCCTAGGTCTTTGTTTATGTCGCTCATCTATTTTTATTTTTTAAAAAATATTACTCCCTCAATCTCTAATTTATTATCATGTTTGATTCAACACATAGTTTAAGAAAAAAAAATTGATTCGATTATTAATATTTGAATAATATGTAGTTTTTGTTAAAGTCCATATAGATGTGACATCATTATCAAAATAATACTCCTATGAAAAATTAAGGGTAAATGCTAAAATTATTTTCTAAAAATATTTTTTTTGAGAAATTACTCCTCTCTGTTTCTAAATAATTGTTATGTTTGACTAGACACACAGATTAAGAAAAAAATTAATTAACTATAATATAAATATTGATATAATATATAATTTCCTTTAAATCCTTGATTATAAAACTTTGATGAAAGTATGAATAAATAAATAAATAAATAAATAAATAAATAAATATATATATATATATATATATATATAATAATGACAAGCGTGATTTTCCCGCCTAAATGTTTTCCATAAATGAAAACATAAATATGCATTGGAAGTTGAAACACTTTGTTTTATTATATTTTTCTTAGTTTTTATTCTAAGCATTTAATTAACAAGACATTGTAAATTGGAACACTTTGTTTTGTTACATTTTCTTTATATATATAATGACAAATGTGATTAGCACATCCAAATATAGCAAGATCCATTCAAAATGTACTTGCCAAAAATAAGAAGATATATATAATGACAAATGTAATTTGCTTATCTTAAGATTGCTAGATAACCACTGTAACTACTTACCAAATAAGGATACTATTTACATATGAACACATATACAAGTATTGATAAGTAAATAAAAAACATAAGAAACTTGTAAGAAATTAAATACCATCAATCTAAGATGGAATGTCTTTTCTTTTCTTACCAATATGCAAGGGAAACGAGACTAACAATCTAAAAACTCAACAAACATTACTTACTCAGCCATAAATGCGCTTCCTCTTTGAATATTAATTTACTTGTGAGTTTTGTCAAGATAAATTATATCCATAGGAGTTAAAGAAAAAGTACATAGTGAAATATAATTTGATAAACAACTATGGATCCTTAAAGTTTGTCATGTCTAATTTGATACTCAACAAATATTGTTTACTCAGTCATAAATGTGCTTTCTCCTTGAATATAAATGCTTTGTGACCGTTTTTGTTGTCTATAACCACGCAATTTACCGGCAAAAGTAGTAGCATCGGTTATGACATACTGGACGAGTAGATTTTTAAAGATCAACAAGGTCCTGGTGATATGTGACAATATCATCATTACCGGATTCCATTTTCGCTCATTGACATTGGAAGATAAATATGAGTGAGTAAATCTTAGTCTAATTGCTTTAGGAACATGTACGATGACTGTAGAGGGGTGTGATTATGTATATGGGCGAGTAGCCGAGTATATCATACTCTGTGAGAAGTACAATGAATTGAGAGCAATCATAGTCTAAATGTCTATTTTATTGTCTATTGAATTGAACTTAAATATTTGTAGATATAGTTGTAATAATTAAATACACATATTATCAGTGTCACAACATTTGAGTGACACTATTAATGAAATGGTTTTTGAGTCAGAGACATTTTGGTCATTTCGGGAAAGGGATGACTGTAGGAAGTATGTAATTTGAGTTGCTTTTCTTTGGTTTATCATAATTTGAATTTGTTATACAATTTTTATTATCTAACAAATATATATTCGTTTAAATACATATTCTAAAATATATATGAATTTTTCATTCATGTAATAAGGAATAATTAAATTCACTTATATTTTTATCCTTACATTTAATTATTTTTTAATTTTCATAACACACTAACTAAAAGATAAAAAAACATTATATTTATATTGATTAATATAGATTACGTTAACTTTGTTATGTGATAGTGATAGTAGTAGTAATTGTACATATTTAATCATAGTGATAGTAGTAGTAATCACACATATTAAATGACAAATGTGGCATTTAAAAAAATATTCTAAAATTTATAAAAGATTTTATTTATTTATTGTATTCTCTATTAATAATTTTACTTTTTCTTAATCGCTGCGTTATAATAATTTGTCCAGTTTATGTACATATCATACTTCTTTCTTTCTCGCGACCTTTGAGGGATCCTAGGTCTTTGTGTACTCACTTTGATACATTTAATATCCTTATTATCATGTCTATAACGTTTGCATGAGGTCACGACGTTTAAACTATAGTCGTCGTCCTAAGTTTGATTTCACAATTCGGCGTTTTGAAAACATTTCGCATTTCGTATTTCTAGTTGGACGTACTTCTAAATTAGGTTTAGGATTGAACTTGAGACCCTTTATT
Organism: Codonopsis lanceolata; assembly: GCA_013146195.2. NCBI lineage: Eukaryota > Viridiplantae > Streptophyta > Magnoliopsida > Asterales > Campanulaceae > Codonopsis > Codonopsis lanceolata. The sequence goes on along the minus strand of CM028384.1, from coordinate 39,791,597 downwards.
AGGATTTTAACATAATTTAAAATAAGTATGTGTACTTGCTTGATCATTGTTTCAATTGTTAGTTTGTTCCACGTGATTTCGTTTGTCGTTTAATAATTACTGATCGAATTTGGTCCGTGACTGAATCGTTTTGTTTGAGATATCACCCAAGAAGGTTTTAGTTTGATTTGAAACTTTTAAGGATTTTAGTTTAAGTTCTTAGGTTCAGCCTGACGAAGAAATCACGTCGTTTTGTCGAACGGGGTGCAAACAGGAGCCATCGGAAAATGACCTCGCGTAGCTGCCCTACCAGCAGACTTGGAGCTGCTCCACCGGCAGACTTCGAGCTTCACCAGCAGCCCTCAAACAGCAGTGTCTAGCCCTTGAACAACAACCTTTTTTCTCTTGATCAGCAACCATTTAATGAGCAAGACTTTTATGACTTGTCTTGGCAAAAATTTCCTATTCTACCCTTAATATAAATCAATCATTTGGCCCTTGTAAGGGTATGCTGGGCCTTTGACCTCCCCTTAAGAGTATATAAGCCTCAAGGCATCTCCCAATTAATTTCAAATCTGATTTTATTCAACACCATCATCTCTCCAACCGATTAAACTTAGAGAGAGAGAGAGAGAGAGAGAGCGAAGTGTGTTCTTGGAATGTTACGGCGATTACTGGAGCTTCGGCCAACCAATTGACGAGCCGAGACCACCTTTGGAAAGATCTCGTCAAGAAGATCGTTTCCCCTCTATCTATTTCTAGTTTCATATAGGTTTGAAATTCAGATCTATGGTATGTTACTAAACCTCCTTGCGTTCATCTTCACTAATCTTGCTTAGATAATGCTATGGAAGAATTTTATCAAGTCTACAAAACATTTTGATGCTTCAATGAAATCTGGAAATTTTTCAATGGATCTTGACTTGATGATTTTGGTCTTGGGTCTAGTTTGAAATATGTTCAAGCTTTGATTTGGAATCATTGTTGTTCATGAACTTGTTGGAAAACAAATCATACAAATTCAGTCTCTGTTTTGGGAAAATTTCAGGAAAATACTGGTATCAATCTACTAAAGGGAATTTTCTAAAAATGAATTATGTTATACCTATACATGTTAGGTAACCTTCTGTAAATTTTCATATAATTTGGAGTTGAGGAAGTATTTTTCATGAGTTACGAATCATTGCTGCGACAGAGGGACTGGTAACAGGGAAACTGGTTAGTAACACGATCTTTAAGTGATTATAAATTGATGAATAAAAATCCAAATGGAGTGTTTTAAAATGGTAAACTCTAGATCAAAGAGTCTAGTTTCAGGGGATGTAAATTTTATGTCATTTGGAGCAATGAGGAATATTTGGTGAATTTTGTATGATAGACATGCAGAATGAGTCACAACAGAAAATCAGGTTTTTAACATGAACTTGGAGGGGCTGTATTTTGATGAACATAAGTCCTAATGGAGTAATTTAAAATATTAAAATTTAGTTTAAAGAGTCTAGTTTTAGAATAAGCCATAATCACCTCAATTGGAGTTGTGAGAAATTTATGGTTGAACTTACAAGTTGGCTGTGCAGAATGAGTTATCATAGAGAATCTGGAAATAAACTTGTCTTGGGAATAATCATAAATTGATGATTATAGGTCTGAATTGAATGATTCAAAATGGTAAATAATACCTTAAAATGTATAGTTTCTAAATATGTGTGGATCACAATATTTGAACTTGTCAAGCGTGGTTTATAACGGAGTAGTCTTGGATAGTATGTGATGGATTGATGGTTAAGTTATGACTTAGCTTGGTTTCATAATTGAATATGGAATACTATGTATATTTGATATTATGACTAAAAAGCATGATTTTTAACTTGTCAAGAATTGGTTCTTCTATGTGATTTAATAATATGACTTATAAGCATATTGAGTGTTCTTGCCTCCATGCGTGATCTATTCTACATTTATCGATTTATGCTGAACTTTGATTATACTACTAAGTGGAATTATGAATTGAAATTGAGTTAAGCTTGATTTGACATTAATCAACTTAGGCGTCCCTTTTATACTTGACTTAGTGATTTTGAACTAGGGTTCCTAAATGGAACAAGGACCTAGCTATGCCTCAAACGAAAATATAGAAAAGAGTCTTGGAACACATATAGTGCTCAGACTCTATTTGGTTGGAATTATAGAAATAGCTCGACGGAGTCGATACTAGTGAGTCATTGAACAATACCGGCTCAACGATCAATCCCTACGACGTTTGAAATTCGTTTAACTAGACTACTAGTTTCGAGATTTTGATTTGGATTGATGTTCATGCTTGCAACATAACTAGAATACTAGTTCTGATATTCTTCATTGGATTCATGTTCATGCTTGATTATTAGTCGTAGAGTATAGCATGCCTACTTAACTTGGATGAGATCGCTCTTGTCGAGCTCGTCCCTACTTGATTTCATAAGTGAGTAAACATCTACTTGACTTGGATCAGTTCGCTCTTGTCGAACTCGATCCTCTACATTTTCTTGATTGATAAGTAAACATCTATTTGTCCCCCATTAGTCCAGTTGGCGTACTTGTTCTTGACTTCCCTGGTTGACGATACATTACCATTACGAATCATAAGATTCGAGATAGTGATGAATTGCCGAACCATATTCTCGCACACACCCTCCTCTCTTGATCACTTTGGAAAAGAGTACCTTGTCGTAACCATTAGGGCGCTTGGAATAATTCTATTCTTGGTCGATATATCAATCACGTACATCTGATGGCACATTCGTGTCTAACACCTTGTATTGTAGGAGCTACGTTACGGCACCGGTTTTATATCGTATCCTCTTATATGTGGTTTACTTTCTAGTACTTATGTGAAATCAAAGTGCTACCATGAATACGTGAGCTAAATGCTTACATGTACTTGTTCGTGATTGCTTGGTATTAAGGATGGTTCTATAAACTACTTGATATGTATATGTGTAGATATACATACTTCTACTTGATTATTATATTATTGTCTTGATGTGTGTATATATAGTTATACATGCTTGTATATGGATTATTCATGGGAACTACCTGCTAATTCATTTGATTTGTGTTGAACATGGAATTGCACTCTGGTTCATTTGGATGGTTTAGTAAGTAAGAAGAAATGACTCATGTGGAGTATCTAACGATACGACGCATCTTCACGGGTTTTTTGTCATTTGGAAAATGACACCATGATTTCTTTTATGTTACATAGTTATATGTTACATATCTCTTATAGTAGCGTACTGGGTCATTTTGACTCATCCCGTACTTTGTTTTCTAGTTGATGTAATTTGGTAGCCGCGTTGAGGTCAAGTAGACCGTGACTGTAGCGGAGTGTAGTTGATCAATAGATCAAGATTTGATCGTGTGTTCGTGGTTGTAGCAACCAACTTCCCGCGTAGTAGCTTGTGGAATCCTATTTATGATCGCATCATCATCTGTATATTGTACTTTACCATTCTTGTAAGATTGATCTTGTAAAGTTATCTAGACATTACAGTCGGATAGATACTTGGGTATTTGTATTGGTTCTTTCTTGGGCCGACGTGTTGTGTCGTGCCTTGTTTGTGGTTTTAGTATTTATTCTAGTTGTCTCCCGGGCACGCAGTAGCTTTGGGGCTTTTCTTTATTCTTATTGTTATAGTTGTTGGTTAACCCCGGTATGCTTTAGCCGTTGTGTAATTGTTATATCAGGTTGGTTCTTTGTTGAAACGATGGTCTGGAGTACCGATGGTTTGTTCAACGTCAGCAATGTTGTGGCACGCGAGTTTTTTCCCCCTCTTTGTAAGATAATTTCTCTCTTGGTTTCTTTGGATTTGGTTTCGAGCTTCATAGCTCGGGACTTCATTTCTTTATCACTTCCGCAAATCAGATTCAATTTTTGTAAACCCGTATATTAGTACGGCTTTATGTTCATATTTAGAGCTTGTTAGTTCGACTGTTCGACTTGCACTACTATTCAACATGTGCTTGTTCTCTTCTTGCATTGTCCGAGCGGCACGACCTTGGGATTTCGTGTTGAAATCCGGGTCGGGTCGTCACATATCAGTCATAGGGTTTTTTGCCCTTTCGACGAGCAGCCCTCTTCTTCCTTTCCCGATGAGCGTTTGTGCTCGGAGATTCAGAGCCAGAGCGTCTATCCTCCTCGGAAGACACTTGCTCTTCTTCAACACTAGTATTGTGATCCCCGCCTTGCTCGGCCCCAACGTGTACATTATGATCCTCTCCTTGCTCGTCCTCAACATTTGCATCTTGTTCCTCGTCAGGTGCAATCGAAGACTCTTGCTCGGGGATTTCAGGAAGTTCACCAGGGGCCATTGAGGTCTCACCATGTTCGGTTCGCTCAGAACTATATGATTCCACGTCAAAGCTCTCCTTCTGCTCGCTTGAAGCTCCACGATCGTAGTTGCGTCCTTCGATCTCCGAACCACTCTCTTCGCAAGAAGACTTCCTACAGGAATCAAGGAACATCAATTAATTCCTACCCGTAAAAATAGGTGTGAATGAATAGGTAGAACCCTTGGTTAGGGTTTTACATCTCGAACTAGTAAGCACGACACCAGTTCTCCATCTCTTCGATTCCTACCTGAGTGTGTTCTCGGGTTGGTACGAAATTCAGAAAGGGCAATCAAGGTGAACCCATAAATTCTAAATTCTAGATGGGGGATTTTTGAAAAGCGACATCAAAACAAAATTCAAGAATAAAGAGAAGTCGTGAACCCTCAAATATTTGATATTGGAACACCCGGTGGGCACCATTGAATCCTAAGGCTAGAGTTCTCACAGGGACGAAATGAAGATGAAGTGAAAACAGAAAAGTGATTAAGAGAAGAATGTTACCTGTGTTAATGGTTGTCTGATTTCAACAATTCAGGCGATCTGGTTTGTTGCCCTGGTTCAACTTCGATGAACGCCGGCGATTCAAAGGGCTTTGTGAATAATGAAGGTTTGTAAAAGAGTTTAAGGAAGGGGGCAGTTGTTTTTATAGATTGGGTAAGGGGAAAAATGGGAAGAAAAATTTAGAGAGACGTGACTTCCTGGACACGCGGTGCTGGAACCGAAGCATCGCATTTAATGCCGCCTTGGGAAAGATGTACGCATGCAAACACAACCCACAGACGACGGCTGTACCCTAGGGTCACATCAATACACGCATGACACCATCCTGCTCTTCCAGCATTTAAAGTGATCCCTTGTGAACCCATTATCCATCCTGCTCTACAAGTCTTGTCAAGACCAAAAAAGATCGCCTTGCAACGATCAAATGAGACATCCTCGTGAAGCAAGTCGATACGTTCCTCGCTCCGAACACATATACTCGTCAAACAAGGAGCAGGGGGCCACTGGACTGCCTGGCCTAAAAGGCCCAAGTACAGGGCACGTGCCAGGCACGCCACTACCATGGTCACGAGCGAGTCTAGTGCATACATCACCAGACGAGCACAATTCATAAGCAACCAGGGACACGTACCTGGCTTACCATGCATTCCAAGTAGGCAACCTCTTGCCCGTCATCTGGGGGTGAAGAGCCTAGCGAGCAAGAAGATATCTCAGTGAGCTTGGCCAGCCCGTCTAGCGCTAACGGTCGTTTAAAACGTGGGGGAGTTAATACTGGGAAATCTGCCTCCACGTTCGGACGTGGCCATGGATATGCCCGCTTTTCACGCTCGTGCATTTAATGTCTTTCATCCTAGCCTTCAAGGTTGGTCCTATATAAACCCTTCTCCAACAAAGGGAGAGGTACGTTCACAAATCTACAGACTAAAACTCTGTCAAAATCTATATGCACTTGATGGTTTATTGATTATCACACTGGAGTGCTTTTGTAGGGAAAGCCCCTGCCTAGTTCACGTTTGCTTTGACAGATTTGGGCCTCAAGTTAGAGATAGATTGAAGGCCAAAATATCTTAGCCCAATGTATCTGCAATATTTTGGATACATCAAAAGTAATGTTGGTTGTAATTTTTTTTATATATAAGACTTTTACTATTAACAATAGAGGAGATTAATAGTAGATATTAATATCTCTCTATTATACTAATTATTAATAAGGATTATTAATAGGTAAGGGTTGAGAAACAAAGAGTTACACATGAATGCTTGAAAATGAAGAATTTATCTAAAAGCGGGTGAGGTGGCACTATGGGGGTACAACCATAGTGCACCTCACCAACTATATATATATATATACACACACTATATATTTGATTATTTTCAAATTTACCCTCATGTTTGTCTTTTATTTATTTCTTCCCTTTGTTCTTATTCAAATACAATTTTGTAACCTGAATCAAAATTTTCTTTTTGGTAATCATATTCTCTTGGGATTTACACTTTAAGTAATGAAATTGAATTGTTAATTATCTTGTAAATTGTAATATGATCATTATTTTAATATTTTTATATTATTAGGTAATGTTTACTATTAGTATATGTGAAAGTTTTAATGTTTGTTAATTAGATTATATTAGAAAAATAAAAATAAATTATAATTATCCCTTAATTCTAGGCCCCGCTTAGGCCCCAACTACGCCCCGTCTAGACACTAGGTGCCGGTCTTATGCCTAGTGGACGCCTGGAGATTTTTAGAACATTGCTAATAGTTGTAAAGGCCTTCCTGTGAAATGATAAAAGTTTTTAATTCAACTAAAAATAAGTTTTACAACAATTAGCATTTTACAGAAAACCGTCATGTAGCAGCGGCTTTTGTTTTAGTAATAGTTAATAGATGGTTGAAGAGAGAAGAAAAAAGAAAAGAGATATGAAAACATAACGTGACTAACAATAGAGGGTCTAATATTATTTGTTTAAAAAAAATCACGAAAATCAATTGACAACTGTATATTGTACTCTACAAATTGCTTTTTTAACATTGATTAGTGCGACTAGTACTCTTATTGTCACTATACCTAAGACTGACAATCCTACTTCCTTTGGTGATTTTAGGCCTATTAGCCTTTGCAATTTCAGCAACAAGGTCATCTCTAAAATTCTTGCTTCTCGCCTTGCTGGTATTGTAGACACCCAATTTCGTACCCCTGATATGTGACTGACATAAAATATCAAGAACTGTTAAAACTTAACGAATGTCAAGTTGCAGGAGTCAAAAATGCGAAAGGAAAAGCAGAATGCGCGAAACAGTGAACTGCAGGGGGGTAAAGTGACAAATTTTCAAAATTCAAAAGTAGCTTGGTGCCGCCAATGAAGCCCATGGTGCCGCACCAAGGGGTCCCTTGGCCGCACCATGGGATTTCCTGTGCGCTCTCTCACATTCAAATTAGTACAAGTTTTAAAGCGCAAGGTACAACTCACCAATGCACGGAGAACAAACGAAGAAATCCCTGCCGTGTCCTCAGTCTCTACTATAAATAGAGACCCCCGGCCTCTCATTCCAGTTGCTCATTTACGCGATAGAAAAATCGCAGCGAAGCTCTGCTTCTGCGATTCCTCCGATAATATTAGTACGAGAGGTGCGAGATAGGTGAGTGGAAGCCCCTATAGTTTCTAAACCCCGTCCAAACTCTGCCAAATCAAAAACCCGTAGGTTATAAGTGATCCCTAGCCTAGTTGTTAGGTATCCACCTCACATCCCCAGTCCAAAAATCCCAAAGTAAGCCGTTACTCTGCCCGAGTATCGAGCTAAAAAGTCAAAAAATTAAGTCTAGGTTCCGCCCAACTAGAAAGGCCAAAACCTACCCAAATAAAGTTGTCACTCTGCCCGAGTTGATAAGCCCAAACTTCAAAAAATCAAGCACGCATCCTGCCCAGTTCAATTCAAAACAAAAAGACTCCCTCTCCCTGAAGGACAGAGCGAGCACACCGCCGCTCTAAAAGGTAATACCTTTAAGAGCATATTTTATTTTATTTGTATTTTTTCCCTTTTATTTATTTTTCAAAAATTGTTATTTAAATCTGGCGCAATGTAGTCGATATAAGCCGTTGTGCTGCCCGGATTAGACTAGGAAATATTATGTAAAAGAGCCGTTATAATGGCCAAATATTCTTAAATATGTTTGTAATTATTGGAAGGAGACGGTTGCGAGTCCGTAAATAATGTAGCCACGAATGTATCTGTTTAAATTTCCCTTGTCAAAATAAGACCTTATTTATTTGCTAGATAAATATAACAATAAGCATACTTCAGCCAAAAACGTTTTGAGACCGAAAGGGCGAGTTGGGTGCCTAGCACCTTCCCAACTCGTAACTTAGCCTCCGAACCCGCTTTTCTAAAATCTATGGTTTTCTTTTCTGGTTTTCCTTTATTTTTGCCTTAAAATAAAGGTGGCGACTCTAAAACTTTCAGATCCAGTGGGGCCTCGCAACATTCCCTCTTTGCACTTTCCTGTTCTCCCCTAAAAAAGGGAGATACGGGAATGGAGGGGTGATGTATTCCCATATCCTGGTATCCCCTAAACAAGGGATAACTTGATGCGGGAAACCCATAGCTCCCATAGCGATCTGATTGGGCCATAAGGCTATTTTAATAAATCCATAAGTGGGGGCGTCGCAATATCTTTTCTTGCACTTCTCTATTTTCCCCTGAAAGATAAAAGGGGAGAATGAGAATGGAAAGGTAATGCATTACCATATCATGTTATCCCCGAAATAAGGGATAACCTGACATGAGGAAATCTTTAGTTCCCATTTTGGATACAAAATCCACTCAAGGCAACCGAGGCACATTCCAACGTGCTAACATAGACAGCACTCCTCTCGCACTTTGGATTTCGTCTTCCCCTAAACAAGGGAGGGTGGAACGAGAGCAGTGGTGTCCCGCATCCGCACGTACGCGCACCCCTAACCAAGGGCGCGCGGGGCGCGGGTCGCACCCCGGGAACCTCACAAGTATCCTCTCGGACATTATTTCCTTGAATCAAAGTGGGTTTGTCAAAGGGCGTATCATTCAAGATAACATCCACCTTGTGCAAAAATTAATGACCTACCTTAATAAGAAGATTTCTGGTTCCAATATTATTACAAGTTGGCTGTGCAGAATGAGTTATCATAGAGAATCTGGAAATAAACTTGTCTTGGGAATAATCATAAATTGATGATTATAGGTCTGAATTGAATGATTCAAAATGGTAAATAATACCTTAAAATGTATAGTTTCTAAATATGTGTGGATCACAATATTTGAACTTGTCAAGCGTGGTTTATAAATAATACATGAACTATAATGGATTTGGGAATATATAATGAATTATTATTTTAGGAAGAGATTAATGTTTACAAGTATATGGCCTCATGATCGTAGACTAACGGGGTAGTCTTGGATAGTATGTGATGGATTGATGGTTAAGTTATGACTTAGCTTGGTTTCATAATTGAATATGGAATACTATGTATATTTGATATTATGACTAAAAGCATGATTTTTAACTTGTCAAGAATTGGTTCTTCTATGTGATTTAATAATATGACTTATAAGCATATTGAGTGTTCTTGCCTCCATGCGTGATCTATTCTACAGTTATCAATTTATGCTGAACTTTGATTCTACTACTAAGTGGAATTACGAATTGAAATTGAGTTAAGCTTGATTTGACATTAATCAACTTAGGCGTCCCTTTTATACTTGACTTAGTGATTTTGAACTAGGGTTCCTAAATGGAACAAGGACCTAGCTATGCCTCAAACGAAAACACAGAAAAGAGTCTTGGAACACATATAGTGCTCAGACTCTATTTGGTTGGAATTATAGAAATAGCTAGACGGTCTCGATACTAGTGAGCCATTGAACAATACCGGCTCAACGATCAATCCATACGACGTTTGAAATTCGTTTAACTAGACTACTAGTTTCGAGATTTTGATTTGGATTGATGTTCATGCTTGCAACATAACTAGAATACTAGTTCTGATATTCTTCATTGGATTCATGTTCATGCTTGATTGTTAGTCGTAGAGTATAACATGCCTACTTGACTTGGATGAGATCGCTCTTGTCGAGCTCGTCCCTACTTGATTTCATAAGTGAGTAAACATCTACTTGACTTGGATCAGTTCACTCTTGTCGAACTCGATCCTCTACATTTTCTTCCCTGGTTGACAATACATTACCATTACGAATCATTAGATTCGTGATAGTGATGAATTGCCGAACCAGATTCTCGCACACACCCTCCTCTCTTGATTACTTTGGAGAAGAGTACCTTGTGGTAACCATTAGGGCGCTTGGAATAATTATATTCTTGGTCGATGTATCAATCACGTACATCTGACGGCACATTCGTGTCTAACACCTTGTATTGCAGGAGCTACGTTGCGACACCGGTTTTATATCGTATGCTCGTATATGTGGTTTACTTTATAGTACTTATGTGAAATCAAAGTGCTACCATGAATACGTGAGCTAAATGCTTACATGTACTTGTTCATGATTTCTTGGTATTAAGGATGGTTCTATAAACTACTTGATATGTATATGTATAGATATACATACTTCTACTTGATTATTATATTATTGTCTTGATGTGTGTATATATAGTTATACATGCTTGTATATGGATTATTCATGGGAACTACCTGCTAATTCATTTGATTTGTGTTGAACATGGAATTGCACTTTGGTTCATTTGGATGGTTTAGTAAGTAAGAAGAAATGACTCATGTGGAGTATCTAACGATACGACGCATCTTCACGGGTTTTTTGTCATTTGGAAAATGACACCATGATTTCTTTTATGTTACATAATTATATGTTACATATCTCTTATAGTAGCGTACTGGGTCATTTTGACTCATCCCGTACTTTGTTTTCTAGTTGATGTAATTTGGTAGCCGCGTTGAGGTCAAGTAGACCGTGACTGTAGCGGAGTGTAGTTGATCAATAGATCAAGATTTGATCGTGTGTTCGTGCTTGTAGCAACCAACTTCCCCGCGTAGTAGCTTGTGGAGTCCTATTTCTGATCGAATCATCATCTGTATATTGTACTTTACCATTCTTGTAAGATTGATCTTGTAAAGTTATCTAGACATTACAGTCGGGTAGATACTTGGGTATTTGTATTGGTTCTTTCTTGGGCCGACGTATTGTGTCGTGCCTTGTTTGTGGTTTTAGTATTTATTCTAGTTGTCTCCCGGGTACGCAGTAGCTTTGGGGCTTTTCTTTATTCTTATTGTTATAGTTGTTGGTTAACCCCGGTATGCTTTAGGAGGACCCGTGCCTAATACCTACAATGAGCCACCCCCACAAGAGGGTGAAATTTCCATACTGCGGTTGCTAGGACTCGATCCTTGGCCCTGTATCCAATTCTACTAGCTCTTAACTAACTGAGCTAAGCCCGTGAGGGCCAGAAAATGACTTACGGATTCATTTTCCATAAGTCACTTTCCAAATGTTCTGGTACACTTCGCCCCCTTTCACAATTATACATATTTACTTACATACACAATATTTCACTCAAGAAATAAATTGTTTAGAAATATAAATGACGTTTGTGCACACTATCTATAAATTATAATTTTAATAAATACTCACAACGTCCTAAAATTAGTATCAACTATATTATTTAGGGACATCCTAAATATTCTCAATTTTCTATTTTAAAACTTTTTTTTTCATATCAATTATAAAAAAAAATTATTTGTAATTGTGAGATTGAAAAAAATATATACCTTGATTTAACACAACTAATGATAAATTGAGAGTTACTAAACAAAAATTACTTAAAGTTCAACACTATCTTAGAATATTTTTTAGTATTTATTCTTATAGTTTTTCGTAACATTTTCCAGAGACATTTTAAACATTGTCCATTTTCTATTTTAAAACGTTTTTTTTTCATATCAATTATCAAATTTTTTTTTTTTTGTAATTGTGAGATTACGAAAAGATGGACCTTATTGATTTAACACCAGTAATGATAAATTAACTCTTCTAATCTTCATTTTCTCCATAGGTATTGGTGCAACGTCAGCAGACATGATTAGCTCTGCTCCTCCTAAAATTAACCCAAGAGTAAGTTGGTTTTTCTATAAACTTGTTTGGCCAATTAGTACTCACAATCTTAACCAGAAGAGTATATAACGGGTGGAGAGTTTCGCTGAAGCTCGAGATTGTCTTCTTCCTGTGGACCTTATTGATTTAACACCATTTGGGGAAGAGGAGAAAGGGGGAGGGATGTGTTAGTCATGATACGACTTTATTCAATCTTTCTCTGATGATAGCATCAATATGGTTGTGTTGCGGAAGGAAGCAAATAGCATTTGATAGCAAAGAGAATTGGAAGAGGAGAAAGAGAATTTGGGGTTAAAGGATTGTCGTATATATTATTCCAACATTTATCCGCTAAAGAGAGCATCAATATGGTTCTGCAAAGTCGCTGCACGCTTGTGCCATAAGCCATGGTGCAACCACGCCAGATCCTATGAGGCTGTGTCACCCAACATGGAGCGACCACGCCAAGTACTAAGACTTCTCCCCAAAGTCTTGCACATGCGCCAAGTGACCATGCAATCTTCTGAGACTTCTACCGCATTCTGCGCGCTGGGACATCACCTTGTGCGACCTTGTGTGTTTGCACCTTCAGGTCTTCCCCACTGCTATGATATCAACAGTCTGTACCTACGCTACACTCGCTCCGCTTGTTCCGCTTCGGGAAATCAGCCATTTGCCTAGAATCGAGTCATCCTATCCAACAAGTATCATCTCAATCATTAAAACCTATATATGTGGACTGGAGGAATATGGGAGCTCTAAAAGTTGCTAGCAAACCTCCTGTCTTTTTGGCTAATGATAAAACTCTTGCATATTTTTGCTGCTGAAGTAAGCACTACCGCTACCAACTTAATGAAGTATCCATAATAAGAGAGAAATAACTAAGTTATCCGTTCCCAATTCAACTCTTTGCATTTTTCTTTCAGATTCTTTATTTCCACAAGGATAAATCCCAAAGAGGAACATAAAAGCCGAAACAGAACACCAGAGCTCTAAGCTACTATAAGTGACTGCCGAAGCGCTCAGTCAACGTCCAAGTGAAGTAACAGAAAAAAAATTGCAATAGAAGTAAAATGGTATGAAATGAGTGTTGTGTAGACACTTCGCTTGTATACTTAATTTCCATGTCGAACAAACATCCATTCCCACAAGTAATGATCCATCATATATTCAGTTTCATATACATTAAAAGCATAACAATATAAATCTTATACACAGAAAAAACACCACAATACGTGGACTAATTGTCAAGTAATATACTTTGATGTTTAATCAAGGAATATTATCTAGAAGCAACAAAGAACACAACAAAGCCTCATTAAGTGGTGTGGAGACCGATATTCACCTTTACACATCTTTATACAACAACCGGAACTTTGGTATTCGCTCTGGAGGTAGGGGCAATTCACTATGAGCTTTCCTTTCATGGCCCCTCTAAATATTTCCTGCAATGCAAGTATATGTATCGGGTGATATTTTGAAAACTATAGCATAAGGAGAATAACAGGAATAGAATAAACATCACCAGAACAGACATCAAATAGAGCATTGCTTACTGCATTGTTTGGTTACATAAACATCACCAGTTGTCAACAAAAGCGGTATTGGAGGCAGTGGGAAAATAATGAACTCGGACTAACTTCTTTGCGGACAAGTTGTATTTCCGCACCATGTGAATTATACAACAGAAAGGTAAAGTTCTACAACAATTAAAATAACTTTATATGGCAATTTGCTACATAAGCCATAAAGAGAACAAAACCACCTAGTTGAACCTGCTATAGAAAATTGCTTTCATGGTATTAGATAAATAACATTGCTTCACTTAATTACCATTGAGGACCGCACCCCCAAATGATCCACATATTATTTGTATCATAAGAGTAAACGATGATCACTTTATTCAGGTTTGATAATTTTCGATTGCTTTACTTCATTTATTTACCATTAGTTGACATGTTATTTGGTTTAAATTATTTATTGACATCATCTTAATTTATGTGTATGTTTTTTTACGTGATAGTTACTCATTAGCAGCTGTGTCGTGGGTCTAGGACCAGAATTGCTCATCGTCTGCTGATGCGTGGAAATTACTTTACATTAATCGACAACTTTCATATAGTGAATCTATAGGCACAACTAGAGTTGTTGGTAGTTCTAACAGTATACATTTGGAGTAGTTCTAATTATATTATATTAAAAATATGTATTTGAACGTGCCATTTTGATTAATTATCTCTTTTAAATGATGCTTCAGTTATGTGCATTTAAATTATATATGATATTGAGGTTCTGCTAATGTTTCTTTTATGTTGCTATGAAATGTCATATGCTATACAAAGTCTGCAATAAGATAATAACATTAAAACCAAGTCACACGAATTCATGAAAGGTTTGCTAAAAATTTCATAACCACAAAAAATACTAAAAAATGTTTTACAAGTCATAACATCAAAAAAAAAAAAAAAACATAAACATCGACAATGAAGATCACTGTTGCCTCCTATTTGACGATCCCGCGTCATGAGGTGAACCATTTATAACTTTGTGAACTCTATCAAACAATGAGTCCAGATCCTCATACGGTATAGACCGGTCACTAGATCTTCAGCGCCACAGTGTGGGATCAATCATAGTCCTCACAACTCCCAACATCCTATCATCTGAGTCGACTGCAATGGCGTTAGTTGTGAGAACCCAAACCCATTACTTGCATTACTTGTTTTATACCTTAATAACTTGTGTATATTATGCCTTAACATGATTAGATATCTCTTTTTGTCCATGTCCAGCTCGTATTATTATTATTGCGTTCCTTGTCGCTCGAATACCTTCTATGCTTAACATACCTTGCCGTTATGCCTTGAGTGTTGCCTTAGCTTGATTTGCACTCAACCAAGACTCGTTAGGGTTCTATTGTCTTTCATAAATGACTTAGAACACTCGCCTTGATCCTAGTAAGCTTGATTGGAAGTTTAGAAACCTTCCCGCTTTGTTTTGGCCTTAGCGATTTCCCCCGTCTCCCGTTTTGCTCGTATTTTGACGTGCGAATTGTTCCTTGAGTTCCCGGACTTGTATTCAAGTCATAACCATGATTAAACAATGCTTTTTCATGCCCAAGTTACCCTAGTTTTATTAACGTTTGATCCGGGTTTGATTCGTCAACCAATCGTCGCTTGACTCGAGCCTTGTCCTACCTTGTTCCGGGTGATGTTCGGGTGTGTTTCGGACATGTTTTGAGTTATGTTAGGCCCTAGAATGGTTGCCCATGAGCTTGGGACCATTTAGGACTTGTTTAAGTCAAGTTTTGGAGCTCCAGAAGTTCAGGCGGCCGCATGGCTCGAGCGAGGCGCCCGCCCCAAGTACTGAGAGCAATTGAAAAATTGAGAAGGCCCCAGAGGTTGAGGCGGCCGCATGGTCCAGGTTGAGGCGCCCGCCTCAACATGTTTTCTGCTACGGGAATTTTTCCCCCTGTTCTGTTATGTCCGACCTTTGGCCCTTTAAACCCCTTCCTAATTGGCCCTAATCCTATCTATTAGACCCTAATCAAGCTAGATTAGTCCTAATCTCAAACAACCTCCTTTGGACATGTGGATTCCACCACTCTCCTCCTCTTGACATGTGGAATTCCACCAAAATCATGCAACATATAAAGCCTCTCTCTTGTTGATCAGCCATTAAGCCTCCATTCCCAGATTTTCTTCATCTCTTTCTTCTCCAAGCTTGTGTGTGTAGAGAAAGGTGAGACTAGTGTGTGTCTCCTCCATGGATTGAGCTCCCGACCTCCGTTTGCCAAACCGAGACCACCGGAGTGAAGCTACCGACGAGGAGATCGTTTCCATCCGATTACTTTGTGCTCAAACCTTCCTTTTCCTTGGTGATGGTAAGCTATCGATTCCCCTTAGGATGAATGCTAGAATTGCCATGTTTTCCCCTCTTCTTGTAACTCCCATGCTCCTACCATGCCCATGCCATGATTGTTGATGAATTGGTCCTTAGGGAATTTGAATAATTTGTTCATCATGTTAATTTAGTTCTATGCCTAGAATTAAAAGTGTTCTATGTCCCCTTAGGAACAACTATTGTTCTTGGACTAATAGATTTTGACAACCTTTGGAGACTATGATTGCTAGGGTTCCATATGCCATGAATTGTCTATCCTGTTGAATTGAGCCCTATGCCTAGAATTGAATATGTTCTATGCCTCCTTAGGATCAAATAATGTTCTTGAACTTACGACTCTTGACAACTCTTGGAGATTATGAATTCTAGGGTTTCACGTACTATAGATTGTCCATCTTGTTGATTGAGACCTATGCCTAGAATTGATTATGATCTATGCTTCCTTAGGAACAACTAATGTTCTTGGATTAATAGATTTTGATAACTCTTGGGGATTGCGAATTCTAGGGTCTCCTATGCCATGTATTGATCATCCTAGTGAATTGGGTCCTAGGCTTAGAATTAATTGTGTTCAATGTCCCCCTATGAATAACTAATGTTCTTGGACCCTTGCATTTCGATACCTTTGGAATAATGATTCTAAGGTCCCCTTGAATTCGAATTACTGTTAATACTTGACTATGGTTGTTAAGTGGATTAACGGCCTGGTTACTCGATACGAGAACTTAGAAAAGGATTTTGGATGCATCTAGCATCTTAACTCTCTTGGATGAATCGTTAGAGACGACTCAGCGGAGTCAAACTTAAGTGAGCCATTGAACAACACCGGCTCAATGACCAATCCCTACAACGTTCTAAACGCGTTCCTCTAAGAATGATGATTTTAGACTGTTGAACTTGAATTGATTACCTGGCTTGATTCTTGATGTCATATAATAGAATGCCTATTTAACTTGAGTTCGCTCTTGTCGAACTCATTCCTGCTTGATTATTGACGATAATTCTTAACTACGGTTGTTAAGTAGATTAATGACCTAGCCGATCATATACGAGAACTTAGAAAAGGTTCATGATGCATTTAGCGTCCTAACTCTATTGGATGAATTGTTAGAGACGACTCAACGGAGTCAAGTTTAGCGAGCTATTGAACAATACCGGCTCACCGATCAATCCCTACGACGTTCTAAACACGTTTCCCTTAGAATAATAATTCTAGACTCTTGAACTTGGATTGATTACCTTGCTTGATCTTGAATGTCATATTATAGAATGCCTAATTGACATGTGAGTTCGCTCTTGTCGAACTCAATCCTACTTGGTTATTGATGAGAATAATTTACTTGTCATGAACGAGATCGCTCTTGTCGACCTCGTTCACTACTTGATATTTTTGTTAAGTAAACATTACTTGGCATTGCATGAGTCCAGCTGGCATCCTGTCCTTGTTCACACGCCTCACCGTGGCCCGCTGGGAAGTAGCTCCCTTGTTGTAATCAATACGAGCACCATTGGTGTCTATCCCGGGCATTCCCTCGGAAGGTCGATGTACTTACACGCATCTGACACATGCACGCTCAAGATAACGCTTGTATGCAGGAACTACGTAGCGGCCCGGCTCTTCATATATCCTTATCCTATGTGATTTAATTATGCGCACCTATGTGAAACAATGTGCATCTTGGATATATGATCTCTATACTTATGTGACTATAACTTGCCTTGTATGTTGCATATTGCCATGACATGCATGATTGATAGCTTACGAGTCTTTATGACTTACCCTTTCCCCTTTACTGCTTTAGATCCTAGCAAGACAGGTCCTGCTCGTTGAGACTTGCTGTGTTCGTGCTTTGCACTCCTTTTGGTTCGCCGTCGATATTTGAAGAGGTGGTTTAGATGCCCTCTTCCTCTTGTTCATGTTTTGTAAGGACGACGGGTTTAAGCAAGTCAACTAGACTATGCTTGGGTATTTGTATAGAACTTGTTTTGTAACTCTTGTTAGCTACTAGTAGTTATATCACTTGTAGTACTTGTATCCCTTTTGTGCCGGCATTGTGTAAGTCGAGCTTTAGTTACCTTGTTAATATTCCACTACGTATTAGTCTTCCGCTGAGCACGCTATTAGCTCTTATCTAGTACTTGTCTATAAAGCCGTTAGCTTGGGTTCCTAAGGCATGTAGTGTCGCCGATGACTTGGTTTTAATTGCTTAACTGTTATATCAGGTTTGAAAAGTTTTAAAAATACCGGCCTTTTGGTGCCGAGGCGTGCTACGTCTCTAATGTTGCGTCACGTCGTTTTTATAATATAAGTCCTTACATGTTACTTGTCTACTTGTTTCCCTTCTTATTTGGGCGGTCCGACCCGCGGTTCCACCTCGGGCCCGGGCTGGGTCGCCACATTAGTTGTAGTGGTGTTAACATATCTAGATTGTTTACCACGAGGCTGGACGACTACATGTGAGCGCTCCAAGTACCAGTCTAAATAACCAGGATCACAATCCCAAGCACGTAGGACATGGCTTATGACATCAACCTATCCCAGCAAAACCAAGCCAGAGAGTCAAGGCCTTCGAGTTATCTCGAGGGTCGCAACTCGGAGCAATGACTATCCTCAAAATCGTTTGCACAAGCCTGAATTGTCGAAGGACTCTGTCCGAATGGTATGACTCGACAATATAGCCCATCTGTATGCATCCCAGATACGTGGCAATCCGATGTCATTCAAACTGCTCTCTAACCTTACTGTCGTAAGGAATTCAGTCAACCTAAAACAATAGACCAATAAAAAGTCAAAAACTTTCAATACCAAGCCTAATATTAAAAAGTTGTTGAAATTGATAGAAAGATACGTATACTCATCTCACGGCTCGTCAGTCTATCTAACTGCTCACGTGATTCCAACAAACGGTCCACGCTTCGTCCCTGATTCCCTTGCAGGATCCACCTACGTGTAAGCGGGTAACTTGTAATCAACATTATGTAGAGGCCTCAGATATGGAAACAGGAAGTAAATCCACGCCTAAATGCAAGAAAACATACATTTTAAGTGATTAAAGTATCAAATGAATTTTTTTTAACTTCTATACATATATAAAAGGAGAGAAACAAATAATGGAAATATCCCGCCAAAAGTGACTTAAATTTAGAAACAATTATAATTTGTATATTTGTCATATTTTTTTGGAAATTGAGATGAAAATCAATTAATGAAACTGACAACAACTCTTCATATTCAAATGACTTTACAATTATCTTTAGTGCATTTAATGTAAACAAATTGTATAACATTTAATATAGTTCAATATGATTTACAAAATGACAAGAAATACAATATCAAATATTGAATAATTTATTCTATTCCAATTTCACATTTCTTTTTTTTTTAATTTAATATTTTTTTTATATTTGTAATTGACATATTGGCTTCTAAATCTTCATCACAACAATATAAACTCCTAGAAATAAGATTGAATGATGAAACAGTCGATTCAATATAAATTATTTGCCACCATTATTAATAATAGTCTTGACAAATAATTACAATGTAGTATTATTCAAACCAGTTTAAAACCATAAATCAAAGTAACATAGTTACTTCTCATCACTAATGAATTAGTTAATGGTTTACTAAATAAATATTTTTGCTAAACGTCCAAAATAATAATAATATTTTTTATTTTTAATAAAAAACGAAGTACATTAACATACTTACTAAATAATGTATTGTTCAATATAGAATGTTATCATTACCTCATGAAAGCTTTAATATTTTAACTAACTTTATTTAAAAGTTATTTATCGATGTAATAAGAAATATAAAAGATGGATGTCAGATAAATTTGTTAATATACAAAGACAAATTAATAAAAGAACACATGCATTAAATTAATGTTTCTCCAAAGAGTATATAAAATGATTGTCAACCATAATTATTTGCAACCGTATGAAGTGTATAAACTAAATGCAATAAATATTTTGAAACAAATCATTTTGTTTAGATGTTTTGAAGCTTAATTTATGCGTAATATGAGTAGCTTTATGAAAAGTTTAATTCTTCTTCATTCTTATAAATTTTAGATTCTTATAGTTCTAAAATTTAAAGATTTTTAGAACCAGTTTTTTGTTCGAGGTGGTTAGGTATTTTCATTATTCTAAAAAATATTTTCTATATTTTATAACAAGTTTATATATCAATAATATCAATAAATTATATAACAGTCAGATTTCAAATAATTTACTCCATACAATGGTAATATAAACATACATAATTATGACATTATGAAATTTACAAACAATTTCATATAAATTAGTAAATAGAAAAGATAAATTAGTAACCGAGTATTTATAATAAATTTACTCTTAACATTTACTTGCCACTGATAATGGTAATAGTCCAGAAAAAATTATTATTGTATAAAGTATCAACATATGCACTAGCTACTCCTACTGTCATTCAAATATTTTGTATTTAATCGTCGAATTACTTATAAAAATTCAAACAATTTTATATGTGAAATCTATAGATCTGACATAAGCTAAGGTTAGATTGAACAAATAATTGACAAATTTATAAGAAAATAAATATATATTTGACCCAAGGGGTGGGAGAGATGTCAAGACTAGGGGTCACACTTACCTAACAAAAAATAGATAAATAAATAAACACACACACACACACACACACACACACACATATATATATATATATATATATATATATATATATATATATATATATATATATGAGATTTTTTTCTACTCCATTTTAATCATATCTGAAGCTAAAAAAATAAAATTCTTAATTTATTTGTCTAGCCTACATGTTTAAAAATCTAGGTCTAATATATGCTCAAAAAAATTAACCTAAATTAACAAATAAAAATCTTAGTATATTTGTCCAACCTACATGTTTAAAAATTCAGGTATAATATTTACAAAAAACTTTAACCTATTAAAGTTAGTTTACAAAAGATATATATTTATTCAACTTAATCGGTAATAGACCAAGTTTAATTTGAAATTCACTTTTACAAATATTTACCAAAATATACATATATAAGATGTTTTTCTCAATTTTCATAAGATCTGAAGTCAAAAAGTGCATAACTGATGTTTATTTTTTTCATTTTTGTCAAAATTAAGTTTATAAAACAAATGTCCAATATAAAAAGTTGGGATAATAATTTTTTTATCCATTTTGAAAAGCAAATTGGAAAAAAAAAATCATATGCTTAAAAGTTTTCTCAGATATGATAGATTTAAGTTTATATTTTTATAAACTGTTTTTTAAAGTAAAGATGCATATTGATATATACTTAGATATAATTAATTAACTATAACATCCGTATATTTTTCATACTTAGTTAAATTAAACTCTTAATTTTTTTACTAATAATTGAAATTCAAATTTGTATCATACAAACTTCTCTCAAAATTTTATTTAAAAAAATAAAAAGGAAATTTAAGAAACCAAACTGTGAAATTGTTTGAAGGTATTCAATGTTAGGGTTTATTGGAGGATATGTGGCTACATATTTCGAAAAAGGGAAGGAGACCTAGCGAAATATCAATTATCTGTTATAGAACTTCTCCAAAGGCACACTAAGAATCTAGACTCAATAACTTTTGTTATTGAATAGTTGTATAAAAATTATGTTACATAATATGTTATTCATAACATTTTAGTGTTGGAGGTTCTGTTTAGAGTCTGTTATTTCTACTTCAATTCCTTTTTTTAATAGATGTAACAAACAGTTTGATATTTGACTATTTAATATTTATTTATATATATAATATAAACATTTGTGCTTTTTTAAGGTTATTCAAAAATTATCAATCCAATATTTAAATGTAATTTTTTGTGATGCTTTTATTTGGTAGTAAGAAATATTATCTCGCTGTTTTAATATTAGCAATTTAAAGTACAGTTTATGTCGTATGGAAGGATAAATACAACTTCATGCTTTAAAACCACCCCTTCTAGAATTAAAAGTAATATATATATATATATATATATATATATATATATATATATATATATATATATATATATATATATATATAAAGCATTATTCCAAAATTTATAATAATTTTTTCAAATATATGTGATTTTTTTAGCTTTAATTTTAGTGTTTTTTTGTTCACATTAAAGTTCTTAATTGCATATTATATTCAATTTTATTTAAGTATATGATATTTTATTGATATATTAAGTTTTATTTAAGTATATGATATTCTATTGATATGTTCAGTTTTATTTAAATATATGATATTCTAATATTCCATTTGGAGGTAAGACAATTGTGTTTGGTGGACATTTTTGACAGATATTGCATGTGATTCCAAAAGGAAGTACACAATATATAGTTCATCTCACTATTAATTCATTGTATTCGTGGATAGATTCACATGTATTGAGGTTGACAACGAATATGATATATATACAAAATATGGGTCCAACGAGAGTTTCGAATAATTAAAACTTTTTGTTGATTGGATTGCGAAGATTGACGATGGTAAAATTGGTGAAACAAATGATAATTATGCTTATGTTGATATTCTCAATCAACTACTGCTTAAAGAATTCAATGATCCAATCGCTTCAATTGTAGAAAGCACATATCATTAATTTGGAAGCAGTCCCGATGATTTATCATTTTTGTAACAGAGAGTTATTCTAGATCCAACTTTTGATGTGATTAATTCAATAAATGATTACATGGTATTGAAGAACAATTTAAAAGGAGAATTGATTTTTAGCTCAGATTTTCTATGTCATTTTGATAGAAATGTTAATCTTTTAAACGATATAAATATTCCTAAAGTTTTAAATGAAATTTCATGTTCTTGAATCCTAAATCATGAGTTGAATTTGAAGGTTGAAACTTCATTAATGTTGCTTCATAACATTAACCATTTCCTTGGCTTATATATTAGCACACGATTAATTATTACAAGGATAAGAAAATCATGTTTAAAAAGGTCGAGTTCTTTTAAATGATCATTCTGGTGGTACTCTTTTATTTCAAAAGTATCACTGACACCATCTGATTATAGAATTTTATCCAAATTTCAAAGAAGACAATTTATGCTGATAGTGTCTTACGAAATGTCTATAAATAAAAGTGTCTAGCATCAGACTTCTTTTGAAAAACCATATTTTTAGTCATGATCAGTATATTGCTTTGTCTAGAGTTACTAATTTTAAGAGTTTTTGAATTTTTTATGTGATATTAATAGTTGTAATAATCGTACATCTTCAACGAAAAATGTTGTATATAAGGAAGTATTTTAAAATTTATAATAACTTTTTTAAAAAAATTATGTGATTTTCTTTGATTTTACTGTTTATCAATTTTTATTTATTTTGTTTATATTAAACTTTTTAATTATATATTATTCAACTTTGATTGAGCATACGATTTTACACTCAAGTACAAATCGTGCAAAGCACGGGTGCATCACTAGTTAATAGTAAATACACAACATAAAAGTATAAAATAATTATAATTATTAACTCAAGTAATTCCATGGAACAAGCTATCTGTTTCGTGTTATACCTAGACACTTGCTCTAGCTGTTTACATAAATATGCAAGGTGGCAGTTCCCCATGCATAAGTATATAGATTTTCAAGATCCTCAAGCCACTCTAAGTAAGCAATAGCTACACGGGTCCTACTCTTATCAGCAAATATCGTGCAACCCAGGACCAATAAGAAGTACGCCATCACAGCACAACCCACCCTAAACTCATCCTCAAATATGACATCATCATTAAACCTCACATGTAGCCACTACAATGTCACCAAAACCCCCCTCTTATTTCTCATGCCCTAAAAATCTTCTTCAAGCGGCACTCCCAACATGTGACTCACATTTGCGACATCGACATCCCTAGCACAAGATAATGGATCACCCATAATCGAAAGACCAAGCAGACAAAACATATCGTCTAAAGCAATGGTCATCTCCTCGAAAGGCATATGGAAAGTGTTAGTCTCTAGATGCCATCATTCGACTAAGTGCATTGTGTGACCATAGCCCGAAAGGCCCTCGAAGCTTCGCCATTAGGAATGACTCAATTAAGCAATTTATGTGTGTGATTGTGGCATTTTAGAATTCCCTGCTCTTCTTTACCAGCCCAAATAAATGCAGCTACACATGACTCATACGAAGTCGGTAACATGATGTATCACGCGGACCACCGAGAAATCTACGCTCAATCTCAGGCCCAAATAAATGCTCCTACTCGCTCCCGATACTGACCTTGCCTCAGTTAACGTGGCAACTATGTATAGAACTTTGCCTTTAGAATAGTTTTTTAGGCTTCACAAGTTTCGGCAGAAGAGTTCGACAAAGGCTTCACCAGGAGTCTTCACCAGCAAACCTTATGCCTTCGGGCAACATGACGTGTCAAGATTCTCAGGATGTCCAACTCATCAAGTGGATTATTAATTCAGACATATTTGAATTAAATTTTGAATTAATCCATCTTCATTGACTCCCGATTTCCAAGACATGCCTTTCCAGCTTTTCCGAAAAAAGAAGACTTTCGCCTCCTATTAATCATTTACTTCTTATTGTTGTACTCATTTACTATTTTTCTACAACTTGAATATTCTGTTTTCCAGATATTCAATTCCCCCACCCCCAAACGCAAGTCAAATATTTTGTACATGATCCATTAGAGATTTCTGTAATAGAACTAGTGGAAAATATAGTGCACATTCAAATCCAAGGTTGACTGCTTTGGTGGTGGACGTAGCACTCTTTATAGTGCGAACCATCTCAAAATACATGTGTTCATTGTGTTCTATTGCTTACTGTTTTATCTAGCTATCTTCATCTTAACTTATTCCTTTGAGCAGCAAACTTCAGTAATCAGCCAAGTCTACTAGTAGTGCTTCACCAGCAAACTTAGTATGTCTTCCGTTACTTTTCAATAGGTTGTAAGTACTTGTTTTAGGAACTATTACGAAAAGTTTTTAAGTGTTACTAAGTTATTCAACCCCCCCTTCTAGCTTAGTATTGTGCCCTTTGGGACTAACAATTGGTATCAGAGCTTAACTCTTTGAAAACAATTTTTTCCAAGATTAACCTCTTTAAAGATCCAATGGCACAAACACATTATATGCTACCTATGTCAAATTCTAACCACGTCCCAATATTGGACGAAGGCCATTTTGATGTGTGGAAGGATAAGATAATGTGTCACATGAACTCTATTGATAACAGGTTATGGAAGTGCGTACTAGAAGGACATCACGTACCAATGAAGCCAAATCTTTTGGAAACCGTTGGTGGAAATCCTTTAGAAGCTCCAAAAGAAGAAACTGAATGGACTGAAGAAGAAAGGAAGCTAGTGGAGCTAGACAGTAAAGCTATAAACATAATCACAAGCTCTCTAGACACTAGCACATATCAACAAGTGATCCAGTGTACATCTGCCAAAGAGATGTGTGAAGCTTTTGTTGAATACTTGGAAGGAGACCAAGATACAAGAGAAAACAGGAAGTACAACCTTATCCATCAATTCGACTCCATCAAGAAAGATCCTAAGGAAACCTTCAGACAAGCCTACGATCGTTTCAGCGAGGTAATAAATATATGCTTTTCTCTAGGTAAAACTTGTGGCAAAAAAGAAATGAACATGAGATTTCTAGGCTCACTAGGTAGTCTTTGGCATGTTAAGACTATTGCCATGAAAGAATCCAAGAACTTGAATGAAATGACTCTTTGTAGTCTCTATGCAAGTTTGAAGGTTTATGAGCTCGAAGTTAGTCAAGCTCTAGAGCAGGACAAGCAGTTCAAAACTCTGTCTTTGCTAGCCATGGTACAAGAAACAATTCCAGTTGATGACAAACCCTCCAATTCCTCCAATGAAAATGATTTTCTTTCTGATGAACAATTTGCTATGTTTGTAAAATGTTTTAAGAAATTTGCAAAATATGGAAGGAAGGACACACATGAGTAGCCTTTTAGAAAGACTGTTGAAGCCTCATCTAACAATGAGCTCGTGTGTTATAACTGTAGGAAACCTGGTCATTTTGCTTCAAAATGTCAAAAACCAAAATTTGAAGCATACTCAAAGCCTCATTATAAGAAATTTCAAAAACAAAAGGGTATGCTGGCTGAGGACATTGAAGAAAAACAATTTGCTACATAGTTTGAGACTGATTCAGAAGTGGATGAGGACGATTGTGAGCAAGCCAATATATGCTTAATAGCTCAAGAATCATGTCCCACCTATGACTCTAAACATGAAGTCGAAACACCTCATCCTTTTGAAAAGGTTGAGACCAACTATGAAAACTTCAGTAAGGAAGAACTGCTCAAGGATAATCAAGATATGCTTGAGGAGTTCAACACCTTCAGAGTTAGAGCTGTCAAAATCGAGCTCGGCCCATAGGCCCGGTCCAACCCACTCGACTTTTCAAGGGCTTGGACCTCAATTTAGAAGGCCAGAAAAAGCCAGGCCTCTATGGCCCGACCTTTAAAAGCCCGAAAATCCCGGCTCGGCCCGATCATAAAGTTAAACACTTAAACTTAATTACAAAATAAAAAACTAAAACATAAATCTAAAAAGGAAAAAACTATCAGATATTCATTTAGACTACTTTTTTTCTTTTTTTCTTTTGATTAGATAAATTTATGAAACAATATGATCTATTTCCAAATCATTGTTCTCTTTATGGTTGAAACTCATATTCTAAATTAATGGAAGGGACACTTACAAAGAGGAAATGAAGTTGATCTTCCAAGTTCTAATCTAGTTTAGTAAGGTTGTGGTTAGTAATTTTATCGAAACTGATCTATTTAATTGAGTATATCTATTTGATATTAGCTAATAAAAAGCCTCAATAGTATAAACTTGATAAAAATAAAATTTAAATGCTAGACTGTGTCAGGCGAATTAAAAAATAAACATTTGCTAGTTAGTATGGTTTTGCAAACTAGAATCCGAAAAACTTTGTCTATCCTTAGAAAACACATATTAAAAAATTGGGAACAATATGATGAACTTCAATTTGGTTATAATTTTTTTGAAAAAACTACCCTTCAAGTAGCACATGTATTTTTTCTTTGGTCTGTAACATTATAGTTTTTCTAGCTTCTGTTTCGTTCAATTGTTGAAGTTACTACCTTTGTTTATATTTGCTTTGGTTGCACTTTTGCTTTGTAATTTTGTAAGTTAGACTAGTAAGTATGTGTGTTTTGAACTTTTGATCTGTTATATAACTTTTATTAGCTAATTTGTGAGTTTTTTTAATAAAACAAATAGTTCATTTTTTGGCCCATAGGCCCGAAGTGCGCATGGGCTAGGCTTGAGTTCTATGAGGCCCGACACTATTTTGGCCCGGCTCGGCCCGACCCGTTTGACAGCTCTATTCAGAGTAGCCTATGTAAAACTCGCGAAGAACTATGAAAAGCTTGTTGCTAAGAAATCTATGCTGGCAGCTGAGATTCAAGCTCTCAATAGCTGTCAACCGGAGAGTATCAAGCTAAAAGGAGAAAACAAATTCTTTT
Organism: Codonopsis lanceolata; assembly: GCA_013146195.2. Lineage (NCBI taxonomy): Eukaryota > Viridiplantae > Streptophyta > Magnoliopsida > Asterales > Campanulaceae > Codonopsis > Codonopsis lanceolata. The sequence goes on along the minus strand of CM028384.1, from coordinate 39,764,214 downwards.
GTAACAAAGTTGAGTGCTTAGTTGAGCACATCAAAGGGCTAGATCAGGAGAAAATTGTCTTGCAAAAGACAATTGACTCCTGGAACAGCTCAAAGGAAACCTTCGAAGGAATCCTATCTAGCCAAAAGCCAAGTGGAGATAAATCAGGCTTAAGCTATAATGATGAGCCCAACCTAACATGCTCTTCTGTCACAGAGAAAGGTGAAACCTCCAAGACTGACTGCTGCTGATCTTTCCTTCTCCCAACAGACCTTTGGTAACAAGGGAAAATATGGACTTGGTTATACAAGTGTACTTTATGTTTATCCAAAGGCTCACAAAGGGAAAGCAAAAGTTGATGCTTGTGATGAGACGCTTGTAAAAGGAACAATAGAGAAATCCAAGTCTACCAACAGCAGCTCTGCGAAGGCAAAGTCTACTGGCGATAAACAAATGAAATCTCTACTTGTACCTGTCAAGTTTGTTTATGAAATGGCCAAGGCTCCCAAGCTAGTTGACACTAATCTTAAAGGAGTTCAGGTGGATGCTCCTAAGCCTGTTACAACATATCAGCCAAGGCTAGGTCTGGTGTTAATAGACCAAGGAACATTCACAAGAAACCTCTTAAGCCTACTGTCAACAAGCATGTTGAACCCAAGAGTGCTGTTGGAAAGAAAGAAAGTCATAAGCACTCTACAGTAAAAGCTGGTCACAATTCTCCATGGAGCTTTCATCTTTGTCATTCTTGCAATTGTTTAGGCCATCTGACCCCAGAATGCCTGCTAAGGTTCATACCGAAATCTGAGAGACCTAGTTCTCTCAAGGTTAGGAAGGTATGGGTCCCAAAAGGTTGCTAATCCTCAGGACCCGAAAGAAAATAAAAGGGAACCTTGTTCCTTTGACTGTTTTAGGTCTGCTTCATGGCTATAGATTCAAAAGATAAGGACATCTGATACCTTGACAGTGGCTGTTCAAGGCACATGACAGGGAACAGAAGTCAACTTTCATATATAGCTTAAGAAAAAGGTCCAATGGTAATATTTGGCGACAATACAAGAGGAAAGACGATTGGGTATGGCTCAATCACTAGAGGAAATCTTTCTATCAGCAAAGTTTCTCCAGTGAATGGCTTAAAGCATAACCTTATGAGCATATTCCAATTATGTGACAAGGTTCTTATATGCCAATTCTCCTCCAACCAATGTCTCATAAAAGATAGTGAATCCTACTCTGACCGGCAATAGACAAGGAAACGCCTATGTCATTCACTTAAACTTTCTCAAGAGATCCTCCAACCTCTACCTAGTTGCTAACAACATTCGTGACAATAGTTGGCTTTGGCACAAGTGTCTCAACCACCTCAACTTCAAATACCTCTCCAAGATCTCCAAAGATGGGCTTGTCAAAGGTCTACCAATGGTGTCTGCCGACCATGACAGAAGTTGTAAAGCTTGTCAACTAGGAAAACTTTCTAAGTCTTCCTTCAAAAGCAAGCATGTTATGTCAACTTCCAGACCTCTTCAACTTCTGCACATGGATCTCTTTGGACCAATCACTATTGTCAGTATTTCCGGAGACAAGTATACACTTGTAATAGTTGATGACTACTCTCTCTTCACTTGGATCAAAACAATGACTTCAAAGGATGAGACATATGATCTGGTCACTGCCCTATTCAAAAGACTTCAAACTCAAAATCTTGAAGACATAAGTGACATCATATCAGACAACGACACTTAATTAAAAAACAACGGTGTTGAAAGATTTTGTGATGACCATGGGTCGGCCACAACTTCTCTGCTATCGGAACTCCTTAACAAAATGATGTAGCTGAACGAAAGAACAGAACACTTATTGAAGCAGCAAGAACTATGCTGGCATAAGCTAAACTTCCAAAATACTTCTGGGCAGAAGCCGTCAACTCTGCTTGCTTCACTCAGAATCAATCTCTGGTAAATATGTTTCATAATAAAACTACATATGAAATATGAAGAGGAAGAGCCCCAAATGTAGGATTTTTCAAAATCTTCGGCTGTGAATGTTTCATTATTTATAATGGAAAAGAATATAGAGGCAAATTTGATTCAAAATCAGATGAAGGAATTTTTCTGGGAATTCAAATCATTCAAAAGCATTTCGCATATTTAACAAAACTTTTTTGAAAATTTTAGAATATGTGCATGTTACTTTTGATGAATATGATTTATTAGAGCCTCGAGTGGCTCCAAATGTTGCTGATGATGTTAAGATAGGTACAAATCAAGCTTCTACTTCTTCTCCACCTTAGAATCCTCCAACAGCAGACTCTTCGAATTATGCTAATCCAGTACCAGCAGACTTCAACTCTGCTGGCACCTCATCTAACCCTTCTGTTGACCCAGATCCTATCTCTTTTATTTTATCTCAAACACCTTTGCAGATCACTCATCTTCCTTGCTCACTAGAAAATGAAGTTCTCGAAGATCCTATCTCTTCTGAACCTGATTTTGGTAAATCACCTTCTCTTCCTTATCCAGAATTCTTAAGGGAAGAACACACTTGAAGTTATCTCCCTCCAGCTGTTATTGAAACTAGAGATCACCCAATCTCACAAATCATTGGTGATCTCAATACAGGAGTTCGTACGAGAAGTAGTGTTCGAAATGAGACTATGTTTGCTTTCACATTTGTATATGAAATCGAGCCAAAGAAGATTGATGAAGCTATAGAAGACCACTACTGGATTGAAGCTATGCAAGAGGAACATAACCAGTTTGAAAGATGCAAAGTGTGGAGCTTAGTTCAAAGGCCTACTGATCATCCAGTCATAGACACCAAATGCATATTTAGAAAAAAGAAAGATGAAGATGGGAATGTCACCAGAAACAAAGCAAGACTGGTTGCTCAAGGCTACCGACGGGAAGAAGGAATTGACTTTGATGAAGCATTTTCTCATGTTGCTAGATTAGAGGCAATCAGACTCTTTCTAGCCTATGCGTCGTTCATGGACTTCAAGGTATATCAGATGGATGTGAAGAGTGCCTTTCTCAATGGTGATCTTTAAGAAACGATATACGTTGAACAACCTCCAGGTTTTGTTGTCCAAGGCAAATAGGATCAAGTATATCGACTCAAAAAATCACTCTACGGCCTCAAACAAGCTCCCAGAGCTTGGTATGAAACTCTATCCAAGTTCTTAATCGAAGAAGGATTCGTGAGAGAAAGAATAGACACAACTCTGTTCATCCTCAAACACAAAGGTCATTCCCTAATGGTACAAATCTATGTGGATGACATCATCTTTGTATCAACAAATCAAAGCCTATGTAAAAGATTCGAGAAGCTGATGCAAAGCAAGTTCGAGATGAGCATGATGGGAGAGCTCACCTACTTTCTAGGACTCCAGATTCAACAAACTTTAGACAGGATCTTTATCAGCCAAACCAAATATGCAAAGGATCTTATCAAGAAATTTGGTCTTGATTCAGCTAAAGGATTCGAGACACCAATGTATACTGATTGCCATCTTGACAAAGATGAGAAGGGAAAACAAGAGAACGTGACCAAGTACCGAGAAATCATAGGTTCACTTATTTACCTTACTGCCAGTAGGCTTGATATTATGTTTGCTGTTTGTGTTTGTGCTAGATTTCAGACATATCCAAAGGAATCACACTTGCTTGCTGCTAAACACATCATCAGATATGTTTCAACAACTATAAATCTGTGTATCTGGTATTCAAGAAAGAACAACTTTGATCTACTTGGATACTCAGATGCAAACTATGCAGCCTTCAAAGTAAACAGAAGAAGAACCAGTGGGACCTATCAATTTTATTGGAAATAGACTTGTCTCATGGACATGCAAGATGCAAGGGTCGGTTGCAAATTCAACCACAGAGGTAGAATGCATTGCTACCAGCAGTTGTTGCTCTCAACTACTTTGGATGAAGCAGCAACTTGTGGACTACAACATCAAGATTGCAAATTGTCCTATCATGTGTGACAACACTTCTGCAATTTCAATCTCAAAGAATCCAGTGATACACTCCAACACAAAGCACATTAATATTTGTTATCACTTCCTCAAAGATCATGTAGAAAAAGGTAACATCAATTTGGAATATGTTCCAACTGAACATCAATTGGCTGACATTCTCACCAAGCCATTGGATGCTACCATGTTTGCATATTTAAGGAGAAATCTTGGTATGATTGATCCTACAACTTAAAGTTTATTTTTTTTAGGTTTAAAGTTGTTTCATACCAGTAGACGTTAATTGTTCCTAACTTTGTTAATGTTTTAGCTCAACATCGTTAACTCCATGTTAGTATTTCTGTTAACAGTCTTTTAAAGGGTAAAAGTTTTGTAAAAGGCTAAGGGGTTAAAGGTCACTTTTTGTTCTTTACTTTCAAAATATCTAAAGTTAAAAGCTTTATGAAGGACACCTGTCACTCATCCAAGAAAATTTCGCTAAAATGAATTTTCTCCTTCTTTAAATAGACCTTGAACCGCCATTTTGAAAACTTTCACAAACTCTCTATCTCTATTTTTTTCTCTACTCAAACCATCTGTTCTTCTCTGCAACTGCTTCGATTTTTCTATTGTGTTTCACTTCTTCTCTACATCAACAATGGTAAACACTTATAATGCTCTTTCGACATTACTCGTTCAATTTATTGCTTATACATTTCTGTTGAGTTGTCTTTTTGAGGAATTTAAAAGGACGCTTTGCGTAACCTTATGTTTTCCGCCATTGTTATACTTTTTCAAAACCTTTGGTTATCTCTATGCTTAAAATGTTTATTTCTTCGAGATTTATCAATGGGTGGGGATATTCACACCCCAAAAACATATCTCTACACCCCACTTGTAATAATTACATAAATGTCATTAAGTGAAATGACCAAATAAGCCCTTCGAAGCATTACACCCCATCAATTAATCTCTACACCCCATCAATTAATCTTTACACCCCATTGAAATAACTATAATACCCTTATACTAAAAGACAAATAATAGATAGCTATTTGTTTGAACATGTGGAGTTGATGATAGATAGCTGCTCCCCTTGTGATCAATGATTGCTATACGACGTTGGTCCATCGCAGCAACCTCCCACATTCACTACAGTTCCACAGCCTAAGGAAAAGATGCCGGTATTAAACTTGTTTACTTTCAAGTTAATTTGAATATAATAAGTTTGGTATATATATATATATATATATATATATATATATATATATATATATATATATATATATATATATATATATATATATATATATATATATATATATATATATATGAATTAAATATGTATTATGAATTTAACTGTTTTAACATTCAATAGGTTGTGCGACCACAACCTATTCATCCTTTCATATTGGGCACAACGAATATCATTGGTGACGGTCATTGCGGTTTTCGTGCCGTAGCAGGGTTTATCTATACAAATGAGGAGTCATGGAGCACGGTTCGAGCAGACTTGTCAATGGAGCTGATGTCAAACTAATAGTTGTACACACGTAATTTAATTGAACGTAATCATGTTACTAAAGTGAACGCGAGTCTCCAAAACAATGACATTAGTGCTCCCAAGACATATTGGTTAGATGCAAATGATATGGGTCATTTCGTGGCATTGTATTACAACATTGTTTTCATGGTATTAGATTAAAAAACATTGCTTCACTTACTTGCCATTGAGGACCGCACCCCCAAATGATCCACATATCATTTGTATCGGAAGAGTAAACGGTGATCACTTTATTCAGGTTTGATCACTTTCGAATGCTTTACGTCACTTATTTACAATTGGTTGACATATTATTTGGTTTAAATTATTTATTGACATCATCTCAATTTATTTGTAGGTTTTTTTTACATGATGGTTACCCTTTAGCAGCTGTACCGTGGGTCTGGAACCAGAATTGCTCGTCGTTTGCTAATGCGTGAAAATTACTTTATATTAATCGACAACTTTTATATAGTGAATCTGTAGACACAGCTAGAGTTGTTGGTAGTTCTGACAGTATATATTTGGAGTAGTTCTGATTGTATTATATTAAAAACATGTATTTGAACGTACCATTTTGGTTAAATTTCTCTTTTTAATGATGCTTTGGTTATGTGTATTTAAATTATGCATGATATTGAAGTTATGCTAATGCTTCTTCTTTTATGTTGCTATGAAATGTCATAGGCTATACAAAATCTGCAATAAGAAAATAACATTAAAACCAAGCCACACGAATTCATGAAAGATTTGCTAAAAATTTCATAACCACAAAAAATACTAAAAACTGTTTTACAATTCATAACATTAAAAAAACATAAACATAGTCTAGATCACTATTGTCTCCTATGAGACGATCCCGCGCCATCAGGTGGACCGTTTATAACTGTGTGAACTCTATCAAGCAATGAGCCCAGCTCCTCATATGGTATAGATCGATCACCAGATCTCCAACGCCACACTGTGGGATCAATCCTTGTCCTCACAACTCCCAACATCCTGTCATCTGAGTCGGCTGCAACGACGACAGTCGTAGTGGTGTTAACGTATCTAAATCATCTACCACGGGGATGGACGACTACATGTGAACGCTCTTGATACAAGTCTTAATAACCAGGATCACAATCCCAAGCACGAAGGGCACACCTACCGAGACGTTCTTCAGATAGGAGATGGCTATTTGACGTCAACCAGTACCCAGCAAAACCAAGCCACAGAGGCAAGGCCTTCTAGTTATCTTGTGACGACCCGACCTGGATCCCAATACGAGACCCAAAGATCGTGCCGCCAAAACACATAAAATGACAAACAAAGAGTAAGGCCATGACGGCAATACGCCAACAACTAAAAACACATGCGAAAGCGAAACATAATAACATAGTCGTGCCTGAGCTAACAAGCTCAAACTAAATATAACCAAAGAGATAATTAATCTCTCGATCCAAAAATTCGATGCACGTGCCACAACATTGGGCACGTAGAGCAAAACTCCCTGTCATGCAATATAAATATATAGCAACAAATAAACCAAGTCATCGGTGATGTTACAGCCGGAACCCAACATTACACTAAGTCTAAAACTCTAGTCTAACATACTCAATGGCTAAAAACATGCCAGAGAACAAACATGATATATTAACCATCATTACAACATAACTAGGATATAATCATCACATCCACCAAGCACGACTAACACCGGTACCAAAAAGAACAAGTGTTAACCGACATAAGTATAAATATTACATTCACAAATAAGTTTGCTACCCATCATGAAGTTTACATAACTTCACTTTTCCCAACATCCTTACAAAAAAAAAAAAAAAAAAACTAAGGCTACTAAAATAAATTAAAGTAGCAACCTTCACAAAATCTCACTTCTACCGTAGACTCGGCGGATTCCTTCGAATTACTAGCTCAGCTCGAATCTAAGGAAAACAAAGCAAACGAGTAAGTCATAATGACTTAGTAAGCTACTAAAGATGCAATGTCATGGCATGGCATAATGCTTAAATAAAACATGTACATCTCATGTGTGAGAACCCAAACCCATTACTTGTTTATTGCCTTAATAACATGCTTGTATTATACCTTAACATGTTAGACGCTTCTAATTGTCCCTGTCATGTTCACACTGGAATATTACGTGCCTAGTTGCTTGAATACCTTCTATGCTTAGCATATCTTGCCGTTATGCCTTGAGCGTTGCCTTAGCATGATTTGCACTCAACCGAGACTTGTTAGGGTTCTATTTTCGTCCATAGATGACTTAGAACACTCGCCTTGATCCTTGTAAGCTTGATTGGAAGTTTAGAAACCTTCTTGCTTTGTTTTGGCCTTAGCGATTTCACCCGTCTCCCGTTTTGCTCGTATTTCGACGTGCGAATTGTTCCTTGAGTTCCCGGACTTGTATTCAAGTCATAACCATGATTAAACAATCCTTTTCCATGCCCAAGTTACCCTAGTTTTATTAACGTTTGATCCGGGTTTGATTCGTCAACCAATCGTCGCTTGACTCGAACCTTGTCCTACCTTGTTCCGGGTGATGTTCGGGTGTGTTTCGGACATGTTTTGAGTTGTGTTAGACCCTAGAATGGTTGCCCATGAGCTTGGGACCATTTAGGACTTGTTTAAGTCAAGTTTTGGTGCTCCAGAAGTTCAGGCGGCCGCATGGCTCGAGTGAGGCGCCCGCCTCGAATACTGAGAGCAAATGAAAAAGGGGAACCAGTCCCAGCATCTGAGGCGGCCGCATGGCTTGGCTTGAGGCGCCCGCCTCACTCTCTGTTCAGCTCTACGGGATTTTCTTCCTTCCAGCTTTTGTGATCCAAATTACCACTTAAACCCCCTTCCTAATTGGTCCTAATCCAACCTATTAAACCCTAATTAAGCTAGATTAGTCCTAATCTCAAGCCACCTCCTTTGGACATGTGGATTCCACCACTCTTCTCCTCTTGACATTTGGAATTCCACCAAAATCATGCAACATATTTAAAGCCTCTCTCTTGTTGATCAGCCATTAAGCCTCCATTCCCAGATTTTCTTCATCTCTTTCTTCTCCAAGCTTGTGTGTGTAGAGAAAGGTGAGACTAGTGTGTGTCTCCTCCATGGATTGAGCTCCCGACCTCCGTTTGCCAAACCGAGACCACCGAAGTGAAGCTACCGACGAGGAGAACGATCCCATCCGATTACCTTAGGCTCAAACCTTCCTTTTTTCCTTGGTGAAGGTAAGCTATCGATTTCCCCTTAGGATATATGCTAGAATTGCCATGTTTTCCCCTCTTCTTGTAACTCCCATGCTCCTACCATGCCCATGCCATGATTGTTGATGAATTGATCTTTGGAGAATTTGAATAATATATTCATTATGTTAATTTAGTCCTACGCCTAGAATTAAAAGTGTTCTATGGCCCCTTAGGAACAACTATTGTTCTTGGACTAATAGATTTTGACAACCTTTGGAGACTATGATTTCTAGGGTTCCTTATGCCATGAATTGTCTATCCTATTGAATTGAACCCTATGCCTAGAATTGAATATGTTCTATGCCTTCTTAAGAATAACAAATGTTCTTGGACTTACGACTCTTGACAACTCTTGGAAACTATGAATTCTAGGGTTTCACGTGCTATGGATTGTCCATCTTGTTGATTGAGACCTATGCCTAGAATTATTTATGTTCTATGCTTCCTTAGGAGCAACTAATGCTCTTGGATCAATAGATTTTGATAACTCTTGGGAATTATGATTCTAGGGTTTCCTATGCCTTGTATTGATCATCCTATTGGATTGGGTCCTAGCCTAGTATAAATTGTGATCTATGTTCCCTTACGAGAAAATAATGTTCTTGGACCCTTGCATGTTAATAACCTTGAAAGAATGATTCTAAGGCCCTTGAATTCGAATTATCGATAATTCTTAATTACGGTTGTTAAATGGATTAATGACCTAGCCAATCCTATACGAGAACTTAGAAAAGGATTTTGGATGCATCTAGTATCTTAACTCCCTTGGATGAATTGGTAGAGACGACTCAGCGGAGTCAAACTTAAGTGAGCCATTGAACAATACCGGCTCAATGATCAATCCCTACGACGTCCTAAACACGTTCCTCTAAGAATGATGATTCTAGACTGTTGAACTTGAATTGATTACCTGGCTTGATTCTTGATGTCATATAATAGAATGTCTATTTGACATATTGAGTTCGCCCTTGTCGAACTCATTCTCTCGCTGATTATTGATGAAAATTCTTAACTACGGTTGTTTAATAGATTAATGACCTAGTCGATCATATACGAGAACTTAGAAAAGGTTCATGATGCATTTAGCGTCTTATCTATCTTGGATGAATTGTTATAGATGACTCAACGGAGTCAAGCTTAGCGAGCCATTGAAAAATACCGGCTCACCGACCAATCCCTCCGACGTTCTAAACGCGTTTCCTAAGAATAATAATTCTAGACTCTTGAACTTGAACTGATTACCTTGCTTGATCTTGAATGTCATATTATAGCATGACTAATTGACATGTGAGTTTACTCTTGTCGAACTCAATCCTACTTGGTTATTGATGAGAATAATTTACTTGTCTTGAATGAGATCGCTCTTGTCGACCTCGTTCTATACTTGAGAATTTTGTTAAGTAAACATTACTTGGCATTTGCATGAGTCCAGCTGGCATACCTGTCTTTGTTCACACACGCCTCCACTGTGGCCACAGTGGGGAAGTAGCTCCCTTGCTGTAATCATTAAGAGCACCATTGGACTATCCCGGGCATCTCCTCGGAAGATCGATGTACTTACACGCATTCGATACCCGCACATTTCCAGATAACGCTTGTATGCAGGAACTACGTAGCGGCCCGGCTCTCGATATATCCTGATCCTATGTGATTTAATTACAAGCACCTATGTGAAACAATGTGCATCTTGGATACATGACCTCTATGATATCTTGCTTGAATATGATATCTTGCTTGAATATGATATCTTGCCCTGAATATGATATCTTGCCCTGAATATGATATCTTGCCTTGAATGATGCATATTGCCATGACATGCATGATTGATAGCTTACAAGTCTTTATGACTTACCCTTTCCCCTTTTACTGCTTTAGATCCTAGCAAGACAGGTCCTGCTCGATGAGACTCGCGGTGTTCGTGCTTTGTGCCCTTTTTGGTGCGCCCTTGATATTTGAAGAGGTGGTTTAGATGCCCTCTTTCTCTTGTTTTATATTTTTGTAAGGACGACGGGTTAAGCAAGTCAACTAGACTATGCTTGGGTATTTGTGTAGAACTTGCTTGTAAATCTTAACTGCTAGTAGTTTAATACTTGTAGTACTTGTAACCCTTTTGTGCCGGCATTGTGTAAGCCGAGCTTTGGTTAACTTGTTAGTATTCCTCCACGTATTAGTCTTCCGCTGAGCATGCTATTAGCTCCTTATTAATTCTTGTCTTTGAACTGTTAGCTTGGGTTCCGGCATGTAGTGTCGCCGAAGACTTGGTTATTTTGTTTAACTGTTTATCAGGTTTAAAAGTTTTAAAAATATCCGGCCGTTTGGTGCCGAGGCGTGCTACGACTCCAATGTTAAGGCCACGTCGTTTTTATAAATTAAGTCCTTGCTTGTTTAATTGCCTACTTGTTTCCCTCCTTATTTGGGCGGTCCGACCCTCGGTCCCATCTCGGGCCCGGCGGGTCGCCACCCAGGTTGGTATCAGAGCTCTCGTTAGCTATAAGCCAGGATAGGTTCCATGGCCTAGTTGGGTTAATTCTTGTGTGAATCATGACGTTGAGTGTTCTCTTTCGTGCCTTATTGGCAAATTCTTCGTTAATGAATAGGACTTAGAATCCTAAGTTCATTGTAACCCAGATTCTCGAGTACGGTGTTCGTGCTTGAGGAATATTACCTTCCACGTTTTACTTTCAAGGCGCGGTTATACCAAGAGTGTGTGTTCTTTGCTTTGTAGAGCTATTGTTTCTTGTCCGTTGTGAGTGATCTTATAAGCTCGGGTTGTTGATTCGGCGTGATCATCGTGGTGTCCATTAGTGCCTTTGAGCGTGTTACACCTTCTTGGCGGCGTGGCTAAGCCTCCCGTAGTACCTAGTGTATTCCTTGATTCCTACATAAGTATATATATCTTCTGTAGTGCCTAATCGTGAGTACTTGGACTGTATAGTGTCAGGAATTAGAGGACTCTTTCCTGTTTCAGGTTATTGAGATTGAAGGGATACCTAATGCTCAAGGCTATCGTTGTGGTTTCAAGTTGAGGCGGGTGAGTACCGATAGAGTGATCGCATGACCGATGATTGGATTGTCGTTAGCTTCGTTTACGTCTTGACCCAAAGTGATTTGAGGTTTTCTAGCTAATAACTATTTGCTAGCCAAGGACTATTAAGTTATTGTCTTGTATAGTTATTCGACTAATGCATTAATAGAGTATTAGCATTCTGTAAAAGGATTTATCTATCATTAGTGAATCGTTAAGGGTATGAATGTTCCATACATGGTATACTTGCATGGTAGATTAAAATACTATGTACATGATATTGATTTCCATGCCTAAGTGTAACTATATTATATGTGCATGAGACCTTCATAAAGGATGCTCTTATGTGATTTGTAACTCCTCCGCATCCTAAACGGCGGAAGCTTTTGAGAGTCACTTGAGAGGGCCCACGACTTGATTATCAAGAGGTATTCGTCGTAGAACTAGAATGGTATAATATGATAGGAATTGACTGAACCCATGACCAAGCTGGAATGAAATTTAAAGTGGCATTTTGTTTTACTTGCGCAACGTGTATATTGAAATCATACTATGAATAAATTGAACCTGTGACATGATCGAATGAATTGCATGGTATTGAATACCTTCATTGAAAGGCGAATATGTGGTCCATGATGATTGACTACTTGATTTTATTGTTAGGGCGTTAGATCCTATAGATGCGTGTTGTGACGAATAATTTAGTTAGTGCAAAAACTCTTTGTTGGAAAGTTGTTAGCTTGGTGCAACTATTGCACGTCAGTCACTGTTTAGTTGATAAAGAAGAATTTTCACCTCATTGTCCACGTTTGTTGGAAC
>CM028384.1:39598218-39751554 GCA_013146195.2 Codonopsis lanceolata | reverse complement strand
TTTTCTGGAAATTTGGCTACATTACTCCGTAACCCTGCAGAGACTTGATATCTACCTGTTTTTGTTAGGAAGTGGTTTCCTTTCTTTCATTTAAGTAGGATTTAGTTTGTTGGCTGTTTTATTTTGATAAAAACTCTTTATTTTAGTTTTATTTTTGTTCCGAAATGAGATGCAAGTACTTTCATTTCCACTTTGGGTATGAAAGTGACAAGTCCTCTAGCAATACCCTAGATGATATCGAATCGTTTTGTCCAATCAAGCCTGCGATTGTTTCTTTGATCTCGACGATCATCTTATAAAATAACGCATGCGGCGTCAGATAGACTGTATAACCAATAACAAGATTGACAATAGCCATTAATTATTCGCTTTTTATTCTCAATGCTAGATAGGTTTCGAGAAGTAGTAATTCTCTAACCGACTTGCGGCTACTACTAGAGCGATCGTAACTCATTGGTGTGCCTTGCAAGTGCGATTCTTTGGATCTTTCTTACAGAGATGAATTCATCTTAGTGACAAAGACTTATCAGCTTCAATTTAAAGCTGCTATAATAAAGGTCTCAACATCTTTATATAATACGATTGAAAGAGGAAAACATGTAAACTAACCAAAGAGAAAAGTGTCAAGGCTTTTGTTTGTCATGAACTTATAGATCAATAGCTTCTCTTTCCATTGAATGAAGCAGCCTAAGAGCTTAACTAGATTCCTGTGTTGGAGCTTTGAAATCAATAGGATTTCATTCTTGAATTCATTTGAGCCTTGTCCTGAATGATTCAAAAGCCTTTTCATCACTATTTGTTGTCCATTACCTAGCATTCCTTACATATGGCCCCCATATATGCTAGCATGCATCAGTATTTCTAGCCTAAAATTACTCGATAACATGGTAAAACATAGACTGACGTTACATTATAAACTGGACCAAAACCTCCTTCACCAAGTTTGTTTCTATCACTGAAGCTGTTAGTGGCTCCCACTATTTTATCAAAGTTGAACGTTGGTAATCCAGATGGCTCACCTTTTAAGATATCATGGGAATTAAAGTGGGTTGTTGCACCTCTCCTTCCTGTTGGTACATAGGAAATAAGTCAACATTATTTTCCTGAATAAATCTCCAAGAAAGATCAAAGACTCTAAATTTGTTGAAAAGTCAAGCAAGCATCCTCCTAAGCATCTGCCGAGAAAATACCAAGAAGTATCAAAGATTATTATTATTAGTATTATTATTATTATTATTATTATTATTATTATTATTATTATTATTATCCCCTTTGTCTCAAAATAAGTGTCCCCTTTCAAATTTGAACAAATAGGATTGCAAGTGCACATTGGGACATGTAAGATAGCTACGGTAAATTCAGTAACTACATAGAAAAATGACACTCATTTTAGGACAATTTTTTCTCTTAAAAATGGGACACTCAATTTGGGGCGAAAGAAGTATTATCAAACAATTCAGATCCAGGAATTGTTTCACTTAAGTTGCAAGATAATTTCACTATTGATCTGAACTTAATGGGCTGCAGGGACCATTGTTATCTGGCCTATTTCCTCCTGCATAACTGACATGGCGACTTCTCTTCCTTCATGGAAATGAGAAGAGACTGGTTAAAGTAATTCCTGTATGTTCTTCCACTTCTCGACCGTCTTTTCATTTAGGTAGCTATATCCAAGAAGCCTTTGGAAAACCCCCTAGTAGGCCCTCTTACCTCTATGGTATGCTCTCCACCTGAAAAATGCATATATGATGGCACCTATCACCGTAGGCCTAATATTGCCGTGAGACAAACAAGAAGTTGTTTTCCTTTTGTTTTTCTCCCTGCTAAAAGTCCAAATACAAATATCCCATAAGTTCCTGTTAATTTCATTGCAAGAGTGAAAAGAAGAAGGTATGCTCACCGCCATGAATTTCAAGATACAACTTGCATTACCTCGTTCTGAATGAGCAAGACGCAGGAAAAGATCCTCCCCAGAAAATGAGAATTGTTGGATTTCTGTTTGGTCTCCTGCCCAAACCATACAGCCGATCCTCGCCACATATGCATATCATGTGCAAGAACAGTTGTTCAAGCACCATTGTTGGCAGCCAGTGGCGTCCTCAATGAACAAATAATCAAACAGATCTGGGAATTTAGTCATGCTTAGCCTCCAGAACCCATCAATTTTAGTTCTTCTCAAGACCGAGCTACTAGCATTCTTCTCACAAGAAAGTTCAGTTCGCCTCACACTCCCCTTTGTCCAATTTCCTTTGTCCTCTGTTCCTTCTGGTCACTAATATCCTTCTTCCAGTTTTCAAAGAAGTTTCAAAAGTTAAAACTCCTAAATAAAAATAATAAATATATTCAACAATATTATTATTAATCAAACGTTGATGACCATTGTACTAATAAAGGAAGAAATCAGGAAGGTTCTTGGTGAATGTCAAACAACCTATAGGGAATTCATTTTAGTAATCTTTATCTTGGGTCGGATGTTTCAAAAAGGGAAGTTTCTTTCTAATCCAAATTCATTCGGATATGAGAAAACAAAATCTTATATCTAACTCTGAAGTAAAAGAAATTTCGTTTGAAGATACAAGTGAATGACGTAAACCCCTAACTTGCTGGTCTTTTGCCTACAATTGAATCAACTCTCAGTCAGAGACGCTTTATCACTAACCTGCTTTACAGAATTCCCAACAACCTTATTGTCACCAGACCAAAACCTGGAAGCCAGGGTCATAATCCTCTCCAGAAACAGTAACCACTTATGTGTCAGAATTGACCTCAAACCATTAAAATTGCTGACTGATGATGTTGCATCAGTTAACTATGGGTGAAACGGGAACGTCAGTATGTGATCATAGTCATTAAAAAGGTCGGAAACAAGTGATTGTAGCAGTGTGTGGGGCTTGTATTGGCACATTAGTTCTCTGATATTAAGTATTTGATTACTCCCAGTTGTGATACCACTTGTACCATCCCCCCCCCACACATGTTACACGTATAAATGAGTCCAGCTTAGCCAAATAAGATTTGACTCATTTGTTAGTCTGTCTAGTCAAAGACAATTGAGCGCCTTTTTTCCAACTCTTTTTGTTTTTTTCTCTCTAGTCGAGCTTGAGTAATTTGCTATTGATATCGAGTTGAGCTCAAGTGTTTTGATCGTTTATTCACATAAACCTAGCGATGGAACTTGAGTTGAACTTAGGTATGACTACTTAGCTTCACAGTCTTAGCATAGAATTGTGTGAGTACCAAATTATCACTTACCGAAAAGTACACTTCTGATGTAAATCCAACACATAGACTGGTCCAGAGCATGGAATAAACCTTAAAAAGACCACTATTCTATTGTAACGGCATACTTAGGATGGTCAGGTTGTTTATTGTAACACGTAGCTAATAGTGATTGAACTGTAAGTTGGTGTAGTAAGCTATGGAGTCAAGACTCTTTTGAAGCTGCTCCAATCTCCTGAGCCAATACTTTAGATGCATTAAAGTAATGCTATTGGACATTAGTTTTGTATTTGATGATTTTATTAAATGATCATTTAGCTATTTATAATTTATGTGTGGACTACTCCCTTCTCTCCCCTGGGTCCACGTTAAAATTTACGAATTGAAAAATGCATTTAATATTAAACATTTAAGTTCAAATGTGTAACCAGGGTAAATATGAATATGCATAATTTTATTAGCTTGAATTTTCAAACAATGACTATTTAAGTGGAACATACCAAAAAAAAAAGTACGACTTTGACTGGAACTTAGCAGGTATTAATGTGTATGCATACTAATTTTGGGGTGCTGTCTTAGAGCAAAGTGCGTAGATTTGAGAAGTTGAAAATCTTGTTACTACTTTCAGGTCAAAGCTTCTAACAAGTTATGATTGATCAATTTTTTCCTACCGATGATGTGTTTCCTATTATTCATTTCTATTATTTGTTCTGTTGTGGCTTGTATTCTAGGTTCTTCTTCTTGGCGCATAAATGTACGAAATCTATTTTTTAATGGTGTTATTGATATTCTATATGTTTTTTATTCCGTCTTGATAGAATGATTTGTATGATGTGTTACTGAAAAATAATGAACCTTTGTGTCTTAATGGATGATATGTTAACTCTGTGTGGATAATCAAATGATTTGGAACATTGATTCAATAAATTAGAGTAGGTGAGATTAGAGGTGGAATAGAACCCAACCATGCTGTAGAGAAGCAATAGAATTGGGAGGACCTTTTTGCTGGTAATTGGATATATATGAAAAGGTTTCTTTGGTCATGGTATAACTCCTTAAGGAATTCGATCTGCCACGAAGCATCTATGGTGAATAAATGTATGGTTTTCGGGGTTATTATCCCCTAGTCATAACTTTCTACAGTTTTATGTCAGTCAAGTATTGTTGCTATTCTATCATTCTCCAATTCTTTGATAGACATTTTGAATTGTATACACAGGCTATGGTGGTAGCATATTTATTTCTGCTTTGAGTTGAGTCCATCATAGTCATGTAATCAAAGGGCTTCAATCTTGAAGTGTATACACAGGTCCAAAAATATATAAAATCGTTTGTATGGCTTTGTTTCGTTGGTTCCGGCATCAAAGATCTTGAGTGGCAGTGGCAGTGCAAGTTATTCGTCGCATGGAAGTGTGAATGGAGATTTCACACAAACCCAACAATTTCAAGATAAGCTTTGTGAAAGAGTAGAGCAAGTGAGGGAAGATATTCAAAAACAAATACAAGCTGACAATACTACGGAAATGGAGCAAATCAAAGCCGATTTCAAGCTAATGTAAGAGGAAATTCAGTCACTTAGAGCCCAACAACCTCCACCAACGTCTTTGTAGTTTAACAGTTAGACAATGTCTTTTGTTAGTCACTTGGAGGCTCTCAACATTCTCCACACTTTCATGTAATCCGATACTTCGAAAATGACTTTTGAATGAAATGTTTAAACTTTAGTTGTTTTAAATGTTTGATTTTAGATTTAATTTTTTTTGTAAAATGTGAAATATGAAATGTTCAATCAGGTATGATAATATATATATATATATATATATATATATATATATATATATATATATATCCATTATTTGTAAAAAAAATATTTTATGATATAATTTTTGCAACGGTATCTTCTGTTGCAATAATAAGTTTATAAAAAATTTCAATTACGAACTAGCAACAGAAATATATAAACATTGTAATGGAAAAGTCTGTTGCAAAAATGCAACGAAAAAGTCTGTTGCAAGAATGCAACGGAAAAAGTTTGTTGCAAGAATGCAACAGAAAAAATTAGTTGCTATTTGCAATAGACGTCAACTACCCTTAGAAACCACATTTGCAACAGAAAAATTTGAAATTGCAACGCTCGATTTTCGTTGCAATATCATGCAACGGAATACATTCGGTTGCATAAAATTTGCAACGAGGGTTTTCCAAACGGAATTTGCAACGAACTTTTTCCGTTTCAATCGTGTAATTGTAACGGAATTTCATTTTTTGCAACGGAATTTTCCGTTGCTGTTGCCCTGTTTTCTTGTAGTGTTGATCTTGAGCAAATTGAATACCCTTGGAAAAGTGTGAAAGCTACCTAAAGGAAAAAAACTACCTATGAACAAGGTTCGTAGCCATTCTCTCTTGGAACTTTAAATCTTTTGATTTCATGGGTTGATCTTGGGTAAGATGGCTATCATTGGTAACAGTGTGAAAGCTTCCTAGTGGCATATTTGTATAGCTTGAAATAAAGTAGAGCTATATTCCTAGGGAAATAAAGTACCTATGGAATCTGTTATGAGAAAAATTTTGATCTTGGGAGAGAAGTATGATTGAGAAAGGAAAATATGCAAAATTACACAAAATTCAACTACTGCTGAATGTACCTCCCAATGTAGTTGCATCAGGAACTATATCCTTTGATCTGGTCTTTTCTCACGTGTGTGTGATTGCATTTTCTCTTAGCATGTTTGCTCTTTCCATATCATATTTTAGACATAATTTTAGGACATGCATTGTTGGTAAGAATATCAGCATGTTGAAATTTTGTCCTAAAATAAAATATGCAAATCAATTTCCAAAAGTTTTCATGTTGAAAAATATATAGTGGATGTCTAATCTTGGTGGGGAATTAAGAGATATTGAATCTAGATATGGGCTGCTAAAGTGTTGCTAAGGCTTGATCAATTTTTGGGTTACACTTAATTGTGTTTTCTAAAAATCTTGGATTAATTTGAGAATTATATATGATTTTTGTAAAAGAAACTATTTTACCCTCAAATGTGCTTGCCATGTGTCCATACCTGATTTTAGGCTCACAGTGCACATTTTAAGGACTTGTGGGTGTTTTATCTTTAAAATTCCCTTTCAAAAATCAAATCACAATATCTCATCTTCCCTTGGACATTTAATATTCCTATCTTCTAACTGGAAAATTCCACTTTGTTAGCATAGAGTTGGGGATTATTTGTAGGTTGAAGAAGCAATCAGAAGCTCACTCTTCTCTTAATCCATCATCTCGAAAATTTCTTCCCCAAACACTTTGATGCCATAGTTTCATCTAGCCTCTTCATTTCATCTACAAACCCTAATCCTGATTCTAATGACATCCAGTTCTAAAAATAAACCCTGGATAAATGGAAGAAGATGTTCTAATTCAAACTGACAACGATGATGAGGATTTTGATCCTACAGGAAAGAGACCTCAATTTTTGTTTGCTCAAAGAACTCCCTCGATCCTCTCAGATAAAGGACAAAACTGCATCATCTCTGGATGCATCATTGCGGCCATTAATGCAACTGAGGAAGAAGTTGGAGTTGCTGAAAGTGTTTCTACTGAAGGTACACCTACTGAAAAAGTTCCTTTTGAAGAAGTACCTGCTAAAAAAAAAGCAGTTGAACAGGAGAATTATTCAATTCCTTTTCCCTAAGCTGTGTTTGAAAGAGAGTCTCCGAGTACCACTGCTCTTGCTGATCAACTTGAACCAGAACTTTCTGAAGAGCAGATGACTTTAGCTGCAATTCTGTCCAAGCTAAGACATCGACCCTATCCTGTTCCTACAAGCTCTTCAGAGTTCGATGATAACTCTGATAAGGATTTTGAAGAAAAATATTCTTCTATGGAAAGTGAAAGTGAAGCTCCTCAAGCTCCTCTTGCCAAATCTTTGAGAAACATAACAATTATAGTATCCAATACAGCTAGTAATGCAGCTGCATCCAAAAGGGCATTAAAATCTTATGGAAAAGGTAAACCTTTCTCATCTGTTTTTCTTACTCCAATTGCCTCTGTTAGATAAAGTATGTCCAGGAGGGTAATTGTTGAAAGAAGAATCCCTTTGGAGGATTTAAGGAATCAAAATTTGGTAAAGTTTTTTTTATGATAGAAAACTTTTGTCCACCCTCACCTCTGCTGCTCCTTATGTTAAAGAGATGGTGATGGAGTTTTATGCAAATCTGGAGAAAAGAATAACTGAAATTGGAGACCCTATGTTTGAAGAGGTGTTTGCTAGGAAAAAATTGGTAGATTTCTCCCCTGTTGTAATCAAAAGGCACTGTGGAACTGAAAATATGCATGTGTCTGGATTAATTGTTAATTTGGATTTATGTGTAAGAGAACTTAGTGGTGGCCATATCAGAAATTGGTCTGGAAGGACAACAAGGGTAAACAATGCAAAATTGACCTCCCCGTATGCTGTAATGCATAAAATATGTTGTGCTAACTGGGCACTAACCTCCAATGCGAATTCAATAACTGAGGAACATGTTAGGTTGGTGTATCAAATTGGGCTTGGATTACCCTTTAATTTTTGTGATTTGGTGTACAAAAAGATAAAAGTCTTTGTAGAAATTGAGGGAGATAAGAGAGCTCTTTTCTATCCCTCTCTCATCTACAATCTATTGATCTCTCAGGAAGTTTCTCCTCTTGAAAAAGAAAGATTGACTCCTATGTTGGATCCCCTTCCAATTTCTCCAAAACTTTTGAAGGGTGATAGGGTTAAGAATTTATCTTTTGTGTATCCTTTTACTCCCTATACGAAAGCTGCTCTGGTGGAAACACTCACTAGTCCATAGTCCTCAATAGGTGCTGAAGTTAATGTAGCTGGCAATACAGCTGTATCAACACCTGCATATGCCCCATCAGCCTTGAACCGCATGACATCTAGTGAATATGCACATGTGTCCTTCTATCTTATTCAGAACCAACTTCCTCAGATTAAAGCTCAGATTGCTTACCTTCAATCCTTGGATGCTCAGTATCTAGCATGGCTGGAATTCAACAATCCTCCCGCTGGTCAAATAGGGGGAGAGAAGACAAGTGTTCAAACTAGTGTACCTGCTAAAAAAAAATGATGGAGAAGAAGATACATCTAAAGATACATCTATTGATGATGTTGAAGGTGGTGATGATGATGATGAATCTGATTCCTCGTAGATTCATCATTGTTCTTTGTGCTTGTTTTTCCTATAAACAATGGCATGCTTGTTTTGTATGTTGGATAAATTAAACTGTGGTTGCATATGGGTTATTTATGATTTGTGCTTGTTAATTATTTTTGATTTTATATACTTGCACAAATTCAGGGGGAGAGAAAAACTAACCAATGAAGGTTAGATGTTTTATTGGTGTTGAAAAACACTTGTCATTTGATCTGACTAGAAATGTTCAACAAAGGGAGAGATTGTAAGAATAAAATAGAGACATCCTATTTTATTCATTAATTGTTGTGCCCTTTCTTGGTCCAAAAGCAATGGTAAGTTACCATATTTAATACTTCCAAAAACTTTTCAAGAGTACATGTTTAAGTTTGACTAAATCTTTGGTAAGATCTTTCTTTTAAACAAGGAAACCATTTTTGGAAACTAATTTTTTTATTTCCTAATTCTATATTTCCTTGGAGAGTTTGGTTTTCTTATTTCTTCAGAACTCTACCTCGAATATATATACAAGGGCAGCTTGTGCAGATTGAGCACACCTCCGTACACTCAGAGAGAAAAGCTGCATAATGATATAGTTGAGAGCTTGCTTGGAGTATTCGTTGTAGCTTTGAATGCAGCTACATCAGTAGCTGCATTGGTTGTTTTGTTGTTTATTTTCCTAGTTGATAGGAAACTGTTTTTTTTTAATCTCATGTTTTCTTTATTGTGTTTTTATGGGTTTCCTCTACAGACGTCATAGTCTTGTTAGAGTTTTTTGGTATTTTGGTGATTTTCATTATTTTCGTTGTAAGAATCATAATATTTTTAGTGAAATCCTTTTTGGTCATAAGGCTGATCTACAAGCATTGCTTGTATATTGTTTGGTATATTTATATGTCTTATTACTGGTTTATTAGAATAAAGTCTTCCGCTGTTTATTTGATAAGTTATCTGGTCAATGCACATTTGAGTGCAACTGTATTAGAAGATGCATTGACATTATTTTTGAATCCTAGCTACTATTATACTTTCACTATTATTGAGGTTTAACCCGCTACTGTCCAGCCTAAATTTAATGTCTATTAGTTTGGAAAATGGAAAGTGATAGATGTGTTTTATACGCATCTATTGTGTGTATATTCCTACTTAGATTGTGCTTTTCTACAAGATTCTAAAGCTACTGATATGGGTTTTTAGTGCTTTATTTGTTTCAGGTTAAATTTGAGAATATTGATGAATTTCGGGCCTTTAATCCATAAAATGAAGATTCAAGGGACCTGAGTGTAAATTGCTAAAAGATCAAGGCAGAAAACTGAAGCTGGACGTTAAGCGCTCGCTCAGTCTAAGGACTGAGCTACAGTGCATTTTCCAGTAGGTGGTATCCGGAGAAAGGCTATCAAGCGATCGCTCAGCATCAAGACCAAGCGACCGCTTGGTCCCGTTTTCTGCAATGGGTTGTTTTGTAATTTCTCAAATTATTTAACCTTGCATAAATAGAACCCTAGTAGTACAACTTTAGGGATCCGAATTTTAACAGTTCTTGAGCCGTTCTCAAGGCTGAAAACACTGTTTGATGTATTTCCATTGCCAATTATTGAAGATTGATGATGTATTCTTCCTACACACTGATTTGTTCATCGCTTGTGATGAACTAACCGCATCTATCTAGGGATTGGAGGTAACCTGTATCAATTCTTATGTGTTAATTATATTTTATATTCTATCAATTATTGTTTATCATTTAGATTATCTATGGTTTATAGTGAAACTATCGCATAATGACTGTGTTAGTGAATTTATAAGCTCTTGGGTATAATAAATTGCATGATCGTGCGTGAGTTATATATTGGCCGACCTAAATGATAAATAGATCTCTCTGATTTCCTAATCGGGCTAAGGTTAGATCAAGGTTCGCGTGTGTTCTTAGTGATCATAATGGACCCTTAATTGATGTGTGGACGGATAAAAAAAGCACAGTTAAGGCAGGGTACTAAGGGTTGCAAATTTCGATCCGTAAGTCACAATCCTTTACACTAATGAAAGAACCCTTAATTTGATAGACACATTAGTTATATACACACAGGAAGCGATATAAGTGAATCCCAATTCCTAGATTCTCCCAACATTTTAATCTTCGATAATCCTTTGATTCATGTTACTGCTATTTTATCACTCTTAAATTAGTTTAAATAGCCAATAATTTAGTTTTAATTATTCCAAAAATCAACCCCCCCTTTACGTAAAATTACGTTTATTTATTGTCTGATTAAAATCTGTTTAATTGCTATTTTCTATGTGGTACGACCCTTGCTACCGTACATCTATACTTCAATAGACTCGCGCGCTTGCGAGGTAATTTTTAACACATCAAGTTTTTGGCGTCGCTGCCGGAGAGAATTAGTAATTAAGTTTTAATCATTTTACTTTGTTAAAAAAAAGATAGTGTTAGTTGTAGTTGATTCTGCAGTTTATGCACGATCGACGGTCGTTGAATCCCACTCTGGCGGATTTTAATGATAATATTAATAATTTAGGAAAAAATCCCCCAGTCAATCAGGATATTCCTGATAATCAAAGAAATCCAATGGCTGACCCACCTGCTCTTGTTGAAGCAATTGTTGCTGCAAGGGAGGCTAATGAAGCTCCCAGAACGATGATAGATTACACTCGTCCTAACATAGACTTTACACCTTCGTGTTTGGTCTTACTTGACCGAGTTAAAAATTTTGAATTGAAAGGGTATTTTTATAATATGTTGCCAAGTTTTCATGGTCTACCTCAGAAAATGTTTTATCTTTTATGCAAGATTTTGTTCATATGGTTGAAACCGTTCCTTAGGGAGGATTAACTGAGGACGAATTTAAAATGCATTTTCTTCAATGCACTTTAAAGGATTCTGCCAAAATATGGTTTATGACATTAGTGCCTAGGAGTATTTATACATGGAAGCAACTTTATGATTTGTTCATCTCAAAATTTTACCAACATTCTTCACTCTCAAATCATAGGAATCAAATCATGTGTTTTGCGATGGAACAAGGTGAATCTTTTCACGAAGCTTGGGATCGTTTTAAATCTTTACTAATAGAATGTCCACACCATAATTTTCCTCAAGATGTATTAATAAACCAGTTTTATGACTCACTTTTTAATCATCTTCAAACCATGGTGGATAGTGCTGCTGGAGGGTCAATTCATGGATTGACCCGAGAACAAGCAAATAAATTGTTTGAAATGTTAGGATCAAACTCTCAACAAAAGAGTGTGAGAGGAAAAGCTAAAGATGTGTATGAAGTGAACTCGAATTTTAATCAAAGTGAATCCAGTGCATTAGCTGCTGCTAATGCTAAAATTGAAGCTTATGAAGTCATGATGGTTGCTGCAAATTTAAATCTTGCTTATGAAGTTTGTTCGATTTGTGGTAATAATTCGTATGCTACTAACAGTTGCCCTTCTAGTGGAAATATGTATGGTTTTCATGAACAAGTAAATTCAATGAATTCATATCCACCGCGTCAAAGGAATGATTCATTCTCCAACGCTTACAATCCTGGTTGAATGAATCACCCGAATTTCAGTTGGGGAGGGAACAAGCCTTTGCATTCACAACAACATCAACCGCAAGTGTTTGGGAAAGGAAATCAAAACAATGGTGTCCGTATGCAATATAATCAACAAAATGAAAATCATGGAAATAATAAGGATTTAGAAAGTACTGTGAGTGCAACAAATGCCACATTGCAGAAATTGATGATTCAATTCGGACAATTAGCTGATGATGTGAAAGAACTCAAAGGACGAGATTATGGGAAGTGTCCTTGCCAGAATGAGCAAGCCAATGCTATCACTACTCTAAGGAATGGTACAACTATCGATGAGGGGGTAAGTACCACTTCTCCTTCATCTTCTTCTAATGTGTTGAATGATGAGAATAATGAAAATAAAAATGATAATTTAAATAATGACCAAGAAAAAGATGACAATTCGGAAAAAGAAGAGGAACCATACGTTGCCCCTAAAGCTTATGTGCCCCCTATTCATTTTCATGACCTTCTTATGAAAAACAAAATGGATAAACAGTTTACTGAAATTTACAATATGCTTTCTAAAGTGAATATTAATTTGCCATTGCTTAATGTGATTAAGAATATTCCCGCTTATGCCAAATTTTTCAAGGATTTAAGTTCTAGAAAACAAAAGTTTTCGAAAAATGAAAAGGTAATCGTGTCTGAAAATGTTAGTGCTGTTCTCCAACAGAATCTCCCACCAAAAATAAAAGATCCTTGTAATTTTAATGTTGAAATGACATTAGGAGATTCTAAGAAAGTTAAAGCAATGTTGGATCTTGGTGCAAGTATTAATCTGATGCCCCTTTCGGTGTGTAAACAATTAGGTTAAGGTGAGCTTAAACCTACATCTATGACTCTGCAATTAGCTGATCGTTCGGTGAAACACCCTTTGGGCATTGTTGAAAATAATTTGGTGTAAGTTGAAAAATTAATTATGCCTGTGGATTTTGTTGTGTTAGAAATGGAAAATCCGGTTACCAGTATACATGAAGCTCCCCTTCTTCTTGGGCAACCTTTTATAGCTACTGCTAACACGGTTATTAATGTTAAGAATGGAAAATTATCTATAACTACTATGGGGGAAACAGTTGAAATTTCTGTGTTTAATGCCATAAAGAAGCCAGATGATATGAGCGATTGTTTTTATATAGATGAAGTAGAAGATTTAGCAGTTAAAAATTTAGTTAATGAGGTTAAGTCTGATAAATTAGAGGAAGTATTAACTGGCCTAGGTGATATAGACAATGAGGAAGTTATTGAGTTAACTAAACTTTTTGAGGAACAAGAATAAATATCAACTAAACAAGCTACTCATGAGCCCTTAGGAAATTTTAATGAAAAATTGGTTCCTTTGATAGAATCACCACCAGTTTTGGAGTTGAAACCCTTGCCATCAAACCTAAAGTATGTTTTTCTAGGGAAGAATGAAACATTGCCTGTAATTATTGCTTCTAATTTGTCGGTAGAGCAAGAAGAAAAATTAATAAGAGTTTTGCAAGAACATAAAGAGGCTATAGGATGGACCTTGGCCAATTTGAAAAGAATAAGTCCCACAAAATGTATGCATAGAATTCATCTTGAAGAAGGAGCTAAACCTTCTAGAGAGCATCAACGAAGATTGAATGAGTCCAGTTCAGGTTGTTCCTAAGAAATCCAGAATTACAGTGGTTAAAAACGATAAAGATGAATTAGTACCGACCCAAACAGTCACTGGTTATTGGATGTGCATTGATCGATGTTTTATTTAATCTTTTTCCTTGCAAGTGGACAAGACTATTATAGAATAGTATTGGAAGCAAGGGTCGAACCCACAGAGACAAGTGATCACGAACAGTGCAATTTATTGATAATAAATTATTAATCTAAAGGGGGTTTTTATATTTATTTCTACTATAAACTACTATTTATAGATGCTTAACTAATTAGACAGTAATAACAGATATGAAGATCTTATGGTGGGTGGCAATCTAGGATTCTGGGTTTCACTTGTATCTCTTTTATGTTCAATTCATAATAATATCATTCAATATCTTGGGTCTGCTTCACTAAAGATAGATATAGTCCGTTGAACAATTGGTTCAAACCTCCATCCCCGCAAACTTCATCCATTCTATATCCTAAGCACAGAACTGCAATCTAGTCTGTCACCTAGATTTATGATCTATCTGTCACCTAGATCATGTATGAACCTGGTCCTAACTTATCACTCTCGTGCATCGATAGGTCCAATTTATTGTGTTGGTGAGCCAGTGTACGACATATGCATATTGGTCATGCAATTATCCGCACATCTAAGTCTTTATTATTTGCGATTACATTCATTTGTTCAAAGCAAAATAATATAGGGATTGATAGACAACACAATCAACAAGCATTGAATAAACATATATAAGAATCAAAGCATAAATTTGATACAAGTTACCTCCCACCTCCTAGATTATGGATGATTTAGTTCATCATAGACAATGAACAGCACATGGAGATGATCAGATACATGATTTGATCTTCAATACTTGAAATTACACAATCTAACTATGTTATACAATCTAAAAACTACCTAAAATCTATTAAAGAAAGCTTCCAGCCGTCCTCCTCTTCTTGGCTCGGCATCTGACTTCTATATATACTCGGGAGTTGTAATTCAATCGAATGACTGTGTGAAAATCTGAAAATCAAGAGCCTCGACTACCTTGCGGTCGCAGGTGTTGGGTACCTTGCGTCCCGCAAGGTCTCCATTGTCCCTTTGGAATTCTTGGTTGCTTCTTTTCTGACTCGTACTGCCTACCTTGCGGTCGCAAGGTCTGAGGCACCTTGTGTCCGCAAGGTGTCCAGTTTCGACAGACTTCATTCTTTCTTCATTTTTCCTTTTTGGCCCTTCTTGAAATTTGTACTTAAAACCCTGAAGTTTCGCGTATTTTCACTAATAACCTTGAAACTTACAAAACTCACCGAAAACATATATTAGTAGTCAAAAGCCTCGTGAAATAGCATAATTTAAGTCATAGAAGCATATAAAATCGACGTATAAAATACATCGATCATGCATCGACTTAAGAAAGCTTAATGCTGCTACCAAGAAAGATCACTTTCTGTTACCATTTATTGAGCAAATTTTAGAAAGATTAGATGGTTATGATTTTTATTGCTTTTTAGATGGATTTTCTGGGTACAACAAAATCCCTATAGCCCCAGAAGATCAGGAAAAGACAACTTTCACATGTCCCTTTGGTACTTTTGCTTATAGAAGGATGTCTTTTGGGTTGTGTAATGCTCCAGCTACCTTTCAAAGATGCATGATTTCTATTTTTTCTGATTTAGTTGAAAGATGTGTTGAGGTTTTCATGGATGATTTTTTTTTGTGTTTGGTGAATCATTTGATAAGTGCCTTGATAATTTGATATTAGTACTCAAGCAATGTTGTAAAACGAATCTAACCCGTAGTTGGGAGAAGTGTCATTTTATGGTGAACCAAGGAATTGTTTTAGGACACATAGTGTCGAAGAGAGGAATTGAAGTAGATCCAGCAAAAGTTGAAGTTATTTCTAAACTACCTCCTCCAGTTTCTGTAAAAGGTGTTCGAAGTTTTTTTGGGCATGTTGGTTTTTATATGCGTTTTATTCAGGATTTTTCAAAAATTTGTAAGCCTTTATGTAACTTGCTTGTCAAGGACACCGAATTTATTTTTAACAAAGAGTGTCTAGATTCTTTTAATCTTTTAAAAGAAAATTTGACAACTGCTCCTATTCTTTCTAGCCCCAATTGGTCATTACCTTTTGAAATTATGTGTGATGCGTCAGATTTTGCTATAGGAGTTGTCCTTGGTCAAAAGATTGATAAGAAACCACATGTGATTCACTATGCTAGCCGCACACTTAATGATGCACAGTTGAATTACCCAACAACTGGAAAAAAAAATTTGGTCGTGATTTTTTCTCTTGAAAAATTTAGATCGTATTTGCTAGGATCTAAAGTGATTATTTGTTCTGATCATGCTCATTGAAATACCTGTTAACTAAGAAAGATGCTAAGCCTAGATTAATAAGGTGGATGCTTTTGCTTCAAGAATTTGATCTTTCAATTAAAGATAAGAAAGGTTCAGAGAATGTAGTCGCAGATCATTTGTCTAGATTGGAACTTTGGCCCTTATTTGAAAAACAATTGTTTGATGATGGCATTCCCTTAAATGAATATTTTTCGGATGAACAATTGTTTGCCATTCAAACCAATGAGCCATGGTAAGCTGATTATGTGAATTTTATAGTAGCTGATATACTAAACCTTGATTTTGGATATCGTGAAAGAAATTTTTTTTTTCTGAAGTTAAACATTATTTTTGGGATGAACCTTACTTATTTAAACGTGGCCCAGATTCAATAATAAGAATATGTATCCCTGAAGAAGAACACCAGAGTATGTTATCTTTTTGTTATGGCTTTGCCTGCGGAGGCCATTTTAGTGGAGAAAAGACTGCGAGAAAGGTTTTGCAATCTGGTCTTTATTGTCCCACGTTATTTAGAGATGCATATGTGTTTACTAAGTGCTGTGACA
The DNA here is from genome assembly GCA_013146195.2 of Codonopsis lanceolata. NCBI lineage: Eukaryota > Viridiplantae > Streptophyta > Magnoliopsida > Asterales > Campanulaceae > Codonopsis > Codonopsis lanceolata. The sequence continues at coordinate 39,735,043 of CM028384.1, read as the reverse complement.
AATGTCAAAGGTCGGGAAGTATAAGTAAGAGAAATGAGATGCCTGATGTGTCTTAAATTTACCTTGCAAGTACACAAGACTATTGTTGAATAGATATATGGTAGCAAGGGTCGAACCACAGAGATTTGAGTTTTGATTAAAGTAAATTCAACTAATCTAACAAAATAAAACAATTAATAAAAAGTGGTTTTGGTTTTATTAAAATAAACTAATTTACCAAAGCATATAAATATGAGATAAGTCAAAGTTTGTAAAAACGCCTAGGAATTAGGTTTCACTTGTATATACATCTTATGTTCGCTTATCTTATGTATCAATCAATTACGGGTTCTATCGCTAGGTAAAAGATTGGGACTTACTGGTCGAGGGTTGCAATCCTTAGTACTCCGCTTTGACTGTGCTTTCATGGTCCGTCCACACAGTAAGTAAGAGTCCATTAGGTTCCATAGGAATTAAAGCATGGAGGAACAGACTCTATGGTACTCCATATTGCATTCCACCATACAATACGAACCTAGATCTACTCCTTAGCCTACGGTCAAGAATCAGAGAGACCTATTTATCAATTAGGTTGGCCAATGTATGACTTATGCATTAGATGGTGCAGTTCATCATACCCACGAGCTTACACATTCATTAACACAGCCATTATGCAATAATTTCAATGTAAATCAATTATAATCTAATATGATAAACAATAAATAATTGAATAGAAATTAATAATCAAAACAAAAGACTTAAATACATGTTACCTCAAATTCCTAGATTATGAGGTTAGTTCCCCATAATTGAAAGTACAAAACTTCGAACCATTCTTGGAGATCTTTCTTCATAGACAAAGAAAAATAATACAAAACTTATCTCCCTTTTTCTGACCTAAAAGGGGACTATTTATATCTAATAATTGTACAACAACTAGGGTAAAGGGGATACAGAACAATTAGGATTCTAATTAGGGCACAAAGTGGCCACACTATTCCCAAAAGAAAGAAGAGGCGACGGATCCAACATTAGGGCAAAGCTGATTTTCAGCTTTTTCTTTTCAAGTTTCAGCAATTTGCATTTAGTCCAGTCTTCAATTTCAGCATAAAGAGCCTATATTTTGCACAAATGTTCCCCAAGTCCTTGAAACTATAAAACAACACTAAAACAAATATTAGACAACAAAAACCTCGAGAAATAGCAACATTTAAGCCGGAATAATACTCAATAAATGAGTATAAAACTCATTCATCAATGCCTAAAATTAGTAATTTAGTGGTTGAAGTTTTTGATATTAGGGGAATAGATTTTATGGGACCTTTTCCCGTATCACAAGGTTTTGAATACATTTTGGTCAAAGTAGATTATGTGTCAAAATGGATTGAGGCAATAGCTACAAGGAATAATGATGCCAAGACTGTGATTAAATTCCTATGTGATAATATTTTTAGTAGATATGGTATGCCAAGGGCAATCATAAGTGATCAAAGAACTCACTTCACCAACCGATTGGTGAATATATAGTTATTTGAAGAAATATATGGTAGTACACAAGTTATCAACTCCCTACCATCCACAGACATCTGGTCAAGTGGAGGTAAGTAATAAACAAATTAAAGGAGTGTTGGAAAAGACTATCCAACAAAATAGGAAAGAATTGGGTGTTGAAGCTAAACGATGCTCTATGGGCATATAGGACAGCCTATAAGACCCCAATTGGTTCAAACCCTTATAGAATTGTTTTTGGAAAAGCCTGTCATCTTCCAGTTGAGTTAGATCATAGGGCGTTTTGGGCAATTAAGACTCTCAACATGGATATGACTTTGGCAGACGAGAAAAGAATGCTCCAAATAAATGAGTTAGAAGAACATAGATTGGAATCTTATGAAAGTTCAAAAATTTACGAAGAAAAGACTAAAAGATTTCACGACAAGAAAATAATTCCCAAAGACCTGTACCCTGGTATTAAAGTTCTATTATTTAATTCTAGACTAAAACTTTTTCCAGGAAAACTTAAATCTTAATGGTCAGGTCCATTTGAAGTGGTAAATGTTTTTGCCCACGGTGCAGTTGAACTTAAAGATTATAAACAAATGAAACATTTAAGGTTAATGGGCATCGAGTCAAACCTTACTATGATGATCTATCGCTTGTGAAAACTGTTGAGTTGATGGACATTTTTTATTTAGAATAATGGGTTGACTAACGTCGAGCGAATGACATTAAACAAAAGTGCTGCATGGGAGACAACCCACTTATTTTTAGTTAATTTATTAAGTTGTATAATAATTATTTTGAACCCGTGCTTAATTTTGAGAATTTTAATAGTAGAAAACTTTTGCATAATTTAAGTTTGGGGGAAAAATATTTTCTAGTGTTGTATTTATATGTTAATTTGAAATTTAGTTTTATTTTAGTGTGTTGTTGTAAGTAGTTTTTGGTGTAGGAAAAGATATAATTTAGCACCGAAGGAAGATATCTTAGGACCATTGGAAATATTTAAATGATAAATTTTTTATTTAAAATAAAAATAAAAATGAATTTTTACGTAACAGGGCCAAGCGCAAATTCCAGTAAGGCATATTTTAAAAAATAGAGGCAAGCGATCGCTTAGTCCCGTGCAATGAGCGACCGCACATATTCCAGTAAGTTGAGTACTTAAAACTTGAGCCAAGCGATCGCTTGGTCTAAGGGGCGAGTGACCGCCGCCCCATTATTTAAAATCCTGTCCCAAACAAAGATGGCCGCTCGACCCATTATTTAAAATCCTATTCTCATCATACATTCAACATCTACATCATTATTTCTTGGGCCATAATCGAAATCCCAAACAAGACGACAAACTCTAAATTTTTTCATCTTTTGGGCACGTATTTTCTATCCCTCTCTTTTATGCAATTTTTACTTGTAAATTTTATTTTTGAGCTTAAATTGTTATTTTAGGGTAGTTTATACTTGTTTATTTTTCGAGCATTGTTGGGTTTTGTGATTTGAGATGAGTGTTTTGAGTGATTTTTAATTGCTAATGGCACCTAAGAAACGAAGTAAATCAAATACCGGGGGGCATCGCTTCTTCTACTCCGGCAATATAATTTGATGAGACTCATTTTCAAAGTGCCGAACACTTTAAAGTTTACTTAGAGAGCTTTAATACTAAAGCCATTTTTCTAAGAGAGGATTTGATTTTAAGAGCTATCAATCGGCCCCCGCTTCACCGAAATGGGTGGGTGAATCCGTGTGCCTCTTGGCGAAGTGGTGGTCCCTATTGTCCGTGAGTTTTACACTCACAGTGGACGAAGTTCTCGGGAGAGGACCTTGGGTTCAGGATAATTTGGTGTATTTTGGTCCTGACACCATCCGGGGTTTTTATGACTTACCTCTTGTACAGATTGATGACTATCAATCTTATTTGCCTTACAATTTGCCTTTGGCCACTATTAGTGATAAGATAGTAGTGCATGGGTCTAAGTGGACCTATGGGCGGCTGGAGACATGGTCGCCTCGCCCATTGGGAGTCTTGCTTGACTCCCCGGCCAAAGAGATTTATAAATTTATTTGTACAGAGTGATGCTCGACACATCCGATGTGACGTGGAATCGGGTGGTGTTAATTTACACCATTTTGATAAAGGGGTCCGTTGATATCGCTATTTTGATCAATGGGTAGCTTAGAGGCATGGTTGATAAGACCGTGAACGCAGGATATCATTTCCCGAGTCTTATTACCGGTCTCTATGCTAACATGGGAATCCAGTGGACTCCCCGACTTAGAGTGTTAGGCCAATGCCTAATGTCGCCAAAAGGGCGTCACAAATAGAACACGACCACCCTATGCCTAGGGTAAGTTTCTTGGTCCACCCGTCGATTCGTCCGTTTTTGGAAAAAAAGAGAAAACCGGAACCAGACAAATAGTATGGTTCTCAAAAAATTTAGAACCGGAACCAACCCAATATGTATGAGAAGCAAAACATTGGTCCGGTTCATAACCAATCAAAGATGTATGAGAACCAGGACCGAACCAATACTATGATTTTTTACTTTTTAACTGTTTAATACAAATACATAATAAAATTTTTAAGACTGAAATTTCATAAAAAAAATTAAAAAACCTTCGATAAAAGTATATTCAACAATTAAAAATGTCGAACTCATAAACTCATAGCATAACAAACCAGTGGAAACAAAATAATAAAAGAGTACCAACTAAAAAGTAGAACAAAGAAAGTATTAGGAATTGATATATATATATATATATATATATATATATATATATATATATATATATATATATATATAATAAAATAAATAAATAAACATATATTTGGTCGGTTCGGTCCGGTTCCGTGTTTTTTTAGTTCGAGAACTGGGACCAACTCAAATGTCCGATTTTATGAAAATTCAGATCCAGGACTAAACCAAAGTATTGGTCCAGTCTAGTTTTGATTGGTTCGGTCCGGTTCCAAAAAAATCCAGCACACCCCTACCTATGCCCGCCACCCTGAAGACCAAGGCGAGGAAGTTGTGGAGGATCCTGAGATGGATCCTTGGGAGGAGATTTCCACCCAGTTAGTGGAGGTCCAGTTAGGCTTCGACACGTTTTAGCTGCGTGTCGATCAGAGATTAGATACGCTCAAGCAGCGTATAGAGTAGGGTCTGGCTGACCAAAACTACTTCTTTGGGTGGAATGCCCCATTTTGCCAAAATGTCGCGTCCAAGCTCAACATGCCTTCTGACACTGTCCCTGAATGGTGTCCTCCTTCGTTACGTGGTCCTGGCTCGTGTGGAGCCGACACTTAAATAGCGTCTTCCTTCGTTATGCAGATGTATCGTTTGTTTTCCATTCTCTTTACAAATCAACTCCGTTATCGGTCAATCCAACATTTTGAGGACAAAATGAAATTCAAGTTTTTTTTGGGGGGGGGGGATTCTAGGTCCAAGGTCCTTTCAGGTCCCAACCTAATGAGAATTGGGAATTTGTGGTGTAGATCCTGCTATGTACATGGGACAATTAGTGTCCCTTATATCTTTTCTCCTACCTATTTTCTTGTTTTTGCTTATTTTTATTTTAAGAGTTGATGATGTCAAATACAAAAACAAAGGTCGTGACCATTTTAGTTTCTTCCAAACAGATGAGTAGATAGTTGTTTTAGTTAACATCTGTCTGCTTATCTAGCCTTATTTAAACTAGCATCATCCTCCAAATTTTTATAAAAGAATTTAAAAATTACTCTCGAGTCTATGTGCAGAAATTCAAGTCGATGATGACTAATGCTATGACCCACATGACTTCTTCCTCGATCCTTCTGGAACTTACTATGTTGTGTAAATCTCCTATGATTATTCCCCTTTGTGCACTCATACCCCACCATTATTCAAGGATTTTGATACTTTTATCTAGCAGATAGTACACATTACATTCTCCGCGAGACTGATTTGGTGCATCTATTTAGGATGAGTAACCGTCTTTACATGAGTGTTACATTGATTTGTAACTTAGGGTCATTTTTATGAAAATTATAATTTTTGGAATTGTCTTGCTAATATATCTCAAGTACACTTTTGAATCGTGATTACATGTTAGTCTTTAATTTCCCGACATCTTTTCTAGTGAATGCTTATGTCAAATGCATTAGGAGTTGTTCTTCATTTCATATATGGATGTGATATTTATACTTGCATTTCATTTTCTAATGGTTACAAATCTCGATCCGTAATGGTTACAAATCTCGATCCGTAAGTCCTAATCTTTTACACTAGTGAACGAACCCTTAATTTGATAGATACATTAGTTAAATATACATAAGAGGCGATACAAGTGAATCCCAATTCCTAGATTCTCCCAACATTTGAATCTTCGATAATCCTTTGATTCATGTTACTGTTATTTTATTACTCTTAAATTAGTTTAAATAGTCAATAATTTAGTTTTAATTATTCCAAAAATCAAACCCCCCTCATTTAGGTAAAATTAAGTTTATTTATTGTCTGATTAAAATCTGTTTAATTGCTATTCTCTATGTGGTTCGACCCTTACTACCGTACATCTATACTTCAATTGACTCGTGCACTTGTGAGGTAATTTTTAACACATCATGCAACTGCATTAGAAGCTGCATTGACATTATTTTTGAATCCTAGCTACTATTATACTTTCACTATTATCAGGGTTTAACCTGCTACTGTCCATCCTAAATTTAATGTCTATTAGTTTCGAAAGTGAAAATTGGAATCTCATTCATTTGTCATTTATCTCTCGTAGAGCTATCAAAATGGGCCTCTGAGGGTTTGCCGTGACTTGGAAACTTACATTTGTAAGGCAGTCGGGCGGAAAGCCATGAGCATTGATCTAAATTTCGTTAATTTAATTATAATTCTAATAATTATGTTTTATAATCAGGCTCGTGTAAGTTTATTTCTCGGTCAACTCTGTTTGGGTATTACATTGATGTCTTTATAAGTTGGGCTTCGATTATTTAGAAAATGTTTGGTTGGGCTTTGCTTTCAATTGGGCTATTGAGTTAAGAATTTAGAATTTAAAATAATATGAATAATAATAGTAATTTATTGATTATTTACAAACTCTTAAAATGGTTTACTAACGAGACATAAGGGTAACCGTTGATATGTTATATAGGGAGATTATTTGACCATTTTGATAAAAATTATATGAATCGATAACAGTTGCTCGATGATGTGTAACAACAAGAGGAGCGAGGCAAAGCTATTGTTTTTATTGTGGAGAATTGAGAGTGGAGTATTATAAGTTTTTGACTGATTGTGTACGAGAAGTTTAGAGGACTAAACTTATATTAAGGGGGTGAGAATGTAAAATACCCAAAAATTTCTTAAGTAAAATAAATTATATTTATGGATATTAGTATTATTGAAATTCACTTTGGACTCATTTAAAAGATAATTGGGCCTAGTGTGTTTGAAAACCTTAATATTTTTTGTCTACTTTGAATTGGGTTTGGCCCATTAGTTAATTGTTTAGTAAGATATTGTTTATAGTTTTTTTTTTAAAAAAAAATAAAAAATTAAATAATAAAGAAATAAATAAATGAAGAGACGCATACTACCTACCGGGGAAGGAGTATCGGTGGATGGAAGAGGAAACGGTGAAGGTCAATTAGTCGACAATCCCTTTGAAATCAAATAGATAAACAACTCCTTGAAATTGAAAAGAGAGAGAGAAGTGATTTATTTACTTTCCAAGCCAAAGCATAGAGAGAGGAGAGAGAGAAGGCAACAGAAGAAGGAGAAGTCGAGGACCTTCGGAAAGGATTCAAGGAACAAATCGTAAAATGGCCAATTCAATTGAGGTAAGCTTTTCTCTAATATAATAATTTGGGATTCTTCAAATAAGGGTATTAGATGTATGAATTGTTGAATGGTGTGAGTTTGCCAAATGGGTTTTAGGAGAAAGAAATAGATGAAAAAAAAAAAAAAGGGAAGGAAATGAGTTTGAGTTGGTCGAATGTGTGACAGCATGCGGGTGATAAACGGGTTCGCTATTGAATTTGCAGGAAGATTTGGGTCGGCGAATTACTCGATATGGGAATAAGTTCGAACAGTTCGATTTTGGAGGTAAGTTTTTTTTTAGAGTTATTGGTGTGGTTGTAGTTGTTCTTGAGCTTTTCACAATCTATATAAAAAAAAATGAATTTAGTTTTCAAAATCTATTTGGAGCAGGAGGTTGTAGGAGTTAAGAGAAAAGAAAATACTATGTAGTTTGTGGGCTATTTTTGGAGATTGAAAATGAGTAGTAAAACTAGTTGTAATGGTAGCAACACACCAGCACGTTTGCTGGGTTTGTTTTATGAAGAAGACAATGATTTTGCAATGTGACCCCTGAACTTTGGTGAGTTTCATTCTGGTTTTTATAATTTTCAAAAGGAAACTCATGTTATAAGTTTGACAAACGAGTCCTTTTCAGTTAACTAGTAATTATGGTGGTTAGGAGAGTGGGTTAGTTACGTTTTTGTAATAATTAATATACAACTAATTATGGTCAAAATATTTTGAGTCTAATTATTAATATCGTTACGAGTAACGTACGCAATTAATTAAGTTTTATATGTATTTTAGATTTGGGTCAGCATGGATAACGGTACTGCTACACATACAAGTTTGATTTTTTTGCAGCACTTAAGAGGTAAGGGATTATACCTCTTGTAGTCTCTATTTTTGTTTATCCTCCGTTAGACTTCCAATTTATTTATTGACATCGATATTCTTTTGAAACGTACGCCGACTTGGGTCGGTAATTGATTTGAATTCCGTCGATTTCACTTCTTTGAAAATCATAAATTGATTCACGTTTGACTTCATTTAATTATTGAATTTCATGTTAGTTATTCTTCATACATGAAATATATGATTGTTGCGATGCAAAATATTGTAATGCATAATTTTTGTGATGCATGACCCTTGTAGTAAAATTTGACTATCGTTTCCTTGAAACTCTACCATGATCATTTAAATAATTTTTATGACTATCGAATGCCACATAAAATGTGAGCATAATTATTGAATGATCGAACTTATCGAATACCACATAGCTAGTGGTATATGGTTATCCGGATATACCAAACATGATCGAATTATCGATACTCTTCGGAGTAATTATTGAACTGCTTATCGATACTCTTTGGAGTAAATATTTAAAAATTGTTTTATGATCATGGGATTACGTGAGTAATTCTTGTCTCCAATCGGTATGGGACGGTTGGTGATGGTTGATCACTCGAGTCGTTTTGTTGTTAAATTTTCATTTGACTTCTTTTTTTATTTTGAATTGAAAATTCGATAAATTGCTTCCGCTTATCGATACTTGAATTGTAAACTTGAATATTGAAAATTATTCATCTCTGATTTATTCTGGTCAACTCCTCCTTAGTAACCGGAGGGGTTGTATATGATCTTACTGGGCATTGTTCGCTCACCCTTTTCTTTCAAATTCTCATTCTTCAGGTAATGAGTAGGAATCATGAGAAGACTTAACTCGGACAAACCATGATGACGGTTCCGAGGGATTTTGGATCTAGACATTATTTAAATAAAGGATGACTTATTAAGAATGATTTACTTGTTTTTAGCATCAAGTTTGTAGTAAAGTTTATTTGGGTTATTTGACTTTATTTGAAGATGATTTAAGGTTTATTTATTTTGAGTTGAGAATATTTATGACTTTAAGATGTTATTGTAAGTAACGTGGTCAAATTGTGGGACTGCGGTGTCGGTACCGAGTTTGGGGCGTTATATGTCGGTCCCTAAAACTCATGACCCATCCCACCCCGCGTAGAGTCGCGGGAAAAAGCAGAACAAGCTTGTTGTTAGTCCAAAGGGCATAATAATAAGCTAGAAGGGGGGTTGAATAGCTTATTGAACATGAAAGAACACAAGTAGCTAGGATTCTCTAAAAACTGCAGCCAATGCGGTTTCCAATGTAGCTTGTGAAAAAGCTACAATGGAAGTCAAGATAGACAGAAAAATCAAAACAAAATAACAAAAACAGTGGAAGTGTTGATTCTTATGTTAAATTTATATCTGATCAGTACATTACATTAGTTTTATACTTGATGGCTAATCGAGCGTATCGATTAGCGTGGCAACTGTGTATAAAGCGTTGCCTTCTATAGTTTTTGTAGGACTTTTTCGGGTTCGGCGGAAGACCACTTTCTCGGCTTCAACAGGAAGACACTCAAAGCTTAAGATCGGTAGACCTCGTGTCCTGTGATGCGCTTCTACGTGTCCTCTCCGGCTAATTTGGATTAATTCAAACTTATTTCCATATATTATTTGAATTAATCCAAATCATTCCATTCGACATGTTGAGGCTGAAAGTAACTTTCAGCGAGGAATACTTTTAATCTGAAAGCGTAGGCTGCATGTCCCCTGCTTCATCTCTCGGATCGACACCAAATCGCCCACCTTTTTGAAAGATCTCGAAATGATTATACGCTCTAGATAAGCGGGAAGGCGAAAATCCTTGGTGACCCATGCATTTAATGCATTTATGAATAAATTTGTTGAAGTCTTCATCTTCTCAACGGATCTTTTGAAGTGCATACGCTTTAAATCTGCCATTGAAGGCTGGAACAAAAAAAAAGGACAAGCATGGAATCAATCGAACACTTAAAGAATTGCTCGAATCTACACAACGCCAAGTCTTTCGTTCGGTGCATTCAATAGATCCTTATGATCTAGAAGTCCTCGTCAACAACAAGAAACTTGCTTTCATCAACATTTATTGCTTTATTCTTCTTGTTGTTAACTTCCATAAACTATATACACTTGCACGAATTAAATATCTTGTATTTATAGATATTTAATTCCCTAGACTAAACACAAGTCAATATTTTGTACACGATCCATTAGGGATATTCTTTGTAATTGATCTAAGTGGAAAACATAGTGCACAATTTAAATCAAGGTTGATTTGCCTTGGTGGTGGGCGTAGCACTCATTATAGTGCGAGCCATCCCAAAATACTTGTGTTATTTCCCTCTTGTTTGTCTATTATTTGAGCTGCTTAGTTTCATTGTTTATATTATCCATTTCAATGAGAACTTAAGTAATTTGTAAAAGGTCTAGGTAGTCCTTATCGGCGGACACGGAACAATTTTCTTGAAGGTCTTCCGCTACTTGATTCTTTTCATAGATTGCAAGTAACTTTCAAGGAACTTACTTAAAAGTTTTTAAAGTGTTAATAAGCTATTCAACCCCCCCACCTTCTAGCTTATTATTGTGCTCATTGGGACCCACAGGAAGACTTAATACTAAAGCACAAAATTAATTACAAAAGTTTACCAAACAATCTACAAGCCTATACTTGTAGATCTAGCCTCATGGCCAAAAAGATTTCACTAAAAAACGATGAATTGTTTTACAAAAACTATGTGAAATCACACAAAAATATTCTCACAAGATAATGAATCTTGGAGAGCAAAAACCCCACATAAACAAGTTAAACAAAAGCGTGGGAAGAAACAAAAACGACCTCCTTTAAACAAAACAAGAAGCACAAAGCAGTTTGAATTTTCAATGTTCTTTGCCAATGTAAATTGCATTGACATCATCATCTTCTGACTGTTCGGGACTTCAAAGCGCTTGAAACTCCTCGGATACGCTCCACGGCTTCTATGGTTTTTGTTCTCTATCTGGAGCTCTGCAAGAATCACGAATCCTTGCTCCTGAATATATAGTTATGCGTCTCCTACACACACCAAAAAACAGTCCGTCTACTACAAGGAAAAAGATTAGAACTTAAGGAAAAAATCAACAACTTACCAAACTAATGGGATTTTGTTACAAAATATGAAAGTGGTCAACAATCATGGTTAGACTAGGATTAAGGCATGGTTTTGGTGAAAGATTTGACCAAGATTTTATTACCAAAAACAACTCCTAGAATTTAGGTCCAAGAAACCACAACTCTTTAGGAATATTTTGTTTCCAAAAATGATAAAACCTTAAGGACCAAGGAAAAACAAAATCTAATTAAAAATGTTGTTACCAAAAAATGCCACACTTGACAAATATGTATATTACCAAGAAAGGAGAAACAAAAATAAAATAGGTCATGCCTATTTTACCCTTACAGAACACTTAAAATTTTTCGTAATAGTTCCTAGATCAAGCACTTGCAATCTATTAAAAAGATTGAAGTAACGGAAGTCTTGAACGGAAGACAGGTCAAGTTTGTCGGTGAAGCACTACCGGTAGACTTAGCTGTTTACTAAAGTTTGCCGCTAAAGGAATAAGTTAATGGAATGGAAGATAGTGTAACACAGTAAGTAAGGAACACATATATTTTGAGATGGTTCACACTATAAAGAGTGCTACGTCCACCACCAAGGCCGTCAACCTTGGATTTAAATATGCACTATATTTTCCACTAGTTCTATTACAGAAATATCCAGTGGATCGTGTACACAATATTTGACTTGTGTTTGGGGTTGCGGAAATTGAATATCTGGAAAAACAGAATATTCAATGTGCAGAAGAATAGTAAAGAGTTACAACAATAAGAAGCAAATGATTAACAGTTGATGCAGATCTTCTTGTTGTTGTTGAGGACTTCGATGATCAGTTAATGATCTCTTGAATGCACTGAGTATAAAAGCTTGATGTTGTTGGATAGTTTCAGAGCATTGTTTTCTTCAGTGTTTAATGGCAGTATTTATAGCTTGGGCAATCTTGAGATTGTTGGCAAAGAGTTGTTGCATTAACTAGCAGGTGAACGATCAGAGTTGCATAACTGCAATAGTTGGTACAGTCTGTATGTGTCAGTCTATGCACATGCTCTGTCACATTTCAGGAGACGAAAGTTTTCATGCTTTTTCGGAAAAGCTGGAGGGACGTGTCTGAGAAGTCAAGCGCTGATCTGGAGACGATTTAAATTCAAATTCAAACTAATTTAGGCTGAATTAAGTAATCCACATAAGCTTTGAAGTCTGGAAGTCTTGGACACGTCATGTTGTCCGAGTGCAGACAAGGTCTACCGCTGGAGGCTGCTTGAAGTCTGCTGGTGAAGCCTTCAGCCGAAGTCTTCTGCTAATGAAGTCTAGAAAAACTATTCTAAGGCAAAGTTCTATATACAGATGCCACGCTAACTGGTACGCAGTCCATTTAGTCACTAAGTATAGAACCTAATGTAATGAATGAACAAAAGCAAATCAAGATACAAATGAGAAACAACACCTGTAAAAAATGATTTATTTATTTATTATCAATTATATACCAATATACTATAACAAAGGCTACACAACTCAAACAAAACAGAAATGTGTGTAGATGCGAATGAATTAGAGGAGCCATCGATCTGGAAGCACCGAAGCAGGATGGGAGGGAGAGAGAGAGAGCGTGTGAGATGAAATGAGACTTGAATATTTTATTTATTTATTTATTATTAATTATATACCAATATACCATAACACAACTCAAACAAAACAGAAATGTGTGTTGAATTTGTTGATGCGAATCATGCGATTATACGAACTGGAGGAGCTGCCGATCTGGAAGCACCAAAGTAGGATAGGAGCGAGAGAGAGAGAAAGGCACTGTCGTGCTGAGCTAGAGGCGGCGCAAAGCCGGAGAGGAAGAGACGAAGTTGGTGAATGTGATCTTAGATCTGTATAGCTGAAGGGAGTGAGAGTCTGAGAGACGGTGTGAAATTCGATGTGACTCGCCTAGTCGCCTATGAGAACTGATAAGAAACTAGGGATTTAGGGTAAAGATGTGAAGATAAAGGACCGGGGGCGGCGGCTTTGATGAGAGACTGAGAGAGGGAGGGATATATTGATCGTGGCCTGTGAAGTAAATTAAGTAATCAAGTAATAATGTGAAAAGTTTTTACATATATGATATATTAATGACAAATTAATGAGTCCCACTTGCCAATGATATTAGGATAATATATTAATTTTAGGGCAAATTTCAAATGGGTCCAATTTTAGAAATATGTTTTCATCTAGGTCCAACAATTTTTTGGACATTTCATGTAACTACAAATTGGTTATCAAAGAACAAAAATGTCATTAATGAAGACAAATCCAATAATGCTGATGCCAATGCTAGACATCAGAACTGTTAACACAATTTTTTCAAGAAAAAAAAATCTAATAATGCTGATGCCAATGCTAGGCATCAGAACTGTTAACAGTCTTTTCAAGACAAAAAAAATCCAATAATGTTGATATCAATGTCAATGCTAGGTATCAGAACTGTTAACACAGTTTTTTACAAACAAAAAAAAATCCAATAATACTGATGTCAATGCTAGGCATCAGAACTATTTTAATACAATTTTTTCAAGACAAAAAAAAATTCAATAATACTTATACCAATGCTAGGCATCAGAACTGTTTATAAAAATTACTCTATATAAACCCTTAATATTGCATTCAAAAGTTTTCAAAAGAGGTTAATTACAGCTAACAAGCCAATCCAGCCTCTGATCATAAACAAACACAAGTTTTAAACAAAAGAAACAGAGGGGCAAGTATGGCTACTGGAGCTGCACAGGTGATAATTCAGTGCGTCTTTGATGGGAGCTTATCGACGTCTGTTACTACTCTCAGGCAGAGACCTTATCATAAAGGATGCAGCTGTGCATTGCACGTGTTAAAAGGAGTACTTCCAACGGCATGTTTATAACATCTAACTATTTCATTCCTTGAAAAGGTCATTGAATGATTGCTCCATGTCAAAAGAAGCTTCAAAATCTCATCTTTCCTGTCACAGTAATTGCTCCATCACACCCTAAGTATTGCATGGATAAAATTCCAACACACACACACACACACACACACACACACACACACACACACACATATATATATATATATATATATATATATATATATATATATATATATATATATATATATATGCCACCCATAGACAATCACAAAGAAATCTCAATAATTAAGAACAGAGAGATGAGTATGGCCGTTGGAGCCGCTCAAATGATCCTAAAACTAAAAGATAAAGGGCAGTGACGTACTTTCGTCATAAAATTTTACCTAAAAGATATATCCAAAAAATAGTTGGATTCATTTAAAAACATATTTTAAAAGATGTACCGATTTGTAATTTATTCTTAATTTTAATCAAGTGATGGGCAACCCGTTCCCACCCCGCGCGGCCCTTTACCGTTAGGCCCGTTCCAAACGGGCCTCCATTTCATTGGCCCAACCTGTCATTTTTCGGTGCCGGGGCGGGTATGTCCGTGGGTTTGAGCCCAATTTGACAGCACTAATCTCTCGAGAGTCTAGACATAATTTCCTTGACCAAAAAATTACAGCCTACACCATGGAAATTGGAAAGTTGCAGCTCGCAGGAAACAAAGAAAATTCAAAATAGTGCTTCCACGTTTTCCATTTTAGCTACACGTTTCATTCAGCTTTGCTTCTCGGCCCGACCCCAAAAGTTTATCACATTCTAGATAGATGTTTGATTTACATTGTTTATTAAAGGAATATTTTTCGATCTCGTCCTCGTGTTGAAAAGGATTTGAGAAGTATTTTTTAAATCCAGTTCCGTAAAGAATATCCGAATTTAGGAGGGAATAAAGTGTACAAGTCCCTTTTTCTAGAAAGAAAGTGTAAAATGCAAACAAATCCCTTTACAATAGATAAAATTAAGGCCACATGATTAGAAAAGGGAATTGATACCTCGCACTGCTTCGGATTCCAATTCCATGCATGCTGCCATTTTACCAACTTTTGAAATGTTTAGTCCAAAAAATTAGGCAGAGCAGAATATGAGACTCCAGCTCGATCAATTCAATTTGGTGAGAATATGCTAACCTGCACACGAAAGAAAACTAGTGTATAAAAATGAAGACAAGTACTCTCTTGTTCTATAACACTTTAAAACATCGGAATTGAAAACAACAATTCCTCCTCGAGTTCCAACTTCCAACTTCCAACCAAGATCCTGAAAATGACTAAGAATAGAAGCTCAAATCAACATCAATTTCGTATCTCCATTGAAGAAAATTTGATTTCAACAAGGGAGGTGATGCCACCCAAGCTACTCGACACTCCTCCCTACTCGAATATTTATGTGACCGCCCGTGGCTTTGAAAGTGCTTCTGAAATCAACAAGCATTGTGGGCGTGATAAACGTAAAGTTTACGCGGAAGATGTTGATGCAGAAGCCGAGAATTTTATCAGGTTGGAGCATAACAAGTTTAATGCTAGTAAATGGATGGGAGGCTGGGTAGGGTGATTGATACCGTTATAGAGTTTAATCAATTCTAACTTTTATCTGTTTATGTGTTGATTTTACCTCAATTGTATATGTTGAGCAAATAAGTAGCCTAGCTAGCCTACATATATAATGTAATGTCTTGTTTTAAGAATAATACCTTCAATTATGACTTATGAATGATTTGTACACGTTTTTATTTTGCTTCTAGTTGTGTAATTGGTAAGCGAAGTCACGTTTTTCATTTACTTTTTCAACTCGCCGTGTGTGTCGTGTCATTTGTGACATTTGACATATATTTATCATTTACTGCTACCGACCTTATCAATGCTGGAGATAACTTTTAAAACATAAGTCAAATATGTAATACCTTTTGTTCCGGATAAATAATTTACTATATTATTTTAAGATGTTTTACTTAAATGGTTCGCTCTCAAGAAATTGTGTTTATCATTTCTACAACATTTCAATTTTATCCTCCATATATATCTGATATTAACATATTAATTACGTTTGTAATTATGATCAACTTTAATCCTATTTATATATCCTTTAAAAATTATACTTTTAAAATGTGAACTCTTTAGACACCTAGAACTGAGGAAGTACGTGTTACTTGGAGTGGATTTAATTTATTTGAAAACTCTTAGATCTCACCGTATCAAGCGAATGAATCAAGATCTTGACCATTCTCATTTGCCGCCTACTTCTAAACTAAGACGTTTCACTACAAGCTTAAGATATGCACTTCTTTTATATAAAATTGGATCAATGTAAGCTTGAGGTTTTATAGGGGTGATCGTTCAGAATATTAACAGGAGGGGGTGACTTCGTGATGTGAAGTGAAAAATGAGAAAAATGGGGTAATTGCTCAAAAACCTGATTGTAATTGATGATTTTGTCATAGGGAGAGAAAAAAAAAAGGATAACCTCATCGATACGTTATACGTGTAGTGAATCTCAACAATTAAAATATTTGAATAAGTTAATTTACGGATAGATAATTTTTTGCAATTGTAAGTGTATGTCTAAGCTCTATTACATTATATTACAATGATGCTATACGCACCCTTTACACTCTAAATACACCTCTCTTTTTATTTTTCTTTTTCACAAAAATGTCTTCAAACATGAGAGCTAACGAAGAAGCTAATTTGGAGCTTGGAGCCTGCAAGTGAGCTTAAATTTTTGTTAGGCATTGATAGTAGGGGACTAACTTTCCCCAGATTATAGTTTGTATTTTACTTTCGTGTTCCTTTCCCAATGCATAAAAAAAAAAGGTCTATCTATATATCTATTTATCTCTGTCTCCTTTATTTTCCGTGAGATGGGTGACGGCGGGGAGGGATGAGTAGTGATGGGAGGAAGGGAGAAAGAGTGGGGTAAAATAGGAAGTTTAGAAGGTGTAGTTAGCTTTTATTTTAAGTATGTTTTAAATGGAGATAAGTGACATATTAATATTTAGAAATGATGGTGCATTTAGGGGATATGGGGGTACGAATAGTAGACTTATACACTTAAAAACTCATAGCGCTTAAGCATCAATGTTGTCACGACTTCATTGGTCAAATATGCCATAATATCTACATATACATGATACATCCCCTAGTATGCACTCTAATATTCATTGTTTTCTCTCTTAGCCATGCCCTAATGTCCCTTATATTTTCAAGGACGAAGTGCACCATTCATTTTTGTAGTTCTCATGATTTTGAGGATAAGTCCATGTAAGAAAAAATTAAAAAATATTAAATGAAACGCACCAAACCCTTGTTGACCCACTAATTACTTGGATTAATTAAACACACCCAAAAATAAGTCAAGTCTACACACATTCTCGAAAAGTAAACTCAGCTTGAGCTCAAAAAATAATTAAACAAGCCAAGTACGAACATGCTAAGCTTGGGTTGGGTCATTTAAAACCCTAATTGCATTAAAATTATTGGTGAGTGCTACTTTTAAAAAATGTAACTGTTTTATTAGAACAATTTAAAGACGATTATATATATATATTTTATTGGAGTGTGGGAGTATTTATAATTTTTGCTATCTCGTATGAAATAATAATGTTGCTAGCTTATTTGAGGACACAAATTTGTATCTAAATGCATGATACAACTTGTGCAACCTTTGATTACACCAACAACAGCTGATACACAGTTGAAGACCAAAAAAGCTACGTATAAGTCGACATGCACAAACGGTTTAAGGTTTACGGTTCAAACCGTGAAACGAAACGCCCCCGAACCACCTTCGAACCGTCTTCAAGTGAATCGAAACCAGAGGTTCACCGATTTAATAAAGGTTTGAGTATTTGGTTTTTAATGAATCGACGATTTTGAACCGTTCAAGTGAACCGTAAGCTGTCGGTTTTTATGATTCCAACGGTAAAATTAAAAAAAAAGTCAAAATTCAAATAGATAGCCTGAATGATTTTCATTTAGATAGTTTTTTAAAATAAATAAATAAATTATTTTGAAACCGTAAACCGAATTTAAGGTTCACGGTTCAGCACCGTGAAAATTCACGGTTCAAATCTTATTCCTCCTTTTGCCCTTTAAAATCAGACGGTTTCGAAACCGTTTGTACATGTCTACGTACAAGTTACAACTCTAGCATGTGCATAGCATAAAATCAGCCTTTAGCAACCATTTTTCCAAACATCCCTTGCGGAAGAAATGATTGCAAGACAATTCACTCACCTCCTCCTTAGTCCTTACCCTCAAACCTACACAAACACACACAACACTTCATTGACACACTAGAATTATCATTTTTGCTATTCCCAATTGATGATCCTATTCATATCCTCTTCTTCTTGCATAACGATTCAAACCGGGTTATGGATATCCTTCTTCCTCTTCCAATTTGTTGCTCCTCTTCTTCTTCCACTAAATTTGGTGAATTTCCAGATGGACCCACAACTTGAAACACCACAGATCTCACCATGTTTTTCAATAGAGCTACTGATATAATTGTGTTCATAACAAGTACAGGTAGCACACCTTCAGCTGGAGTAGACAAGTTGGATAACCCCATCCCTCTATTCCAAACAAGCCCCAACTTATTATTAGGAGAGAAAAGGATTATGGAGGAATTTGCTTCCACAGAAGAGATACCCGGGTGGAAGAAAGTGGCTATTAAATACTGGAGTGGGTTTATCCTAACCAGGAATATGTTAACCCTGGTTCGGGGGATCTAATCAATCCAAGATGGAGCGGTCAGTGGGGACACGTGTAACGTTTTAGTGTGAGATATAGATTGACTGATGTTATTTGAGAGGTAGCGACGTGGTGAGGGAGCTTTTACGGGGACTAATGAATTGGCGGTTGTTATCTTTCGTTTCGTTAAGAACTTAAGATGGATGTCGGAAGCTTCTTGATTTCCACACCCGCGTAGACGCCATCATCTAATTTCTGTTGGACATTATTCTATTTTCAAGCCTAATAATTCCATAGTTCAGTTCGGTTCGATTAATAATATGGATGAAAAAGAATTTAGATGTCATCAATAAGATTTACACCCTTTTGCAAAGAAAAACTTCTCGTATGGAAATGTGGATGATGAGTGTGGATATCATGTGATAACTAAATTTGTTCATATTATTTTCTTTTATTATGATTTTTTATTTTTTTATCAAATATTATTTTAATGGTGAGATGTATGCTACATAAGATTAAATTCACATTTATATTGGATAGATCTATTTTAATTGAATGTGAATATAAAGAGAAAAATAACACACATGATTGAGGTATGAATTACTCACGGCCACGTAGGATCAAATATACGATTACAAACAAGGCTTATGATAGGTTGCCGTGTTAGTAATGTATTTTATACCCTCACATTTCCTAAATTATTGTCATTTTAAATTTTATTTTTGATTAAATTTATTATATTTGAAATAAAAATTTGACGATAAAAATCCAAAACAATCAAAGTTTTGATTAGTGATAGTATCTAAAGCGATATTGAGCGAGCTCTAAGCCTCGAACCCATGTCAGAATTTTGCAATATATATATATCATTATTAATTTTAAACTCTTTTATAATTAATTTATTAAATAACTGTTCCACGTGAATTGTGATACCAAAATTATTGATCGCCCATTGTGTTTCAAACGGATTAGGAGAGGGAGACACAGAAATAAAGAGAATAACACTAAGTCACTAACATTGTTTTGAGGGTTGACCAACCAACAGTTGTGTGGTTTTGCATTCAAACTTGGGAGGTTGAAGCAGAACATTCTGACTCTGATATTGATTCTTGCAACTTATTTTTTTCACAAGTTATTTACGGAAAAGGAAAACCCAAAAACAATCGGTCAACATATAAGGTAAGTTCAAAGAAGAAATAGATGTGTTGACTAACTAATTTGTATTAGTAAGAAGGATCAATCTCAAAAATTACATATGGGATTTATACAAATCTAGGCTCTATAAGACCTAAACAGAATTTATGGGGATACTTGTATACGGCTAGCTGCTAATTAGGCCTTGGCAAATTGGAATGATCAATTCCAATGGACTTGAAATAAGATTTTTCTGCGTTTGACACCCGAGCCTGAAACATGGCCCACTCGCTCTTACACCTATCCCTCACCTGCCACCAAAAATTAAACCAATAAATTAACTGATACTAGAGAGAGAGAGAGAGAGAGAGAGAGAGAGATTACCCCTTGCCATGGTGCCTTGCCATCCTGTGATTGCCCCTATAAACAGAGGAGATTACTCCATATGAGACTCTTACAGTGTGAATATACAAGCCAGGATGCAAAACATATTTCATGTGCAGTTGTATGAACAATGCTAGGAAATGCTTTTTTAACCTGGTTGCCAAGTGAAGGAAGACCTTGATGAACAATCCACTGGGCATCTACAACTCCAATTTTCTCATGTGCAGGCTATTTACAAAGAAAAACAAACTCATTAATGCCTGACTTTACTGAATTATGGCTTCTAATAAGTAATCAAAAGAGAGAGAGAACAGAAAGGAGCATAACTGACCTCGGCACATCTTTGGAGGGCAAAGTCAAGACCCCATCCATGAACCAAGTCATTCTACATAACCCAAATAAAAGGAGTTAAAAGTTTAAACAGCCAGTTAGGGCTGAATAATGAAGGAGTAATTCAATGTTCCAAGACAACAACATACCTGAATCAAATGCCAAACACAACGCCAAGCCTCTCGAGAAAATACCGGAGCCATGATTTCAACAAACCTGCAGAAGATGGCAGAAGAATAGCTTTAACAGAATAGCTCAACTACAATTGCTTGAAAGTTGTGCTAATTAAAGGAATTACATACGCTGCACATGGAGGCAAATGTGGATCACTGCACCAGCCTGGTCTTTCCTCTGTTTCTCTACCGAAAAGTAACAAGAAAGTATTAAGATTTTTCTTGATCCGTAGGGAAAAACTTTTTAAAACCATTAGGGGGGTTAAGACCTAGTCAGCAGCTTACTTGTGAACTTCACGGTCACCTCGTCGCTTAGTCATCTGCCATGTTGTCCCTCTCTTAGGATCCAAGCCAGGCTGTGATATCTCTAGACCGTGCTTCCTCACAAGTCTTATGTACCTGAAATATTTTTAAGATTGAACAAAACAAAGACATGATAATCTTGAGGGTTAACTGTTTGAAAACTTCAATGAACATAGAGAAAATTTGAAGTTAACACTCACTCTTCAGCATTGAAATGCTGAACCCCAAGGTCTTCATCCCAAATAAATATGTAGTCATATGGCGCTACAATGTCAGGATGCAGAAATCTCTTGGCATACCACCTTCAACAAAGTTCACTTTGTTCAGCATTATTGATTTAACACTACACTTTTATTTATTATTATATCTTATTTTTATCCTAAGGGAGCATGGGAAAGGATTGAACGTTAGAACTCACTCTTTGTGAAGCCCTAGGTCGACAACTGTGCCACCCCATGAGGGTGACTTTGCATTATACAAATAGACCACATTAGTTACTAAGAATTTAATCAGAGTAATTTCTTACCATTTTGTTTGCTTCTGAACACTCACATGAATGGCTCGCTTCGACCACTCAAATTCATCCCATTCTGTTGTTCGGCCATCATAATGAAATAGAAGGATGGTAAAGTTCTCGGAAAACTGTAGGCGAAACTGAATTAGGGAGAGGGAGGGAGGGAGAGAGGGAGGGAGAGAGAGAGAGAGAGAGAGAGAGAGAGAGAGAGAGAGAGAGAGACCTTTTTGACTGCTGCGTCAATATTCTGTTTCTGATTATAACCAACAGTGAAGGTCACCAGATACTTTGGTTTGATTGTTAGGTCCTGCAAATGTCGAGTTGGTCAACCTCCCAAACATTTAAAAAACACTAACTCAGATCATGAAAGTTCGGACAATCATAGATATATGGAATGAAAACTTTATAACAGAAGATGCACACCTCACTTGGTTTACCAAACAATCTGCGAGGGTAGAGGTCTGATTCAGCAGCAACAATAGCTGGGGGTAGTCTTTCTGCTCCTCGTGGGTTTGATGAGACCCAAATCTGAATCAGAATCATATCAAAGACTTTAGAAACTAATATAAATGCAAACTAGTACTTTCAAATCATGGTAAGATTAAGAAAGGAAGGTGGAATACCTTTGACGGATCATTTTGGTTTTGAGCTTGAGTTGAGATGTGTTCACTAACATTATCACCAATTCGCTCACCAATGGAAGTACTGAAATTGAGCTGACAAATTCAATCCATCAAAAATAATGTGTAAAAATTCATGAAAAAAACTAGGCACGTTAAACCAGAGCCATTCGGTAGGTAGAAGCATAATCTAAGAGAATAGAGAAAGAACGTGACATACCCTATATGATGAAAGTATTGGAAACGATATTCCTATGAAGAATCCAATGGCAATACCAAAAAAGACTGTTACAATAATCCTTAAACTCTCTTTTGGTTTTCTGGCAATCAAACTGTTGCGACCAAAAGTCACCATTTTCTTATCATCTACTGATTTCATATTTCACAAAGTAAGCAGCAAGAGCAGCTCAGCATTACTCAATAAGACACGAGCAGCAACTGGGCAAAGGACGAAAGCTCTTATGGCACAGCAAGCCCTGAAACAAACAAAACAGAATGAAAACGGAGAAGATGAAGATCACTACAAAAACAAAACAAATTTACCCAAAAACCCCAAAATTCATAAACAAATAAATAATAAAAAACTGATCATGGTGTAAATCAGTTACACAAACAAAACAACCATTTCAAGCCAACCACCCCAATAAATTTCATTTTATGGTACTCACAATTTGCAAACTCTAGAATACCTCGCGAACCCAAATAAAGAACCGGATGCATTAATTTAAAATAAACATCCCACATTAAGCCAGAAAGCCCTTGTCCCGTTCTTATACTAAAACCCAGAAAGTAAATACCAACTCAAGAGCCACATGTGCTTCAACCCTCAATATCCTCCACAAGCAACTCCAAAAACAAGTAAGCCCATCAATCATGTGCTCCCTTTGACAAATTGCGATCTCACAATTCAATTTCAAATAAATCCCACCCAAATCAAAAATTCAACAATTTATCTGTATAAACAAGCCATCATCTAAACTTTTTGACCAAACCCACAACATAATTAATCAAATAAAAAATCAAAGGCATATGATACAAATTTCAATTAAATTAAAAATTGATGTTATGCTTGCACCAACGATAACAGCATATAACTTCAAAATAAACATTCAACACAACATAAAGTTAACTAAAAATAATAATTTTCGCATGCTTTTTGCATTCAAAGAAACTAACTTGGGTTGAAAACACATACCCGTATATGCAGATTACACAGAAAATACACATAGATTGTCATACAGAGAATAAATACACAAACACACGCAAAACACACACACACACACACACATACACAACACACGGAGAAAGAGAGAAGGTACCTGGAATTGTTGACGGAGGAAATGGAAAAACAATCCGAGGGAAACCACCAACGTGGGTTTAACAGTTGTAATGAAGTGCAAATTTCGTGAATCAAATTTTATTTGGTGTGTGTATATATATATATATATATATATATATGTACAACTGAAAGAAGAGACGGAGAGGTGATTCTTGAAATAGAAAAATTATAAAGATTTTCTCGTGAGCTATGGAGCAATTTAAGCGTGTTGTTTTGATTAGTACTATACTTTCACACACCAAAAAAAGGGTGAAAGAGGGGGAGAGAGAGAGAGAGAGTTCAGGAAAAAGGTTGGAAAATAAGTCGTGTTCATTTTACTTTTTTTTTCTTTCTCTCTTTATTTTGAAAAGATACTTGTTAACTTTTTTAATTAATTTAATAAATTTTAGTATTGATATTTGATGATGATTAAATTAATTTTTTAAATTATAAAATATATAACTATTATTTTTATTGTAGTTTTCAAAGTTATTATGTTGCCTTCTCTAACAAAATAGTAGTACTATGTTAAATATGTGCATCTAAATTAAAGTTGGTTAAATTAAATTAAAGATTATGAGCTTTTATTAATTTTATTTTGAATAATAAGGTAACTCAAATGAGTGGGATGCAAATGGAGTCCCACTAAGAAACAACAACTTTTTACCTTAATGAGATAGAAAAAAACCAGAAAAGTTTGAAAACAACTTTATAAAGGGGATTAGGATGTCAATATATTTCTATTTATCTTCTTTACTACCTCGAATTTTACCTAATAATCAACTGCACCATTAATATGCTTGGATTATGCTATTAATGATTTCAAATTGCTTCCCATATGATCATAACAAGGTTATGTTAAGTCGTTATAGGGTAGTTTGTTCTATCCTATTGTTTAAGAATCTTTTCGTTTAATACCCCCAATACCCATAGGTGGATCCACATGAGTACTACAGGTGTCTGTGGACACTACTCAATAAAAAAAATTAGGAATAGATTTGTGATATTTGACAATTGGATCCCTCCCAAATTCTCTATAAAAAATATTGTTAAAATGGATTTACAAAATCAAATGTCCGATCAATTTTTAAATGATTCTCTTGTATGTTATATCGAAAAAGACATGCTAATGAATGTTGGTGATGATTATGTAATTACGCGTTTTCAACATATGAAAACACGTAAAAGACAAATTGTAATTTCTAATTTTTTTTATTTTATACTCTCTCCGTCCCAAAATATGACGTTTTTTGAGAATTTTTTTGTTCCAAAATAGATGACACTTTGTAATTTTCAAGGAACTTTTTCCCCTTTTTTTGTTCAATTCTACCCATTTTTATTGACTTCGTAATCCGTGTTTGGCTCTTTGGGTAAGAATATCAAAACACCTCATTAATGCTTTGTATATGGGCAATTTAGTCTTTATAATACGTTTTCTTGGTCTGTGTGAAAAGCCCTCAAACGTGATATATTTTGGGACGGAGGGAATAGTTAAAGTTTTGACACCGGTCAACATTATTCCTGGATCCGCCACTGCGGCAATACCGAGAGTTCTTACACTTATGTTGATTCTATAAATTGGTTGTTGAAAATGACATGATGGAGTTATGTTATTAAGTAGGTTGTTGAACATGAAACGATGGAGTTATGCGAGGTGAATGGCTCGGTTCACTTACATTCGAGCGAAAACATGAGTCGAATCATAGATTTTTTGTTTGCAAAACTTAAAACCAAATCAAATCATCTAAAGTTTGGAACGGAACTAAACAAAACTGCAATGAATTGCCTTGGTTCCTAGTTCGAATTCATGATTCAATGAAATTGTTTAAGTTTTATTTCCTTGTTATAGCCGAATTGATGCCAAAAATTGATATTTGTGCTTTCCCGATCGAGTATACAATTTAATATGGGATAAGGAATCAATATAATTATATTTTATAAAAAAGCCTTATAAAAAACGTATTTCCAGGCCGCTTTGGTAAATTGAATAAATTACCAAGACGGTTTATCAAAATTTTACTCATTAAGTAAGAAAAATTAAAAAAAGATTTGAAAAAACAAATTCTAAACCGTTATCATACAAGGCTTGCAAGCCTCAAAGATTGAAGGCATAAAACATAAATTCTTCATACAATCTCAAGTTCTTCACTCAAAGCTTGCAAAAAATATTAATTTGAATACCTTATTCTATGAAGCCAAACTAATCAAACAAAATCAAAGCAAATTAAACAAAACCAGATACATATATTGTGAGGTAAATTTTCATAATGTAACAGTTGAAGTGAAATGTAAATTATTACTCCCTCCGTCCCGGATAATATTTCTAGTGGGCAAAATACGCGGATTAACAACTGTAATTAATGATGGATTGTAAAATATATTGTGATAATAATACCCAATAAACACACTCTCTCTTATTAATTATGTATCAATTACAATCTCTCTCTCTCTCTCCATGATGTGCAATAATAATAGTATTAAATGAAGGGATATATTAGGAATAATAGTATACACCAAAAGTTTTAAGAAACATTAGTTGAAGCATCCCAAAATAGAAAATAGGAACATTTATCCGAGATAAAGAGAGTAATAAATAGTGAAACAAAACTATGAACCAAATCAAATCACTCAATTTGACGAAAATCTAAACCAAACTTAATTATATAATTATTGAAACGAATCAAACCAATCAATTCGATTTGATTTAGTTTGAAACTGTGGATTGGTGTTGGAGAGTAACACCCTTAGTTTTTTCCTTGTTAACGAAAAAAAAAAAAAAGAGATATTTAACTAGTGTTTATTAGCATTAGTTTTTTTTAGAAAAAAGTAATGATATTATTCATAATTTTGAATTATCATAGATATTTTGTTTAGTAGGTAGAGTTTTAGGTAAGTAGTTACGACCCCAAGAGTGGGAGAGATGATAAAAGCACCCAAGTTAAATGGTTCTAAGCATTAACTCATATTGGGGAATTGAGGAGGAGAGGGAGTTGAGGGAGAGGGTTAGGTTACGACTTACTCCATTCGCTATAGGCAAAAATGTTGGAAACTTGTTTCAATAAAAATTGAATGAAGAAGTTATGTAAATAGAAAGTGGGGAATCCCACGTTGGGAATAAAATGAAAAAAAAAACTCTATTTTATAAAGAAGAGCTTTTAGGCTTAACAATCGGCCCTTGGGCCAATACACTTTTGTGTAGAAGGGAAGACCTAGCTAAGTGCATGTCCAAACACACGCGCGCACCGACTTGGCGTCGACTAACTAGCTGGTTGGCTTGAACCATTTCTTTTTCCTACCAATTCATTTCACAGTCCAAGCAGTTTGTGTGACCCCCTTTTGACTAAGTCAGTTCTTTGTCTAAACGGTTACAGCCAACTGTCATGACCCTTTTGACTAAGCCAGTTGTGTCTGTTTCGGACAAGCCTCAACCGCTCCCAACTCCCAGCAGTTGTGTCCGAATCCCAACTGCCTTAAATAAATACTACAATAAACTTGTTTTTCAGGTTACGAAAATTTCCTCTCATTTCTGTACTACTCATTATGCCCTAAATATAGATATAGCAGCAGCTCCGATTCACTGTTGATTGATAAGAAAGTTTGTCTCTTCAATCAAGTAAGCTTCATAACCCTGGGAGACTAACATGTTTTAAATCCGTTCAGACTAATTGCGACGTCTATTTTTATCTTAAGGACAGAGATAATTGATCTCGTGGAATTTAGAAAACACACCCCTTTAATTCCTTTTTTCTGCAGGGACCTTATCCAGAGCACTAACAAAAACGTCATCGTTTGAAAGTCAAACTTAATAAAATAATAGACTTTTTGGTCAAAGGGAATACAAGTTTTGTTGTTTTCAACTTAAGCGGAACATTCTCTTAATTTGTTCTAAGAACATTTAATTTCATAGCCAACCTACCTAAATGCATCCGACATCCCATATAACGATCCTTCAAAACGATTTAAGATGATTTAGTAAAATTTTCAAACTCGTAATAAAGTCAATTTATTTTAGAAAAGTTGTAAGACAAATTAAGAGAATAAATAAAATTATAAATATATTTACAAAGTAGAATGAATGAAGAATATATAGTTTGTCAAGGAATCAAATCTTGTAAAACCAACCTTGCAAAGCAGTTACGTGATGACTAATCGAGTCATAATGATTGCAAACACAGTTTAAAAATCATTATTAATATTCCACGTAGTACGTAGTACGTACTGTCCCACTCCCACCATCAAGTATTCAAGTTCTTCAATAATCGTATACTACTCCTATCAGTTAAAATATGACTAATTTGAATCGTAATTGTTTGACCAAAGTTCAATGCATCCAAACTTAGTAAGAGTCAGACATATATAATGAAAATCTTATAAAATTATTTTACAGATTTTAATTCATAAGATATAATTTTATTTTCTTATAATTCAATCTATTAATACATTATGAATCAGATAAAAATAATTGATCTTACAAATAATATATATAAAACCGTTTTACCCAAATTTTTATCATATAATGGTATATAAATTAGGAATACCGCTAAATTGTTAGTTTGATTTCCAAAGATAGACACTTTATTTGAAAAGATCATGAAATGAAATGAACAATTTTCTGACAAATTAAATGGACGGCTTTGAAAAACTTCGTATACCAAGTTTCATTGTAAATCATAATTAATGGTTCCTTTGTTCCTGAAAAAATAATACATTCTTCAATTTTGAAATGTTTTAATTAAAAATTTACTTTTAAAAATTAAGTCTATAATCTCCTTCACCTCTCAATTTTAACCTCCGTGTGTGATATAAGCATATTGTCTGAACTCAAACATTTTTGTAATTATGATTAATTATAATCATACTTTTATATTATTTAATAATTAGACTTATTAAAAATAAACTTTTTGAGTTGAAGAGAAGGAGTATGTGTTATTCACAATCTCAAGTCGAAATACCTCCAAGGTATTTGATCAACAAAATCGAACCACAGTAAATAGACTGAGTGCAAATTTAATTACCACTTGAACTAACTAATGTTAGACAATAGTTATGCTATTCTATGTTTTCTTTATTATTACGTAAAAATAAATTTATTTATCTACCCCTAACAATCTAACATCCACCCACCACAAGACAAACGGTCCTTTCCTTGTTTTATTTGACTGTCATGGTGTTATGGTGTTATTATTAGAATTAAATAATATTTTGGTCAAGGATTCATTCGAAAAATATTAGTTTGGTCATCGTGTTCTAAAACATATTCAATTGGTCTCTTAATTCATTTTTTTGGATCAATTTTTCCCCTTCCATTGTTACCGTTATATTTTTCATCCAATATTATTTCAAATGTGTCAAGTTTGGTAAAGGATGAGAGTTGAAGAATGAAAGTTGCCGGACCACCACCATTGACGGTGGTGGCCGGAGGTGAGAGAAGAGAGAGTTCACAAGAATAAGGAGGAGAGGGATTGTATTTCCAAAAAAAAAAAACCCTATTACTAGAAGATACTTATATCTAAGCTAAAAGGCTCAATTGGGCTTACAATGTAATGGGCCTCTTGGGCTATGTCTATCTTTAACACTTCTCATCAACTCGTACTCGCTACTTTGTGAAGTGTGCGAGTTGAAGAGATACAAACTAATGAACCTTTCTGGCAAATGTGCCACTTTTGGGTCAAAATCAATTTGTGCCTCTTTGGGCCTGAATCAAATGTGCCGTTATTGGGCTGAATTGCCTCTTTGGGCCTGAAATGCCACTTTGGGCTGAAATTTCACTTTGGATCTGAATCAAATGTGTCGTTCCACGTTGGGCCTAAAATTGAATGTGCCCCTTTGGGAAAAATTTCCTCTTTGGTTAAAAGCCATCTTCAAAGCCACGTCGCGCGGAAGTCGCGAGTGGATGAGAGAGAGAGAGAGAGGCCGATGAAAACTCGTAATCTTCATCGATCATAAACATACCCGAATCTTGATAGATTCTTGATGAGATTCAGAAAAGCAATAAAAAATTTGGGGTTTCTAGAAAACAGGCAGAGTGATTTTGTAACACCCCGGATTCTTGCATGTGCATTGTGTGCTTGCCTTCATGTTTTCTTGTTAATTGTGAGCATGTTTACTTAGTTTATATATGATTTAGAAACATTCATAAGTCATTCATGAAGCTCTTAACATGTTTAGAATCATGTATGCTTGTTTGTTGAATCGCCGGTTCGATTGCTTTGTTTTGGCCTTAGCGATTTTTCCCTCGTTGCTCGTATTGCTTCTATTTCGTCGTGCGAAGTGTTCGTTGAGTTCTTGGCTTTGTATTCAGGTCATAACCATGTTTAAACAAGCCTTTTTCATGTCCAAGTTATCCTAGTTTGATTGGTGTTTGATTCGTTAACCATTCGTCGCATGATTCGAGCCTTGTTCTACCTTGTTCGGATGTTGTTCGGTGTGTTTCCGACTTGTTTTGAGTTGGGTTAGACCTTAGAATGGTTGCCCATAAGTTTGGGACCATTTAGGACATGTTTAGACCAAGTTCGAGGGCTACGAGGCGGCATCGAATTTTGATCACTAGCCCGCCTCAAGAGTGAAAGCATTGCAAAATCACCAAGCCTCGAATCGGGCGCTTTGGACTCTAGTGGCGCCCGCCTCAGCAGAGCTACTACGGATTTTTCCCTGTTTCTTTGTTGAAGCGATTTTTATACCCAAACCCCTATCCAAACCTTTTCTAAACCTCACTTAAACCTCCCTAACCCTCCTCACTTATGTCCTAACATCTCTAACTAGTTATAAGGATGGATTAAGAGAGCTTTGTTGATCATTTAAACCACAAAATCAGATTTTTAAAGAGACCACAACATCATGACACTTGTCCCACTCAATTTCTAGACCAATATAAGCCATATCTTCAGATTTTGACCTTCATTTCTCACCTTCACTCTCTAAAAACGAATTTCATCTTCTCTCAAGTTCTCCCATGGCTTCTTGAAGCTTTCCACTTGGTCTTCCTTCATCCCTTCTCCATTTGCTCAAGCCACCACCATAGAAGAGTAGAGCTTGAAGGGTAGAACATTTCCAACCGATCAATCTTTCCATTTGCTTTCTTGGGTGTAGTATACAAGTAAGTTACTCTTCTTCTTCTTCTCTTTAGTTCTCATTGACCCTAAGGAAACAAAGTTTATGATGTATGAGGTCAATGAGGACACATATATGCTTCCTATGCTCTCTTCTTGTGTTTTGAAAGTGTGAACTTGCTAGGAGCATGTTAGGAGGATTTTATGCTTAGTAAAGTTTATGATACTCTTTCATCTTGTTTATTTAAAGTTTTGAACATGTTAGAAACATGTATTACATACATTGATGGAAGAGTTGTTATATGAGAATGCCCTAATTTATGCCTACATGAAATGTTGTGAAGTTGTTATGTGATCTATCCTCAATATTGGACTCTATGATGAACATGAATCACATTATAATGCCTTGATGAATTTATGACCTAGATGAGCTTAGTAATGGCCTAGGTTGAGTTATGAAGCACATAGCTTCAATTAACCGAAATTTGGAATTTTTAGTAAAGACTCAACGGAGTCGACTCTAGGGAAGATTTGAACATGTTAAACCCTAATTTCAATCCCTACGAAGTTTGGACACCGTTTGGTCAAGTTTACTCAATTTTAAGTTGAGTTTAATTATGTGCATTTGAACCCGTTGTGATTATTTGGTTATGAGCAATTAATTGCCTTGACATGATTTATTGTAGAGATTTATACCCTACTTGGTCGGTCGAGTTCGCTCTTGTCGAATTCGATCATTATTTGGTCTTAACGAGTAAACATCTACTTGTGCATTGCATTAAGTCCAGCTGGCACTATTTGGTTTGGTTTTTATGTCAGGGTAGGACGATGTATAGCCTTCACGAATTGAGAGATTCGTGTTCGCTATGGATCGCCGTACCTGGGACCTCACACACCCCTCCATTGTAGGCCGCAATGGGAAGTAGCCCCTTTCGTAACAATACGTGCGTCACTGCTATTAGCCGGCGGAGTTCGGTATATCGATGCGAAGTCACGAGCATCGTAGTCACGATATTGGGTTAACAACTGTTTTGCAGGAGCTACGAAGCGGCCGTGACTATATCATATCCTACTTGTATGATTTATTTTCCCGCACTTACGTGAATAATGTGCTAAGTGCTATATGATGATCATGTACCATAATTGAGATAAATGTCATGCTATAACATGAACATGCATTTTTAGTAACTTACTAAGTCTTTCGACTTACCCTATTTGTTTGCTTTGTTTTCCTTAGATCCGAGCCGAGGAGACGGTTCGCGCTAGACTCGCCATACTTGCGTTTGGTTGCTTGTGAGCTCAAGGTTGCTCTTTTGGACTTTTGGTAGTTAGTCTTTTATTTTGGAAAGGACGTTGGGAAGCAAGTCACTTAGACTTGTCTTGGGAATTTTGTTGTTGTAGTAAACTTAAATATTAGATACTTATGATCTTTTGTATGCCGACTTACATGTCGAGCTTGTTTATATGTTAATGGTTCACTACAGTTTCTTCCGCTAAAACTCTTTTAAATATTATTGTTGTTGTTGTCTCCGGCATGTTGTGGCCGTTGAGGTTTTTATAAGCATGTGTTTAAATTGTAGGAGTAGTTGTTGGGTTCCGGCTGTAACGTCGCCGATGACTTGTTTAATTTAAAGTTATTTTCCGGCCAAGTGTAGCCGAGTTGTTAATCGTATGCGATGTTGCGTCACATGAATTTTTATAATCCTACTTTCGCATGCTTGTATCTTGCCTATTTGGACGGCACGACTCGGGATCTCGCATTGGGGTCCGGGTCGGGCTGTCACACTTGGTATCAGAGCTATAGGTTAGCTGTCGGCCAGGATAGGTTCCATGGCCTAGGTGGGTTGGTTATTTGTGTGTTGATTTTAACGTCGAGTGAATTCTTGTAGGGGTTCGATGGATAATCCCAGGGATGGAAATGGCCGTGGTAGAGGTAGGCCCAGGAGAGGTCCGGCCGAGCCTGAAGCTGAGGTACCGCCGCCACAGAATCCGGTGGGTCCGGATATGGCAGAATTACACCGCAGATTGATGGCTTTTACGGCGGGGCCGGGGAGGCCAGGCGGGGAGCACCACCACCACCTCGACGGGGAGGAAGTTGTACCACCACCGAGACCGAGGAATGATACCACTCTTTTAGAGAGATTCCTTAAGTTGAAGCCTAGTGCATTTCTTGGGTAGCCGAAACCTAGGGAGGCCGAGTTGTGGATGGAGGAGATGATTAAGGTATTATCCATGTTAAGGTATTAAAACTTAACTCTTTAAATAATATATCTTCAAATAAAATAATGAACTTTTGTCTTAGTTGTTAAGTTTTGAGAGGTCCGACCTCTCCCATTATCATCTGTATGTATCATGTATGTACTCTATATGATACGATAACAATAAAAATCAAACTAACTCTAGTGATTCTTAATCTTGCAGTGGACAATTTTTCTACCACAAACTAAATGCATGCCCCTGCCACCTAAGAGTGTCTGCGTTCTTTCTTGTATTCAAATAAGTCTATCAAGTACTAATGTCAATTCATACAGGGATATATCATCAAATGAATAAATTCCACTTGGCAATATTATATATATATATTATATACAATGATCGATATTACAAAATAAAAGTAATTAAAATGATTGAAATTAACTATTCATTTTGCAAATTTTAAGAATAATTAGTCATTCGCTACAAGAAAAATAGTAAGTCTCGTATGAGATGGTCATATGAATCTTAATTCGTAAAACGAAGTCACATTTTCTCACACCTTAACTCACCAACATATGATAAGTCGAATAAAAATGATCTGTTCTACAAAAAATATATGGAAGACAATTTCACATAAGATTTTACCCAAGAAAAATGAGAATTTAGAGCCATTGTCATAATGTTTAAATCCAATAAAAGGAAAGTTTTTTAAGGAGAGAAGGACGACTATATTAATTACTCCCTCTGTCTTTAAATTATTGTTTTAATTGATCCGATGTATAGATTAAGAAAAAATTATTGACTTGATTATTTATATTGGTTTAATGTGTAGATTCTTTTAAAACTCGTGTTTTATGTGTATGTGGCCCATAATTAAAGTACGTTAAAAAAGTAAGGATAAAGCGATAAAAATGATATTCTCAAAAAGTAAGTTTTAAACTGAATAATTATTTTAGAACGAACAAAAAAGGAAAGAGAGACGATAATTTAGGGACTGAAGGAGTATATAATAGTGATCTCCAAGTCAAATACTAAAAAATTGAAAAAATAGACATAACCTCGGATTACCCAACTCAAACGTACATACAAATATTACTGTAATTGATTAGAGACTAGTCAAGGTATAGAACAAGAAAAGGCAAGGTTACGATAACTTTAATGTGGAGTTGACTTCCTACAAATAAAAATAATTTGTCAACTGTATATCAAGTCTAGTTGTTCGCGTTGGCACTAGGCAAGACTCAACCGATGATGATTGGCCGGCGTACCAATTGGTTTAAGAAATTAAGACTCCATCTTTATCAAATAAGTAAGAGTATTCGCTATTCGTACCCACCATAGACACGTACTCAAATACACCGATGAGTGGTGATAATGTCTTTTGTCCACGTAATTAAAAATATTGGTGAATTGGAAGGTGACATGGATAGAAATGCACTCTATCCTGCAACACTTAACATCGTCATTAAGGACTCGGGGTTGCCCGACTCAAACCCTCAGGCGTAGGAATCAAACTACCGATCATATGAGATGCAGAAAATACAGTATATTAGAGAGTTCTTTTATGAACTCTCCACTGAATTTAATGTTGTCTATTCTTTGTGGATATCTATATTGACTTGAGAAATAAATGTAGGGAATGTTTCTTATTTATACCTTGTAGACTGTGAGATGACGCTCTACTATTGAAGGAGCGGTGCAGTCCCTCATCATTGTATTGATGTCGTGTCATGTGCATGGTTTTGGTGAGGCTGGATGCCCGGTGAGGGAGTGGTTAATGGCGTGTGTAAGGATTCCTAGCGCGTGGCAGGATTCCTGCTAGAGATTCAGTAGCATAATTGTCTCGCGCTTTACTCGGTCTGTTGTCGCTGAGGCCAAGTTGACCTTGTTGCCGAGGTTGATCTATATAAGTCTTGGGCTCAAGTGAAGTGGAGAAGTTGGTTGCACTGATCTGACTTAAGACTACTTTTATCGGGCCGAAGCAAATCCCTCTCGGCCTATCCGAATTTCCCACCAGTCAACTCACTAGTGGTAGGACCCAAATGGTCCCCTCTGAGGCAAGCTTATGCCGAACTCTTTAGTAGCCCCTTACTTCTCGGGGTAATTGCCATCTCTTAGACCGAGATGTAAAGCGAACATTAGACCGAGAAGTAAAGTGAACATGTGTTAGTGCTCGTTTCTTGTACTCTTTTCTCGGCATAAACAGTGGTTTCCAGAGAGCGAGGCAACATTGAGATGCACATCTTATTGCGGTTTTAGGTGGGAGATGAAGTGGTGGTGTGGTTCTGGGAAATCGTGTGGCCATAATGGTCTCCTCCTTTATGCTGTCAGAGCATTAAATTTTGGTTGTCCTTTTAAAATTTGAATCTACTATTGTGTTGCCCTTTTGAAAAGTGAAAAGACTGGGCGGGAATTGAAGCGACGCTGTTGATCCTTGTACAATAAAAAATGCGCTAGTTGCCCATTGGAGGTGGGTGACCCGGGTCTTAACACGATGTCGTTTTGGCCCAGCATTTATAGTTTTTCTCTTTCCCCTTTTTCACCTTTACCCTTTTACTGTTCTTTTCCCTCTTCTTCTTCTTCTTTTGTTCCAGGCGATTAAGGCGCCTTCCTTTCTTACCTTTCATTCCTTGCCCAGTATTTATAGTTCTTCTCTTTCCCCTTTTTCACTTTTACCCTCTTACTGTTCTTTTCCCTCTTCTTCTTTTTCTGTTCCAGACGATATTCACGAGTATTTCCTGGGGTTTTAGTGATTCTTTTTGCTATTTCACGTTTAGCAGGTGCGTTTTCTTTTTTCTTCCCTTGACATCCTTTGAATCAATTTCCTTTTGGTCATCGGTTTTTGTCAAGGCTGTTACTTCTTCCTTTTCAAACCCCTCTCCTGGTGGCCTTTTGTGTTTTTAGGATGTCTTTGCTACTTTTCCGGTTGCACAAAATCATCTTATCGTACTACGGTATTACCATTTGTCCCTTTTACTTCTCTGTTAAAATGTCTCGATATAGGTTTCCTCGTTATGTGTCTTCGTCTTCAACGTCAAGTAGCTCATCAAGCTCCCATGAATCGGTAGATTATTGGAGTAATCTCCTAGTAAATAATAGTCTCCTTGTGAAGCCTTTATCAATCAGGAGTCCTTTACCAAGCAATGTTAGGCCAAATGTTGACCTACATTGTCATACCGAGGGGGAGGTTGTTTCGCCCACTGAGGTCGAGACTTCTCCTTTAGATCCCGAGGTCGGGGGTCTTAATTTTAATGAGATTCATGTCGAGGAGAGGACAATTGACCATAGCATTTTCGTAGAGGATACCCTCGATCCTCATAGTTCGGACCCAAACATAACATACGGGAGAAAATAGTCACGTGGTAAATCAAGCACCCAATAACTATCTATGGCCTTCGACAATCGGTGTGCTTTAGAGATGTAAACAATTATCACAATTTTCAAAATAATAGGAATGACTTTTGCTTCGTATCCTATCATACCATTTTAGGGTTCATTTAATGATTCATGACTTCATTAAAAACATTAAGCATACAATGATAATAACAAAAAATATGTGTAATAGCAAAGTGGAAGAATTAAACCAATTAAAGTTGCAATTCTTGGTTGGCGTCATTTAATCTTGCTCCCTTGACCCTTGATTTGATGCTCCAAGCCTTCAAAATGAATGCATTTTAATATAGGTGGAGAAAATGGTTGGGAGAAAGATTTAGGGTTGCTGCCCCTAAAAATGGGGGATTGTTCTTCTTATTTTAGGGTTGCCGCCAAGATAAAAGGAAAAGGGCCAGAGTGAGTCTCCAATAGCCAGGGGTAGATTAGGAAATGCAATGGAGAAATGGGGGCTAAAGGGGGGCTAAAAGGGAAGATATAAGTATAATGGGTGAGGGCTGGAAGATGGGTGAACCGTCTGGGACGATGTGGGCTGCTCTAGGTGAAATGGGTGAGATCTGGCCTGGAATGTGAGGGGGAAGTGGGTGGATAAGTGGGCAAGTGGGGCGAAATGGACTGGATCAAAACTGGGCTGGACTAGATCCATCAAAGAAGACGCGGATCAGGTAGTGGAGGCGTGGTAAAGTGGCCGTCTGTGAGGTCGACAACGCAACATTAAACCAATTTCCAGCATTCGCACCGGCCTCCCCTAGTGTTTTTGGATGTGCTCTGGTGCCCCTTGTTTTATGAGAAAGTGCACCGAAGACCTTCCTTGCCCAGACCTATCATTTAGGTCCTCTGTTAGCCCTGCTTTGCCTTGGAATACTTGACAGACTTAACGGACTTTCATCGAATGCTTTGTAACTCAACTTCAAAGCCCGGAATTGCCTCGATTTCCATACATTGAGCCTTGAAATCTCGAATATCTTTAAGATACCTACATGAAGCACAAAATACATAAAAATAGGATCTCAAATGCAATTAATCATTAACCAAATCTCAAAATAATCAATAAAATTTTGGAAAAATAATGAAAATAAAAGAAAAATATCAAGCTTATCAAGTTCCATGGTCCGAGACGATTGCCCTTGGTAACCCAAATCTACACCATATATTGTTTCGGACAAAGTCAATAGCCTTTTGTTCGGTGATGCTTACGAGAGGTTAGGCGTCGACCCACTTGGTGAAATAATCCACTGCTACTATCACAAATTTGTTTTTTCCCTTTGCCAAAGGGAAAGGACCGATCAAGTCGATTCCCCACATGTCAAACGGCCAAGCCGCCACAACAGGTATTTGTGGTACTTATGGCAGTCTAAGGATGTTTACAAACCTTTGACAATAATCACACATTCGCACATACGCTTCGGCGTCTTTTCTGATGGTTCAATCGATTGACTCCTGATTTCAAGGAACACACCTTTCTAGTTATTCCAAAGAATGAAGACTTTCGCCACTTGAACAAGACAGAGCATGTATACAGTCTGACACAAACATACTATACCAAACTAGTTTTTTAACCCGTGCGTTAAACGCACGTCAATAAAATCGTATATAAACAAAATAAGGGGGATTAATTTATTAATAATTACATATAAGCATATCACTAATCATTATAGATTCTAAAAAAATATTTTTCTACACAACATTTGTTGTCTTATTAGTAATTTGTTACCCTAGAAACTACGACATATGATAAACATACTGAGTTTTTTTTTCTTTCTAAAAGAGACCTGCGTACAATTATTGACTTTGAAACTTGTTAATTGTCATTGCATATGATACCTGCAATGTAAATTGTCTTCTCTGAAACTTGAAAGACAGTCTTACATCGGATAAGTTAATGACAATCTTGGGATAAAAATATTTTCTCCAACATTGCTTCCTTTCAAAAAATTTGTTTCAACAATGTGATCCCCAAGATTTATGATGATTAGTCTTGTTTCATTGCACAACCCTGCAGCATGGTCAATGTTTCTCAATAACATTACTGGAACACTAATTTTAAGTATCAATTCATGGCCTGACAACCCCGAATATCTTATACTATTTAAAAACACTGTATAATGAATGTCTTGGAACAAACTTAATTTTTTTCCGCCCTTCAAATAGAATTTGAACTCAAATAAGTTCTTCCTTTTGAATGATTACTTTTATTAAATTATATTTGTACTTTATGAATAAATAAATTTATGAGAAAAAATAAGCTAAAATCAAAATAACGAAATTATTTTTACCGTTAACAAATATTTTTGTTTTGTAAATTATTTTAATTTTAATAACTTCCATTATATGTTTTTTGTTTATTGACTTCATAACTATTATTTTTGTTTTATTTTAAAAAAATAGTTTTACGGAAAAAAATTGTTCCGTAATTTTTTATTATTATTTTACTAACATCAGTTTAAATTGTTTTGCTTTATTGACTTTGTAACTATTCTTTTTGTTCCATCAAATATTTTTATTTTACTAACGTTTTTTGTTTTACCTAACTATTTTTAAGAAATTTTTTTAAATTTTTGTCCCATAAATTATTTTTATAATTTTACTAACCTCAGTTTAAATTATTTTTGTTTTATTGACTCCGTAACTATTATTTTTGTTCCATCAAATATTTTTATTTAACTAATATATTTTTGTTTTACATAGCTATTTTTAAGAATTTGTTTTAAAATTTTGTTCCGTAAATTATTTTTATTCTTTTAGTAACCTTAGTTTAAATTGTTTTTGTTTTTATTGACTTTGTAACTATTATTATATTTTTATTTTACTAACGTATTTTTTTACATATATATTTTTAAGAATTTGTTTTAAACTTTTGTTCCGTAAATTATTTTATTTTACTAACCTCCGCATTAAATTATTTTTGTTTTGTGATTCTGTAACTTTTATTTTTTATAGTTGCTTGTTCCATAAATTATTTTTATTTTACTAACTTCTTATATTTTTTGTTTTCTTGACTCCGGAATTATTATTTTTGTTTTAGTTATTATTTTTTATGCTTAAAGAGAGAAAATATTTAAACATATTTAAAAGAGGGGAGATGGTGGTGATGAGAGAGAAAATATGGAGGAGCGGAAGAGATAAAGAGAAATACAACCAGAGAAGAAAAGATAAGAGAGAGAAAGAGTGAAATGGTAACTCAAACGTTAATAATTCAAAAGTGAGATTTTGAGGTAAAAATCCACCCTTGTCATTATATATATATATATATATATATATATATATATATATATATATATATTGTTTTGTTGATTCTGTAACTTTTATTTTTTATAGTTGCTTGTTTCATAAATTATTTTTATTTTACTAACTTCTTATATTTTTGTTTTATTTTTGTTTTAGTTACTATTTTTTATGTTTAAAGAGAGAAAATATGGAGGAGAGAGAAGAGAGAAAGAGAAATACAACCAGAGAAGAGAAGATAAGAGAGAGAAAGAATGAAATGGTAACTCAAAAGTTAATAATTCAAAAGTGATATTTGGAGGGAAAAATCCACCCTTGTCATTATATATATATAGATATTGCAGGTCTGCAACTCTGTTGTCTTCCACCTACTCATTCCAGTACATGCTCCTCTCCATACCTCGATCAGTTCCAATTGAAGAAGAAGTCAACCAACAGCTCCTTGCATTTAATGCATCCAACCTAATAGAACTGTTACTCACTTCGTCTTCTCCAACAGTCTCAAGAATGCTCCGATATAAATTCTGCCATTGAAGAGTGAAGAAGGAATGCGCTGAACTTATTCAATAACATTAAGTCATCTTACTTAGTGCATTCGAGAGATCGTAAACTGATCAACTAAGTCTTCAACAATAACAAGAAGACTGCACATGAAATGTTACTTATTTACTTCATCTTGTTGTATTCATTTACTATTCTTCAGCATTGTAAATATTTTTTTTCCCAGATATTCACTTCCTCACCCCCAAACACAAGTAAAATATTTTGTACACGATCCATTAAAGATTTTTGTAATAGAACTAGTGAAAAACATAGTGCATTTTCAAATCTAAGGTTGACTGCTTTAGTGGTGGACGCAGTACTCTTTATAGTACGAACCATCTCAAAATACCTGTGTTCATTGTGTTATTTTATTTACTGTTTGATTTCATTATCCTCTACTTAACTTATTCCCTTGAGCATCAAACTTAAGTGAACAGCCCGGTAGTGCTTCACCAGCAAGACTTAGTATGTCTTCCTTACATCTCCAGTTATTTCAACCTTTTCAATAGGTTGTTAGTACTTGTTTTAGGAACTCTCACAAAAAAATTAAAGTGTTACTAGGCTATTTACCCCCCCTTCTAGCCTAGTATTGTGCCCTTTGGGACTAACAGTCGACCAGTAGTATCCGTGAAAAATAACTTTGTCTGCCAGAGTTCGACCTCCTGGTGGCTTTCGCATACTCCCTCATGTACCTCGGCTAGAAGGCCTTCCATTATTTCCGGGTGAAAACATCTTATAAGTGGTCTCGAAAAAGATCTTCTGTACAATACTCCTCCAATTGCTGTGTAAATGGCCGACCTTCTAGCCATGGCCCATGCCTTTTCTTTGTCGTCTAGCAGCACCCCTTGCTCAATGTATCTTCTTATGTCATCGATCCAACATTCTATAACTGGCTCGACTATCATTATTTTTATTGTATCCAGGATTTTGACCCACGCCTCGCGAAGGAGCTCATCAGGCTCAGCTGTGGCTAACTTGGAGAGGTAATCTGCCCTTTCATTCTTGGCTCTGTCGATTTGTTGTAGCTCCCAGTATTCAAATGGGATAAGAATACTCAAGGTGAGCTCTTTGTATTTGGTAAATATGGGGCTATTGACCCGGTACTCCCCCGAAATTAGCTTCACGATGAGCTGTGAGTCGCTAAAGATTAAAATTTCTCTTGCTCCTATTTTAAAATCCAGCTCGCCCCCCGCTATCAAGGCTTCGTACTCTACC
Source organism: Codonopsis lanceolata (assembly GCA_013146195.2). Classification (NCBI taxonomy): domain Eukaryota; kingdom Viridiplantae; phylum Streptophyta; class Magnoliopsida; order Asterales; family Campanulaceae; genus Codonopsis; species Codonopsis lanceolata. The sequence continues at coordinate 39,693,790 of CM028384.1, read as the reverse complement.
ACGTTATTTGTTGTTGAGAATTTGAGCTTAATTGTCTTACTTATTTCTTCATCGTCTGGAGTTGTCAATAGAATGACTGCCCCATTTCCATTGTTGCTTGATGAACCATCAACAAACAGTGTCCAAGGTCGAGCTGGCCGAGGTTTTCGAGTGGGCTCTTGCTTAGATACTTTTTCATTCAGGGTATCGTACCTCGACTGTCACGCCCCAAAATCAAACCCCCAAACTGGAGTCTAAAATCGGGCATGATGGGTTTGCTATTAACACTAAACCACTTGTAAACAGAAAAAACTACAACTGGAAGAGCAGCAACAATCAGGCTGTTATACTATATACAACAAACCAAAAGAAAGTATTATCCAGAGTTATACAAACTCCAACCAAACTATACACTACAGGAAGACATCCGATCTTCCACCAAAAGAAGGTTTACAACAGCTGAAAGTTTTATACAAAGGTAGGTCGACAAGACCCACAACTACCCAAAATAATAACCACCTGCTCTTCGGCACTCCTGAACAGCTCACGATCACTTCCTCGCCTGGCTGTGATATAAGGAAAACGAATAAAAAACAATGAGATTTAACTCAATAAGGTTCCACTATACTTATACAAGCTATAAATGGATGCAACATATCAATTAAACGTGCCATGATGACAGTTCATATAGAAAGTTTATAACATGTTATTTAACATTTAACCAATAAACTGTCACATATATATATAAATACACAATTAAAGATATAAGATTGAGATACATATTCAATCATCCACTTCCGATCTTATAACCCATTGGTGTTGTAGTTCTTATCATTCGATCACTTTCAAGAGTATTAGATTATTAACAACCCGAGTACCAAGTCGACATGAGGCCAAGTCCCTACAACCTCGGCAGTCGTGCCACTAAAGAGTATTACCTCCGCTATGGCCATTAGCGAAGGGTTGGGTCACATAGAGCTCCACACTTGACTCACACTGCCCTTCGCCCCATGTCAAGTCCGGGGTCGCCCTACACTTCCCTAAAAGATTATTGTCACATAACAAACACCACCAGGTGTTCCAAGTATTGCTCTCAAAGATTGTTCCTTTATTGACTATTCAAAACTCTAACAAATATGACGAGCTATAAAGTAAACTCGTCAACCACTTAACATTGACAATTCACGTATTTCACATAAGCTTGTTAATCCCAACTCAGTCACAATCACAATTTGTAAACATATTCAATAGTACGGCTTATTATCAAATAACCAACAATATAACTAATTAATCACAAATTAACCACAAGTAACGAATCAATTTCACGTATAACGAATATTAACCACGAAAAATAGACTATTGACCGTGCAACAATGAACATACATAAGCAAGTAGTTCCTTATCAAAAAGGTAGAAATTCGTCTGATTAAAATACACCAAAATAGCTTTAAAGTAACCCACGAGCTAAACCATAAACTTTCCTGGTGTTGGATTTAAGAAATAAGATTTAATCATAAATTATATATCGAACCCCCTGTTTATTTTCTCGTTATCGCACTGCTCACTCCTCCGTATCTCTCAAACTCACCAACGGGCCGAATGAAGAAAATAAAGTGGACAAGTAACTTATTTAAATCCCGGTCAACACTTACGGCTCGGTCAACCACGGTAAATGAAGGAAAACTGTTTGCAATCCAATTCCTATTTACTAAACATTCCACCAAATGTATAATATAATATAATATATAATACATATATCATACTAATATAATACTATATAATAAAATACTATTATAATTTTATACAACTAAAGTATTACTCCCTCCATCCCTAAATAATCGTCCTGATTGACCCGGCGCACAGTTTAAGAAAAAACAATTGACTTGATTATTTATATTGGTTTAATGTGTAGTTTCCTTTTAAAGCTCATGTGTATGTGGCCCATAATTAAAGTATAGTGAAAAAGTAAGGGTAAAGTAGTAAAAATGATGTTCTAAAAAGGTAAGTTTCAAAGTGGACAATTATTTTGGGACGAACGAAAAAGAAAAGGAGGACGATAATTTAGGGACGGAGGGAGTATTTTAAAGTTGAACAAATACTGACTAGTCAAACTTATACCAATTAATATAAAATTAATTCTTAAATGTTAATAATTCGGGTATACAATTATAGCATTTCGGTCAATATAACATTTTAATACTATAAAATAGTCAATGTAACTTAGTTAAATTTATTATAATATTAATATTTATATTATTTGGTATAATATAATTAAGGAAAGTCAACAAAATATTGCTCAGTCAATTATAACATGCATTAAAGTAGATAATTATGAGATAATTAAATTTACTAAAATCTCGGGTGTTAGATCGACGAGGTACCTTTTTCTTCCTTCGAGTTGAATGATGTCTCAGCTATAAAATCCACAATCATTTGTGACCTGATTGCCTTTCTCGGGATGTAGGTAATTGCATATTCAGTCAATTCGACGACCCATCTCAGCATTCTTCCTGCAATTGTTTGGCTGTGGGTTTTGATTTCTCGGCTGTTCCCTTTCCCTTCCACCTTGGTTGTTGTTCCTCTGCTTAAATCTCCTGAGCTCTCCCCGATCGATCAACTTCTAGATAGCCTTCTTCAAATTAATACATTCTTCGGTCGTGTGGCCGATGTCTTCGTGGAAGGCGCAATATCTGTTAGGGTCCCGAGGATAGCGAGTATCTTTCAGTGGTCATGGTCTCTTGATTTTGTCTTGGTCGAGCAGGACATTCATGATATGCTCGCGTGTTGTGTTTAGTGGAGTCCATTCCACATCATCCCAGATGTTCTTTCCTCAATTGTCCTCTTCTCTGCACGTCGATTGCCGGCTTCCCTTGTTTAAATTCTCGTGAGCTTGATGTGTTTCATCATGTTCCTTCTTTTTCCCATCTTTCTTGTTTCCTTTGTGTTGATTACTCAGAGGTCATGTGCATACATTTCCCTTACAGATCCGTGGTCTCGAAGCATCATCTCTTGCCTCATCAATCATTGGTTTAGGCCTGAGATGAAACACATTTTGATGTATTCCTCAGAGATGTACGGTATATGATCGACCATGGCCATGAATCTATCCATGTACATCTGGTTGGATTCATTTGTTCATTGTGTTATGCCGCACAAGTTCGTTTTCTTTTTTAGCTAGAGTCCGGCCGAAGAGAACTGCGTGATGAACATTTGTCAGAACTCATCACATGTTTCAATCAAGTTCAGTGGGAGGCCAGTATACCATTTCAAGGCCTTGCCTTGCAGAGTTTCGGCGAAGATATTTCCCCAAGGATCCTCGTCATCGGGGGCCACGACATTCATTTTGACCTCGAAGCTTGCTATGTGGTCGACTGCACTTGTGAGGCCTTCATAAGAGTCAAAGTTGGGGAGTTTCTTTTCAGGTTGCAGGGCTTTTCTCATTCTTTCTTTGAATGGACCGTTCTTTGCAGGGGGAATCATCATCGGTTTTCCCTTTTCCATGGCCTCAAGCCTACCTCGGAGGAATTTCACCTCTTGCTCGACTGCGGGGGAGGCTGTGTAGATTGATTTCTGTACCTCGGTACCTGAGTTCCGACCATCTTTCTGATAACCTACTCTGAATGTTGGGATTGCGTGCAGTGTACGCATGTTTTGCTTTTTATCACCTCGGTCCTTGGCCTCGACTCACCCTCCTTGCTTCTTTCCCTTGCGCGAGAAAAGGAACAGTTGGATTTGTCGAAAAATTAGTCGGCTGTGCACGCTTGGTTTGGTGACGTGCTCGACCATCCTTTTTCCTAGTCTTGATTTCGCGCTTGGGCGAGGACCAACTTTCTTCTTTGCTTTGCTTTTGGATGCATCCACTTTAAAGGGTGGGTCATGTTCCCGAGCAACTACAACGGTGGTTGTGATTCCTACTTTCTTGCTGAGTTCGAACATTTTGAGTTCAGCCTCCTTAATTCCTATTAGGTAAAGTTTCTGGCGTTCCCAGAACTTTAACTCATCTGGGTATTGTTCTTGCTCATTTGTTTGCTTTTTTTTCCCAGCTCAAGAGCTCACAATCCAAGCTTCCTCTTCATCCTCGGTGAAGAAGGCGTCTGCATGGCTGATATCGCCTCCCAAGTTACGGACAACCTCTATCATTCCTCTTCCCCCTGGAGCTTTTGAGCTGGGAGTGACAAGGTCGACCTCCATGAGTTTGCTCATCAGTGAGGGAGGTTGCATGGTTGAGGGGGTATCGTTATTTGCTCCCTATTGGTTTTGTTTCATGGGGGTGTGTTTTTCCATGGTTCTTTATCATAGCAAAAGAAAGGTGAAAAAAAAGGACGATTCCCGATAGCGGAACCACTTGATCACGCTAAAGAAATAGGGTGATTGAGCTGGCAGTCCATGTAACGGACTAGAGCCGAGGTGTAAGGTGAACTGAAATCTGAGCTTGTGTTCTTCTGCAGATGAAACTGAACTGGGAATCGGATTGGTCTCTTGAGTTCCTTGCTGTGATCGTGACCAGAGAGAGAAAGTACCATTAGGGAGCTGGGAGGTTGTCCCGTCTAAAGCCTTCCGATGTGAAAGTCAATAACGGGGTTAAATATGCCGGAACCAGGAGTTCCTTTGAGCTTCCGGTGATAACTTGTATTGAAAGAGTGAGTAGTGTGCTTGAGAGTATGAGTGAGAGGGTAACCTGTTGAAGGTGGTGAAGGGCGTTATTTATAGCCCTTGGCTTAGTCACCAAGCCTAGGCAGGTTGTTTGGACGTGAAGACCAACCTGTCATTGGTCGAGCAACTGGGTACTGTTCATTGGCTCCGTACGCTGTACCTTGTACTTTTCGTATCAAAAAGCGGTTTAGTGAAACAGAATGTGGTTGGTCCAGAACACGTCCGCGTCTTTTCAATCGATGGTGACACCTGGCTTGGTGTAGTACAATGCTGACGTTGGGATATCGATGTCGAGAAGACTGCTCGCCGAGCATCAATGCTCCTACGTCATATGGTCGGCCATGCTCGGTGTTCAACCTATTCCTCGGGTATCGAAGACTTTTAGCTCGCTTTCCCAGGATCGCCTGCCCTCATGGGTGGTCGGTTTTGCTCCATGATTCGTGGTCGGAGGGTGGGCTCCTCCACGTCGTGCTGGCGGCCACGTGTTCTTCCATGTAGAAGGATTTAGGTCGGGTCTCTTCAACAACAAAACATTGGTGATCAGGATTCTGTTTCTTTTCCTTGTTGTTCTTGTTTCAATTCCCATAAATGCAAACATGAAAGGTTAGTTTCCGTTTGAGGAAGAGACTATCCTAAGACTAAGCACTTTAGAGCAGGAAAAATAAGAGCTCCAATTCTCCCTCCTTTCTCAGAAGCAAGTTCCATACCTTTTTTCCTTGGCTTCCCTCTTCCATACGAGTGGCCCATTTGAAATGTAATTCTAAATTCTTTTGTTTTTCTTAATTGCGATGCGTTGATTTTAGTCTCCAATAAAGCTGTCAAAGTGGGTTGGCGGGGCGAGTCAACCCACAACCAGGGCCGGTTCTGACATTTTGAGGTCCGTGTCTCAAATTATAAATTATGCCTTAAATTGATTAAAAAATATATAAATTACAAATGCTACCAAATTACTTATTACCAAAGCAATCAAATCAAAATCCCAACATACAATGACAAACCCACATATTCAAATGTCACATTGTCACCCTAAATATCAAAATCGTAATTAATATTTTTAAATTTTTTAGCGAAAAGTACATCAAAATAACTGTTAATTTTTATTTTGAATGAATATTTTTTGGGGATGAAAGGAATACAATTATCAAGTTATCAACAAAAAGTCAAAAACTATTCAGAAATCAGAATTGTAGAGAATCAAAAGAAACCCAATAACATTAACATAGCAAAATCTAGTCACGGTATACCAAGTTTGAAAGGTTAGCTGAGCAAAGTTTTAGCGAGAATATATTCTCATTAAAACCAAACTAATTATGGATTCAAATAGTTGAGAAGACTAGTCATATATACCACTAGTCTAGAGGAATAGGTGTATCGCTACCCAAGTTAAGCGATTAAATCTGCGAATAGACTAAATCTTCGAGACTATGGATGTTGATACTCTTGTATGATGACTATATTTTATTTGTGTAATACTGATTGGACCAAGTTCAAATAAATTTTCTATGTATAATATTTTGATTTAAAAGTATTTTGAGAAAAAAATATAAATAATATGCATAAGTAAGATGGTTAGTTAAAATGTTGTTATGTTTTCAAGATTTTTTTAAAAAAAATTACAAAAAGAACTTGTGAATGGATTGAACTTGATGCCTCACATTTGGTGAAACATTAACTTTACAACTAAGGCATCCCATAGAAAATATGCTATTAAGAGAAAATAAAATAAATAAACAAATAAAGTTGAATTCTACTTAAACAATTTTCCATAGAATTGGGCCTTTAAGTTTGGGGGCCATGTTCGATCGGTCACTTTGAACACCCCCAGAACCGGACCTACCCACAACCCACTTCAACCCGCCATTTGGCGGGACGGGACAAACCATCCCAAAAAAGTGTTGGGTCTAAAAATACCAATTCAACCCACTTCTTTTAGGTGGCGAGGTGGGCTGGCCCAACGAGCTCAAACAATTTTGACAACTCTAGGCGAGTCAACCCACATCAACCCGTTAATTGGAGGGGCGGGGCGGGCGAGCCAACCCAAAAAAGTTGCGGGCCTAAGAAATATCAATCCATTCCACCTCTTTTAGATGCCTGGGCGGGCTAGCATAATGGGCCCAACCCATTTTGACAGCTTTAGTCCCCAATGCATCGATTTGGTTCGCGATGCAACTATTTAGGATTTGCGATGCCTAAATTAAGTATTAGAATACAAAAATAAATCCCGGTGCACAAATTAAATTTTGCGATGCAAGCATTAAATTTTTCGATGCAAAAGTCCCGATGCACAAGGGATGCCAGTTTTTTATTGGCAAATTTAGGATCTTTTTTCTTCTCTTCTTTATAGAACCTTACGTTCTCGATGAGTAAAACAACTCCCTGTGATATTTCAGCCACAAAAAAATTTCGACCTCCACATCAACTTCAAACCAATCATTTGCCATCTTGACCTAGTTAATTCAGAGAAGTAAGGTGAGAATTAACAATCATAAATCCTCTTTAAACATGTATACAACATCAGATTGGTTTCTATTATGACAAATGAGAAATGGTACCAGTCTTAAACAATATATAAAATCGAAAGATGAAAGGAGGTGATAGCAGAGTAAGAAAGGTAAAAAGGAGAAATGAAGGAGATAAGGTAGGGTAGCAATACCAGATGAGAAGAAAGGATGAGTCTCTTTGCTTGTAGAATTAGAGGGAAACCCACATGAATTAGAGCGAAGATGACGCCACGTGGGATCAGAATTGTTGCATTGATACCATTTTATTGGCTCGGTGTTTATTTTTCTGATGCACATTATGGAATTGCGTTGCATCAATGTAGAAGTAAAATACAAAAGTAAATTTCGATGCATATTTTTTATTTTTCGATGTACAAGCTAAATTACCAATGTACAAACTTGTTTTCTGATGGAGCGTGCCTAACAATTTCATTAAGGGTATATTCGACATTTTACCCTAAAATTTCCTTTTACAGATTAAAAAAAAGGAATAATTACCTGTCGGTACATTTTTTTGAAATTATAACCGTTTAGTACCCTCTTTTTTAATTCAACTGCTTAAGTCCATTTTAATAATATTTTTCCTAAAATACCATCTTTTATGAAATTCAATCGGTTCATCGTCTTGAATGAGATAAGAAGATCGAGAAGCTTTCGGATTAGCCATTGAATGTTTTATTTAGCACCAATTTTAAAAAGGAGCATCATTAATAACAACAACAACAATCGTAATTAATTTTCCAACAATCCATTTCTCAAGTTTTCGTAATCCATTTGCGTCCAATTCGAAAGAAACATCCTTTCAACTCAATTTCTTCATTTCTTCTTCATTCAACTTCAATCGGAAAATTAATTACTATTTTAAAAACAAAAGGAATCCTTGCAACTTCCAACTTCGATGTACAACATAAACTCAATCACCAATAGACGAGCTTTTGGCCAATTGTACATGTTGGCTTGATCACAAATACATGCTATTAGGGTTGTTTCGTAAATGCACGTTAGATTTGTGTTCATAAATCCAACGCGGTGTACAATCATTTGCACGTTAGTTTTGCTAATTTCTCATTCTTAAATATATGTCCAATTTTGTCTCGGTGTTTTTATTTAGGCATCGTATCTTGCAATTCATCGTCGATGTAATTTAATTAGGCAATAAATTTTTCTATTCAGTCTCGGTTTAAAAATACACGTGTTTAATGATTTAAAAATTAGGTATCGGTTCATCCAATCATGCTTCAGTGTTTCTTAATTAGACATCGTTCCTTACAATCATACACTGATTTCGTTTTCAAATTTGGTGGCAGATTTCAATTTATTTTTTGTATCGCGATATATATATATATATATATATATATATATATATATATATATATATATATATATATATATATATATATATATATACTATACAATAGAGCTCAGTGGGATAAAGAGCGGCTGAGATTGATTATTTTTACTTATATCAAACGGCTGTAATTTATTCCGTCTGGCACATGTGTCCCCCTGAATCAGGACCGTCAAGAAGATTCCTAATCTAATCGAAACTGTTTTTATCTCATATATAAATCTCATCTAAACTGTTTTTATCTCAACCTAGTCTAACCGTTTCCTATTAACATTTTTCTTCCTAAATCTCATCTAAATTGTTTTTATCTTAACATAATCTAACTGTTTCCTATTCACGTTTTTCTTCCTACGTTTTTATTTCAATCGGCTTTCTTCCATCCTTTTCAGGCTTAGTTTTTTTTTTGTTCTCTTTTTAAACTTTGTACTCCTTCTTTCTTCTTTTTTCCTTCATGTAAAATGAGCTATTAAATCTATTTTATGAAATAGTTATATTCTAGTTATATATATATATATATATATATATATATATATATATATATATATATATATATATATATATATATATATATTATTTACTATATTGATTTATTTGAATACTAACACCGTCCTATACTGACATCGTCTCATACTGGCGCCGTGCCATAGGCACGGGCACAAAATCTAGTATAAAACAGATCAGAGCGGTTACAAAAGCTATTTACCGGCCAGGATTTAGTTTTAACAAAGCTATTTACCGGTCAGGATTTGTTTTTACAAAACACAATCAACGGTCAGGATTCCATTTCATCTACAATTGTTTTTTCACTTTTTTTTTCCCACAACCGTTTTCTCTCTCTTCCTATTAATCTATTCCTATTCCAATTAATTCTCCTACTTCATCTCCTACGCCTATTCTCTTCTATCATCTATTCCTACTCCCTCTGCATCTCTCTTATAACCAATTTATAATAAATCTGCATCTCTCATGGATGATGGCAACCAATCAAATCAATCCATCGGAGGGTGAAGGTTCTGAGAAATGATCTCTATCTCTTCTGATGATTTCGGAGAAAAGTAAAGCTACTACAACAACAAAGAGAAATGTTAGAGAGAGATAGAGAATTTGTATGTATATGTAATGATAGAGATAGAGATAGAGATAGAGAGAAGAATTATTTGGATTTTAAATTTTTGAGGAAGGGGTAGCTATCAAAAGAGGGAATCGAGATTTAAAATATAAAGAAACCAACGTAACTAAATTTAACTTTTCTCTCTCACTTAATTATTTTTAACTTCTGTCTAACTCAATCTTTTACTGTAATTTATCGTCTTATTGTAATTACTTGAATCAATTTAATTTTTATAAAGCATGAATTTTAATTTTTTATATATTTTTAATTAATAGTAGCACATGTTTAAATTAGGAAGTATAAGTTAAAGTTATTGACAAATGTCAAATTTTTAAACGAAAAATTATGTGCGGACATTCATTTCAATGTAATATTGATATATATATATATATATATATGAAATATAAAGAATGTCTCTCTATAACGTTTAATATTACAATCTCAATCGTTTTTATCACGTTTTTTTTTTCATTCCTATTTTATTACTGCGAAAATTATTGAGATATTACGCTTTACAAGTCGGTTTACAGTTATTATTTTACATTTGCGAAAAATTAGTTACTTATTACGGTTTTACAGTTAATATTTTACGGTTTTACAATTTTACAGTTTTATGGTTGTGAAAATTTGTATTTGTATTTTTGTATTTTTAATTTTTACCAACTCGTAATTTCAATACAAATTTAAAAAAATCGTAAGTTTTGTAATTTGAAAGATTTGTTTGTTTCTTTTTAACTGTTATCGTAATTAACTTAATCAATTTAATTTTTGTCCGGCCCGTTTTGTCCAGCCCGCAATTGCGTATACAAATTATTAATTAATCCCTCTGTTCCAGGCAAAAAGACCCCGTTTGAAAGTCAATTTTTTAAGAAAATAATATTTTTAATAGTTCATTTCCACAGTATCTGCTTCATTTATTGATAAATTCTCAAACTAGCGCCGTGTCATCGACACGGGTAAAAGTACTAGTATATATATATAAATAATTAGGCATCAATTATTCCAATCGTACGTCGATGCTACTTAATTAGACATCGTTCTGTACAATAATGTCTCGGTCTTACTAATTAGGCATCGTTTCTTTAATATGGTGACAGAGTTCAATTTATTTTTCAGATTCTGCATCAGTGTTACTTGATTAGGCATCGTTCCTTCAAATCCTGCCTCGGTGGCACTTAATTAGACGTAATTTCTTTAATATGGTGACAAACTTCAAATCCTCCCTCTGGTGGTACTTAATTAGGCATTGTTCCATCAAATCCTACCTCGGTGTTACTTAATTAGACGTTGTTTCCAATCTTGGCTCAGTGTTACTTAATTAGGCATCGTCCCTTCAAATCTTGTCTCGTTGTTACTTAATTAGGTATAGTTTATTTAATATGATAACAAACTTTAATTTCTTTTTAGTATCACGGTATACAAATAATTAGACATCTTTTTTAAAAAGCCATGCCTTGGTGTTAGTTAATTAACCATCGTTTCTTAAAATCCTGCCTCAGTGTTACTTAATTATGTGTCGTTTCTTTAATATGATGGCAAAGTTCAATTTCTTTTTCGAATCATGCATCAGTGTTACTTGATTATGAATCGTTCCTTCAAATGCTGCATCGGTAGTATTTAATTAGGCATCGTTCCATCAAATCATGCCTCGTTATTATTTAATTAGACGTTGTTTCCAATCATGTCTCGTTTACTTAATTAGGCATTGTTTCTTTAATATGATAGTAGATTTTAATTTCTTTTTTGTATCACGGTATATAAATTATTATGCCTCTTTTCTTAAAATCATGTCTCGTTGTTAGTTAATTAGCCATCGTTTCTTAAAATCATGTCTCGGTGTTACTTAATTAGGCGTCATTTCTTTAAATCGTGCCTCGGTGGTACTTAATTAGGCATCGTTACATCAAATCCTGCCTCGGTGTTACTTAATTAGATGTTTGTAATCTTGCCTCAGTGTTACTTAATTAGGCATCATTCCTTCAAATCTTGTCTCGTTGTTGCTTAATTATGCGTTGTTTCCTATCATGCGTCGATGTTATTTAATTAGACATCGTTTCTTTAGTTATGAGATGTTGAAATTTGACGGTAGACTTTTGTGCGCGCGTTTGTTATTTATTAAGGGTATATTCGTCATTTTATCATCAAAAATGTTCATTAGTGGTTGGAAACAAAAATGATGAACTTTTTTGGTTATAATTTCATTTTATGAGACCGACCCGGTTATCACAAAAAAAAAATAAAAATAAAAATAAAAAAATAAAGAAAAAACTTTTGGAGCTCAATATTTTGTAAAGTAGACCGGGCCGATTACAACATTGTTAGCCTTACAACTATTTCTACAACTTTCCTTACAACTAAGCTTTAAAGAAGGGTAAAATTGTCTTTGTCCAAAACAATTTTCTCCAATTCAAGGCTTAGTTGTAAGGAAAGTTGTAGGATCAGTGGTAAGGATATCATTTTCCGGCCGATTATATATGACCCTTAAAATAATTTGTTGTTGATAAAATGCATGCTATGAGTAAAAAGATTATGACTTAAATCACAAATTGGTCACACTACTTTCCAGCTTTTTGCATTATGATAACTCTACAATTTTTTTCTTTATATTTCATCATTGTACTAGACCAAGTAATACACGTTAATCACTCCATCCAAAAAATTGGATGGAAAGCTTTAAAATTTTACATTAACCCGAAAATACCCTTTAAGTACCCGATCATCTGCCGCAAGGGTTTTCCGACTCACTCGTGAACTCGGCCATAAGTCGACGGCCGAGACCATTGAGTGGCTCCTCCGCCAGTTGAACCTTCCATCATCGTCGCTATGGGCACCGGCACCACTCTAGCTTCTCCGTATCCGTACGTAACTCATCCACTAACTCTTCAATCTCCGCCGCCCTTGATCGAAGCCGTCGCACGCAAAGACTTAATTACGCCCACTCCTTTTATTCTCGGCAAGAGGCTCGGTCCGACGATGATAGCCTTGGCGGAGGTAAAGAAGATAGCATGGCTTCAACTACTTGTAGTAGTGGCCGCCTTTGGTGGATTACGGGCTCTGCCCGGCTAGGTCGAGACTTTGGACGGAGTTTGGAGGCCCGCGCCACCGGATATGGTTGGTCTTTCTCCGGCCTCAGTGGCTTCTCCGGAATCGTTCTTTGGGAGGTTCTTACACCAACATCAATCAATGGGAGGCGTCGGCTAGGGTTGGAAATTACCTACCGATATCTCAAGGCCACTTGAATTTGCTCGCGTCTTTATCCGCTCCCGCTCCACCGTCGGGCGGCGAGAAGACGATCCCATTGAACTTCAGGGAGGCTTGTCAGTATATAAATATGTATGCCGTTAATTTCTTGAATATGTGTGTGGAGACGATGAATTTTTAGTATCTTCTAGGGTTAGGGTTTTAGCTTATTTCAGCGAGTGAAATTAGGGTCTTTTCAATTTGATGAATTAAGTACTCCATTACATTAGGGTTTTAGCCCCCCCTTCTTTTGTTCATTTTGCATTCTGTCACTAGGGTTTTAGACTATCAATTAATTCAAGTTCCGGATCTTTATTGGAGTTGATAAAGAAAAATAGAGTCAAGAATTGGGATAGCATGGGTGAAGATTCACGATATGATTGTCAAGGGATTCCACAATTTGAGGGCAAATATGGTTGACTAACTTTACTTGGTTTCAATATGTGCAGGCAAACAAAATAAAGGGCATTCATGTCTTTTTCATCATTTCCATCCAAGATAACTAACGGAAAGGAGACAGAGTGACCAATTTGTTATTTGTTGTGAAGTACAATGATGAAATAGAAAAAAAAATTGTAGAGTGATCATATTGCAAAAAGCTGGAAAGTAGAGTGACCAATTTGTGATTTAAGCCAAAGATTATTGTTTCCATTTTCATTTCTACATGTGCAGACCAGAAAAATGCAATTCAGCGACGGGAATTTCCCATTAGACATATCACATATATGATATATCATGTAAACAAAGATGCAAGAGAATCAGGTAGAAACTAGAATCAAAGGAATAGATGATATAACACTTTCGTTGGACAATTAAATTAATTCCCCATTAATTAAATTAAAGTATAGAAGCAAAATTCTTTCATGACTTTTAAGGTAGCACGTGTCAATGACTCTATTGTAGACTTGTAGTGCGTTGGTGATCAAATTCAAATGGAAAGGAACATCTAATCTAGGGTTTTATGTTCTTTTTTTTGTTCTAGCCCCCCCAAGTCATAAAAGTTTTGAAATTGGAAGTGAATATGCTTGGCACTGTCTTCTATTATGAGATGCTTGGCTCTACCATTCTTCTTTCTTCTATGTATTGGGCAAGAGGAATCAAATTCAGCGAACGTTCTGCATCCCAATGCATAATTGTTGCATTTTGAGGCACAATTGTGATGCATCAATTTGGAAGTCGAATGCAAAAGTAAATCCTGATGCACAAAATGGATTACCCTTGAAGAAAATTCCGATGCACAATTTTTATTTTGCGATGAACAATTTTTTTCCGATGCACAAAATGGATTACTCCTGAAGAAAATTCTAATGCATAATTTTGATTTTGTGATGCACAATGAATCCCGATGCATAATATTTTTTCCCTGATGCAAAAAATGGTTTACCGAGGCACAAACTGTATTTCCGAGGCAACGCGCCTAATTCAATTTTATTAAGAGTATTTTCATCATTTTGCTCATAGAAGTGTACTTTATCGATTAAATAATATTATCCTGGACTTTAACGGTTGAATTTCCGGTGATAACCGGGGCGGTCCCTTATCATGATATTATAATCGGAAAAGTCTCATATATTTGTTTTCAATCGCTAAAGTACACTTTTGGGGGAAAAATGACAAAGATACCCTTAATGAAGGAAAGACGCGCATACAAAGTCATTGTCCCAATTTGAGTGTCGCTAATTTTTTTTTTGGCGTCAATCAAAAAACTTTGGTCATAGTTCAAATTTTTGGGCATCGCAATGCAAAATCCTCTGTCCAAAATTTTGAACGACGCCCAAATTTCGAAAAGTAAGATGCTAAAAAGAGAGAGAAGAAAGAAGAAAGCTCAAATTTTTTGAACCGTGACTTTTGAGCAATGCCCAGATTTTTTAACGACGCCTAAATTTTTTAACCGATGCCCAAAATTTTTGAGCAATCGCTTTTGAGCGACACTCAAAATTTAACCATACCTTCATTGTCCTAATCCTTGTGTTAACGCACTCCATTTGGCCAGTTCAAAGCCATTAGCCTGTGTAACGTGACATAGAAAATGAAACGAAAATAGCTAATAGGCTCAAAAAATCATACTCCCTCCGTTCTTAAATTATTATCCTAGTTGATTTGGCGCACGGATTAAGAAAAAATAATTGACTTGATTATTTATATTGATTTAATGTGTACTTTCTTTTAAAACTCATGTGTATGTGACCTATAATTAAAATATGATAAAAAAGTAAAGATAAAATGATAAAAGACGATAATTTACGGTGAAAGTGCCCCCAAATAAATCTCATTGTTATATAAATTATTTTTAATGAAAGTAACCAACATTGAAAATAACAATAAAAATAATATTTTAATTTGGAATTAATGTCAAAATTAAGAAATAAGCTACTAACAACAAATTATCATAAATAAAACAATACAAATTCTAAAATAAACACAAACAACGGAAAAAATAATAGTTTTCGAACAATCAAGATTTTGTTTGGTTTAGTATCAGTATGTATGTATATATATGTATATATATATATATATATATATATATATATAATGAATAAATCAAATGTTCAAAATAGTTAATACTCCCTCCGTCCCTAAATAATTGTCCTGCTTGACCCGAGGCACAGTTTAAGAAAAAATAATTGACTTGATTATTTATATTGGTTTAATGTGTAGTTTCCTTTAAAGCTCATGTGTATGTGGCCCATAATTAAAGTAGGATGAAAAAGTAAGGGTAAAGTGGTAAAAGTTATGTTCTAAAAAGGTAAGTTTCAAAGTAGACAATTATTTTGGGACGGACGAAAAAAAAAGGAGGACGATAATTTAGGGACGGAGGGAGTATATGTAATATAATATATATTATATAATAAAAAATAAAAATATATAAAAAAAACAATTATGGTTTAATTTTTGAAATCGAAACCGACGAAAACGATTCGATAGTTCGCCTACTAAATATACTACACCCAACCTCCCTTCATCCTTTATGCTTTCATCATTGCATCTAGATGATGATGATGGGTAAAAACTTCAAAAGACAAACGCGATTCTGTCGTCTAGCTAATTCAAAAACTGATACTGTGGGGAATTGAGCTTTTTGTTGTGATCCCCTGGGAGAATGCTTTTGGGGCAATACCTAGAATGGAAATGGGCAAGCTGCTTGATTACTTATTTTAGAGTAACACCGCCTCGGTGGCTAGTATGAAAGCATAGGATTTCTTTCACCTGCCCCGAGCTCCAAAATGGGATATTTTACCTCATTTCATCTTCTGCAATTTGATAAGCACGAAATTCATAAGAGGAAATAAATGAACTCATTAAGAGGAAGAGGGAAAGCTGCTATTTTCTTCTTCCCCAAACCGGTCACTTATTTTCTAAGAGTAATGGTTCGGTTTCGAAAAGTATTGCTTCAATTTTCAATTACTTTATATTAGAGAGTAGGAACGATGATATTTAAAAAAGAAAAAAAGAAAATGTACTTTTGTGATTTTTTAAAAAAAGAGTACGTTAGCGGTTAACATTTCCAAAAAAGGGAATCGACTCGCAATTATTCCTTGAATTTCTACCAAAAGGACCGGTCCGAAATTCTTCTAATTTAATTTAGGGTGATAACCGGTTCGGTATCATGCGATGGAATTATAACCGCAAAAGTCCATAATTATTTTTTAAACCGCTACAGTGCATTTTTTTGGGAAAAAGACGAAAATATCCTTAATGAATAAAAGACGCTCACACAAAGCCACTGTCCCAATTTGTGCGTCGGTAAAAAAATCTGGGCATCCGTCAAAAAAATTGGCGTTGCTCAAAAGTCACTGCCCAAATTTGTGCGTCACAATGCAAAAATTGGGCTTCACAATTAAAAAAATTAGGCATCGATAATTAATTTTTTGCGTTGATCAATACAAAAAGTGATATTTCTTTTTGACCCATAAGTAGATTAAAAGATCAGGCCAGATTGGAAAAATAAATTGAAGTTTGTCACTATATTAAATAAACGACGCCTAATTAATAACACTGAGCCATGATTGGAAGAAACAATACCTAATTAATAACACCGAGGCATCATTGGACGTCGTTCATTTTATGAGGCTCAAAACATTGGGTGTCGCTGCCTCCAATTTGGGCGCCATTGTCATGACCAACACACCCACTTCATACGCAACACATGCACAACAAAATAAATAAATGAAAACGTGGCTCATAAGCTCAAAAACAACATGCTTTATATTCACTAGAACTGTCATGATAATGATTGTACGCTTTATATACAATGCCACCATACTTGAATGTCGTGCGTCGTTGCATCCAATTTGGGTGTCGTTGCCTCTTAATTTGGGCGTCATTACCCAAATCATAGGCAACAATGCACATATCATAGGCAACGACGCTCATATCATAGGCAACGACGCCCACATCATAGACAACGACACCCAGATCATAAACAACGACACCCAAATCATAGGCAACGACGCCCACATTATAGGTAACGACTCTCACATCGTAGTCTTCGACACCCACATCATAGTCTTCGCCCATCTCCTCCACTACCATCGAGCAAGATTGTTCACATATTAAAGCCAGAAATGAAGCCAAAGGTTATTTTTATCATGCAGGAGATGTCAATCCAACCTACCTTGTAAAGCCAGTTTCCAATTTCCGAACTTCCCATTTTGAATAAGTTTGTGTTTGCTTCTATGTTGAGAAGTAGTTTGATCGTTGTGATCATGGGAGATTCATGAGGTGTATTGTAAAAAATCAATAAATGGACTCGAGATATAAGAAAATGAAGGGGAGAGGTAGCGTGGGTATTTTAGGAAGAAAAAAATAGAAATATTTTTGTGGTTTTAAAAAAATAAAGTATTAAAGAGGTTATAATTTCATAAAATTGGACCGACCTGCTATTATTCCTTTAATTTTACAAAAATGAGTTTGGATTGAGAATATACAGTACACGGGTCAAACTTGGGCTTGACAACGAACGCATACACGTGACGTGACATGCCCATTCAACTTAGCAATTGAGAATCCAAAGGACAAAATTTGCACATATTGACTTAGATTCAAATGGAAAAATATACAATTCCAAGTTTTAAGCTAATTACAAAAACTCTCTATATCCTGCATATATTCAATTAATACAGTCAAGTCACAAAAAAGAAAATCAATAATCAGCAAACTCTACACCCTGAATAGTATTAAGAGCAGCTTCTTCCTCGTCGTCGTCGTAAGAAAGAGCAAAGTACTGATTTCTTTCAAGGGGACGGAACATGTAAAACATGGTCAAATAAAACGGAGAGTTGCAGTCTCTGCGAGTGCATCGCTCACCCACTGGATCTGATAATCTAAATAAAGCTTCAGAAAATACGCACTATACCTTGTGAAATACATATATACAACCAATGAAATGTAGAAGTCCCTAAACAGCCTCAACTTTTTCAAATTTGTCGCCGCCCTTCCATCCATCTTTGAAGTCTCCCTCAACGAGCGAATCGACCATGTCACTGGGAACATTATCAAGAAACAACAAGCAATGTCCACAAACAGAAAAATCGTCATCCAATCACCATAGTTCTTAGCATAGGGTCCGCTTTCTCCAATCATAATGTAGGCAATATTGACAATAACTTGGAGGGGTATTCCAATCATCAACACTCTCTTTTCCTTATCTTGTAAAAATGGTTTCAAGAAAGACCAACCAGTCCCAATCAAAATGGTGACCGTAAACAACAACATTGCACGAATGAATTGAAATGTGTAGAACAGTGTGTCCCATCCACGAGGAGTTCCCGTGGTCTTGACATGATATTTGTCCTCCGCAGCAAAAATTAAATTTAAGGCTTTCATGATGAGTAGTACGGCCATGAAAATATGAATTTTTTGAACGAATAACTGGTTTTTATGGCACATATGTAACCAGGAAATGACAAAGGGAATGTAAAGAAGGGAGAAGATACAGTAGAGAGTTGGTAATTGGGTTTCACCATCCGGGAGATAATCTTTTTTGCCATCGAAGTTGAGATTGTACATTTCAAAGTGTACATGCATAGAAACTGATGTCTCAGGGATGCAATTGCCAAACATAAAGACATAATTATTGGGTTTTGTGATGGAAATAGTTTTTGAAAGGGAGGATTGGGGTGGGGGAGAGAGCTCAGAGAGAGTGCAGAGGATCGTGAGCCTCGGGTTGTCCAGGATGCAAGTATCAGGCTCTACTTCAGTGCTTACGGGTGCAACAAAGAAACCAAAGCGAGAGGAGTTAGTATGGGAGGTGAGGGAGCGGTTGGTGGTGGTTATGGAGATAGAGGAGATGGAGAGGGAGATGTGGCCGGTTGATGTGAAGCCAAATTCCTCGAATTCAATCATGTCACGTGAGTCGGAGGAAATTTTGACAGTCTGGATGTCTGATGTGGCGGATGGAAGGAGGAGGAGGAGGAGGAGGAGGCTGAGAAAGACATGGGAATGATAGGTGGTTTCATGCATTTTTGGGATGTTCAGGATATATATGGCTTGGGAATATATAGTTGGCCAAAAGTGGCCGTTATTGATGAGAATTGTTGAGGAGGTGGTGAAAGGGAGGTGTGCTTGAATGAGAAAAAGAATTGAGAAATGAAAGATAATAATGGTCAAAATATGGATGAGTATCCATGCATGGCGGAGAGTGTCAGATTGCCCAACAACCTAAACGAGCATCTGTGGTGGAGACTAGAGATCATCATATACAAATCAAATGAAAATCACCGTGTTATCTATAGTTAAAATGAGGCTAAAATACGTTTAACACCTCTAAGTATACACTAAATTTTATAATGCACCCCAATGTTAAAATATTTTCAACTTCATATATTGACGTTGTCATTTGTCCCATTTAACCACCTCCTGTCAATGCTGTTAGAAATGATAACAAAAATTGACATATACATGTCACGTGAGACCTATTTCGGTCATTTGATTCGAGTGTGCAAGGTGGGATATGTAATAGTTTCATCATTCAATTATATTTGATTATTTCAAATGTTTTTGAATAAAAAATTGTTATATAAAAATTACAAATTTACAAAAAAAAATTATATCTATTTTTATAAAATAAAATAAAATTGGTTAACACTTTTTTGAATTAAGAATTATTTCATAACAATTAAAATAAATTTACAAAAAAATTAAATATTTTTATACAAATTAAAACATATTATAAAATAAAGAAATTTATCATTAATTTTTATTTGCATATGCATGTTAGATATAATTTCACTATTTAGTTAACTATGAAATATGTAAGATATTTTTGAATTATAAATATTTTTAATAAAATTAAAATGTATTAAAATATAAATTGGTAATCATTTGATATTTAAGTTATTTTTAAACTATAATTATTTTATAGAAATATTAAAACAAATTACAATATCTCCCTCCGTTTCAGACAAATAATCCATGTTTAAAAGTCAAAATTTTTTAAAAAATGATACTTTTAGTAGTCTATTGGTAATAAAACGACATTTTAATGCCTTATTTTTTGAAAGTGACATTTTTAAGTAAAACATCTTTAAAATAAAATAGTAGATTCTTTGTCCGAAACGCATAGAATAAATTATAAATAAATTAACCTAAACACCACTTAAGTTGAACAACGTAGAAGGAACCATCTAAGCATCAAATAGTCAGAACTCAGAAGCACGCCTTCACCCTCGTCCCGCGGTCTTTGCTCTCTCTGGATCGGGTCGAAAAAGTTATAGGTTTCTCCAGTTCTCTCACTCTTTCTCGCTCGACAGTCTTAAATGAGCCCCACTGTAACTGGGCCTGTGCGAGCTAAGACAGGAAGAAGTTCTAACTGAGAATGCTTATTTCTTTCCTCAGAGGAAGCCATCAATCAAACGATTCCAAGAAACTACATCCCTACACGGATCTTATCAAACAACTCCATCACCGCCTCCACATGCCCATCCCCAACATACCCACTAATCAAAGAATTCCAGCTAAACACATCTGTCTCCGGCATTTCATCAAACAACCACCGCACAAAACCCAAATCCCCATTCTTCACACACCCATCAATCATCGTATTCCAACTTCCAAGTCACAACATCCGACTTAACTTATACCAAACACCCCCTGTGCAAAGTACAAGATAATCAAAAGCATCGTACAAGACCGCAATGAAATTGAGACAATAACAACAGAACTATCCAGATAAAGCAATTACATTATACAAATAGTTAACTAAACAAACAGCTACCAGTTTACACACCAAACAATTAACACAAAAATTTTAAAAATAAAATAAAATAATAGTGCAATTATGCTTCCAACTTATTTTCTAGAGTTTTGCTATTTACAACTCTTTTATACTGTACATGTGAAAAATTCAACCTAGAACAAGGGCAGGAAGCACAAATAGGTCAATGAATTTGAAAATGAAAAACCCTATAACGACTCCCAGATTTAGTTACCTGCTTGATGGAGATACCCAAGGTCCAAATTCAGAGCTAGGCCCCTTGAGCATAGCCATCTAAATCAGGTGAAGAAGAAAAGGAGGGGAGCCAGAGTTCTATGCAAGTTCCCCCTGTTCCAAGGGCAGCATCCAAGCTTCGAGGTGAGATTACTCGAATAACACAGCCATAACTCTCTAAAATCTCTCGAGCAACAGTCAGCCCAGCTACAAAATTCCACGTCCTGTTGTCTTCGACCATATTTTTTGAGGAGAGATCAGCTCCAAATGGTGTGAGCGAATGCATCTGAGTCTGCAAGAAAATCAAGCCGCCTCCAGTTATAATCGTTATCATACATGTCATTCTTTTTACTCCTTTGTTCTTTTCCTAGGACTGTTAATATACTGAGCTGGCGGGTTTGGCTCATTTAAAGCTCGATCTCTGGGTTCAAATCGAGGTAGAATATGATTTGAGGCTAGGGGTATAAACTAGGTCAGCTCAACTCATGTTGGCTCAAATAAACTTGATAATCACAAAATGCATGCAAGCGGGCTCTTTTTACTCCTTTGTTCTTTTCCTAGGACTGTTAATATACTGAGCTGGCGGGTTTGGCTCAAAGCTCGACTTGTTTAAATCTCGTTGGTGAGGTAGAATAACTCGAGTTTGAGGCTAGGGGTATAAACTAGGTCAGCTCAACTCATGTTGGCTCAAATAAACTTGATAATCACAAAATGCATGCAAGCGGGCTCGAGTAAAGCTCGACTTGTTTATAGCTCGTTGATGAAATAATCGAGACAAGTCCGAACATATGTTCCATGGCTCAAGCTCGAACACCTATAGTCCAGATCAGCTTGGGTCATTGCAGCTTATTACATCAAAGTTACCGGTCCCCAATAGGAAGCAACAAGTTATCTTACCATGTAGTGCATATCAGGTCCGTCATCATCTATTATGACAAGGGTCCCACCAGCTGGAGCTGGAGAGGAAACAATTTCAACCTTTCCTCCAACATTGGTACGCAACAAAGCACCCTCAATTAGATTGCTCAAAGCCTGTCGAAGAGCAGGTTCTTCAACAGCCACCTCTGAAGCTCTAGAAAGTTCACACAGTTCTACAGCACGTTGCTGTTTACAGGCCAGAGGTTGTAGGGCCCCAACCAAATCTGCCAGCACATCAGAAACATTGCACGGCCTTCCTGACACCAAACAAAGACGATAAGTATACCGAACTTTCAAAGAGTTTATGCCTAGTTAAAGCATACCTGATGTTCTGCTGTTGTAGAGGTGCAAGAGCTCGTGGTGGCATAGGCATTTCTAAATCATTGGGAATAGAAGTGACAGAAAATGGTGATTCTTGCATCATTTTGAAGGAAGTGTCCTTTGCGGACTTCGGTATTTGAGATGTCAATGACTCGGGATGGGAAAGATTTGAATCAGGCATGTTCATCAGGTTTTCTTTATTGTACCGATCAATGTTAGCCTGAAAGATACAATCAAACGTCATTTTCTGTGCGGGAAAAGTCGCAGCAACTTATTAGGAATGCAAGGTTTTAGAAGAACTATTCCCAGATGAATTTGAGTTGTACAGTAGAAAAAGCACGCACACTAAAAACAAATCTAGTTATATGAATAATAAGTAAACTACTATTTGCATCTTGAAATGACTACTAAAAGTTAATTCTTGAAAGAGAAACATTTTATAGAAGACCAATAATAACATGAGACACTTTTCTAATAATCACAAAAGTGTGAAGTGAAGAAAAGCCCCCAGTAGTTTGCCTTCGTAACACACATTTCCTTGTAGTGCTTTTTGTAGCAGGAACTAACCACATTATCTTTCCAAATATAAGCATAGAAATGAACCTGAGATTGTGATTGCGTATCACAAGAACTTTCAAGTTTCTTTATTTTATTAATGCACCTGAAATACTGCCGCTTATTGTTCATCAATCACAATCTGAAAACTGAAATTATATGACAGTCTAAGGCTCTGAGCACAAAGAAGACAAAGACGTAGAATTAATTAGCAGCCACAGCCTCTTTGCCTCTCCTTTTGGATTGCTCCATATACGTGAAGTCCACTCAATCATTGAATCATAGGTTCAAATTCTATTCATTTCTTAAGAGCTTAAAAATAGATTCCTGTTAACTACTGAGTACTGATAGAAGAGAAAACATGCAACAGATCTAAATCCTATAGAAGCTCTGTGTGTGTGTGTGAGAGAGAGAGAGAGAGGGATGGCCATTGCTTCTATCACTGTCGAGAACTTTCAGCGGTGGGTGTGATCATGGTGCATTAGGGGATCATAGATTTTACGTTAAATCTTCCTATCCATTCCCTTGGCAATGTTATTAGAAAACCACACTTCCTCGATGGTTTGAGATTCCCATCTAAGTGGCTATTAGTATATCACATTTACTTGGTCACTGATGCCTAAAACAACTTTCCTGAGTTTTGAACCAAAACACATCTATAAGGGATGGAAATATTCATTTGCATCATAATATTCCTGCTAAAAAAATGCGTCCAATAAACCTAGCGGTATTTAGGGAACCAATTAAAATGAGCAAAACATCCTCACTATCAGGCTTACTTTTCTTTGATAACTTCCATAAGCACACTGCACACCAGTATCACTGCCTCAATGATATATGCCAGTCACATGATCTACTTCAGTGACATATTTGAGGGGTTGTGAGGGAGGAGGACACGCGCGCCGGTGGGGGGAGGGGTGTTTGCAGTCGTATGTTGCCATATAAAAATTAAATATCTTTAAATTTTTATAAGAAACTAGTGTTAAAGTTCTAAGCTATTGTAAACATATTTCGCAATTATGGGAAAGTATAAGTTTTAAGCTTAGAAAACAACTCAGCAATATGCCACTGGCTGAAAATTTTAAAAAGCATAGCAACAATAAAAGTGAACACCAGCTTAAAAGGAGTAGACTAGTATGAGAGTGAACCTTTGTCATGTAAACAGCATCTTGGAGTTGTGTAAGAGTATCTCTCATTTGGTCACCTTGCACCAAAATGTCTTCCACAATATCATAAGAGATCTACACGAACATTCATGCTATTATCTATATAGCATAAAATAAAATAAGATATAAGGGTCAAGTCAATGAACAACAAGTAAATCGTCGAACAGAAGTACACACCTCACTCCTCTTCATATGAACAGATAACATTTTACTTAAAGTCCGGATGCTAGAAAGAGGACCACGAATCTGTAAAAAGATAGAAATGGATATCGTGGAATTTTATGAATGTTTGCGCAGAGAGAGAGAGACAGAAAGTGGGGGGGACGTGGTGTTGTGTGGGGGTGCATGGGGGAGGGATGGGGTGGGTGGGGAGGAGAGGAGAGTAACTTATGAACGTATATGAAATCCTAAAATAAAGCACCAGACCACCAGGGGACTTACTTGCTCAACCAAATTACTCATCCGAACATTGTTTTGCCAAGATGATTGTTGAAGTAACATCTCTTTCTGTGGCATAATATAAGTAAATTAGTTTTCTTGGGGTTTGATTTGATCAAAATATATAGGATGCATGGAAACTCAAATATATACTTATAGGTCATTTACCTGATCCATTACATGTGCCATAGCAAGAGAGCGAGAAATATTTTTAGCATTCAATAGCTGTTCATCAGAGAACTTGTGCATTTCCGATGGCTTTTCTTTAAAGGATTGGATTTTCCAAGATTTTGGGTCTGTGAATGGGCTCAAATCATAAGATTTTTCAGGTAATGGGCACTGTTTTACATCATTGTCTTCCCTTTCCAGCTCCATGTTTGGAAGCTCGGCAACCAAGAATCCCACAACAAACGGATGTTTCACCATAGGGAATACCAAGGCTCTGTACTCGGGAACAAATTCTGCCTACAATTCAAATTAACAGCCATCCTAAATTCAACAAAGAATAATCAGGAACAACAAATAGTGAAATTGGATTCTGATTGTCATGAACATATGATAATCCAACAAAATTATACCTGTTCCTTTGAAATGGAAGTTTCTGCTGCTCTTAGCCCCGTTGGGACACTAAAATTACCAATTACTATTACGATATCAGCTGCAGTCCGACCTGGATAGAAAGTAACTCTACGCAACTCTAAACGGTCCATTACATAACTTTCAGCGGGTCGAACATAGACCTGTCATGCATGGCTGAATCAGGATAAAAAACTATGCACGGAGCAGCATTATAAGATAACATAAAGCATACAATTCACTGAGTAAGGCTCCATTTGTTACACCAAAAATGGTTTCTCCAAAACATTTTCCTCATTTTCTCGTGTTTGGAAATGTTAGGAAAATGAAGTCAAATGTTAAAGATTGAGCACTCCATGGGAAAAAGACAATGTTCAACTTAGGAAAACAACATACAGACTAGAGTTTTTATAGAACATTTTCGAAATGCTATGACAGGCAACAACACGATATTTTTTGATAAGATATTATATACCAAAGGCATCAAAACAGGTGATGCGTCCTTGTATACTAGGAGTATAATCTAAAGAAAAACTATTAACAAAATCAATATGGGAAGAATTAATATCTTCGGCGCACCAAAATTGTAACGTGCACAGCAGTTCATCCTTCAATTTATCCACTGTCCTTTTCTAATTCTCAAACACCCTTCTATTTCTTTCCCTCCAAAGCGGGCTGCGTGCCATATGCAATTCTCCTCCTCCCTCTTTTATACAACATCCAACTCAAAAAAACATCTTTCACAATTCCTTTGCAATTTTGAAAAGGCTGTAGATGAGACTCCACAATTCCTTTGCTATAGGGCAATGAATGAGCAGAGATGATTCGTAGACTCCTCATCCCCTTTACACATGAAGCATCGATTAACATACATGACATTCCGTTTTCTCAAGTTATCACCGGTAAGAATGGCCTTATTGCTGGCCTCTCATGCAAAAAAAGTAACCCGGCTGGCCTCTCAAAAGAATTTCAAAAACTGCTCCAATTCCCAGTCATGGAAGTTTCTCCGAAATAAAGGATTCCAGACCCCTTTGCCATCCTCCATTTGGAGCACCGAACTAACCAAACAATCTGTTGGATATTTAATTATTGAATTATTGTGTTTTTTAATTTGTTTATTTTAATTAATTATTCCTTTTGCCTTTCTTGGTATTTACTTTGTTTAATTATTATTGTTACACCTTTTATAGAAAGGTTATTTTGGAGATTATGCTTTAATTAGATTTTAGGGTTTATATGAATCATTCATCTATTAGGATTGTGTGTTCTTGTATCACAAGTTAGTGGGCCGTTTGTCTTGCTCAAAGAGACACGACTAACCTAAATATATTTGGCAAGGAATCCTTCTTATTTGGTAAATCTATATTTGATAAGATATTGTCCTTCTTTATTGCACTAACCTTCTAATCTTTTATGGTAAATGGTTTTCTTATTCTACAAGGTTTCTAGGTCAAGGATGCAAGTATAAATAGAAGAGGAAGAAGCCCTTGAAGCTAAGAAGTTTACTGATCATACACAAAATTATAAGAGAGAGAGAGAGAGATGTTTTAACTGCTGCTCATGAATGTACTGTTGAATGAAGCTACATCGAAACCTTCATTCATTGGTGATAGCACAGTTTTCTGTTTACATCCGCTACTGTTTTGTTAAAAACTTTTTAGCATATATCACTCTAGATAGTAGTCTGAGGTGTTATTATTATTCAAATCCATATCTAATATCTTAAGAGCTTTTCATAAATTCCACTTTGTTAGTCTTTCGAATGTAATGAGGTTAAAACATATATTTTAATAGTGGAATATTTTTTGACATGAGGCACGATCAATAAGTATTTTTGCTTATTGATCAAAGGTTTATCTTTTGTGTTTAGTTTCGTTCTTCACTGTTTTGTTTTTCTATTTTCCGCTGCTTAGATATCTCAATTAAGTCTTCTATGAACTTTTCATTGTAAGCTTCATTGACCGGATTATTTACAAATTATTTAAAGACCTTAAGATTTTTTATCCCAAGGCTTCCTTTCTTCAAACTGGAACATACCTTTTCTCACTTAACCAAGTGATATTTGCGAACCTCCTCCTGACCTTCCCACAGAAAATCCCATTCCAATTTCTTAAGTTTGTTTCGAACACAAACAGAGATAAGAAATGAGTGGGAAAATTGGACAGGGTACTTTTAATTAACGTGAGTCGCCCCCCTTTGGACAAAAGCTGTTTTTTCCACCCCGCCAAACGACATTCAAATCTCTCAATAACCGAATTCCATATCGCCTTGCTTTTGTAATGAGCACCGATAAGAAGCCCTAGATAGGATGATGGAATATTGGCAACCTTACACCCAAAAAACGCAGCTAGGTCCTCAACACCCCCCCCCCAACCGGGAGAATTTCACTCTTTGCAATATTTATCCGTAAACTTGAAGCCATCGGAAAGAATAACAGCACCAAGCGCAAGTAACCCAGGTGCAGAGCAATTGCATCGCAGAAAATCAGCAGCGTATCATCTGATGATGTGTCACTGAGATCTCCATCTCCCTATATTGCCCAATAACAAAACCTTGAATCAATTTACCCATCACTGCCTTGTCCAGAAGTTTACTCAGCCCTTCCATGATGGTAATGAACAAAAACGGCGATAGTGGGTCTCCTTGACGTAATTCCCTCGAACTACCAAAAAATCCAGCAGGCTCCCCATGCACCAAAACTGAGAATCGGACAGAAGAAATGCAGAAGCGAACCCACTTCCTCCATGTCAGACCATACCCCATTCTCTCCCACATATAGAACAAAAACTCCCAGTCAACATGGTCATATGCTTTCTCAATGTCTAATTTACACAATAAGCACGGGACTCCGCTTTTCAATCCAGAATCCACTGCTTCATTAGCAATAAGGGATGCATCAATAATCTGTTGATCTCCTACAAATGCATGTTGAGATTCTGAAATGCCTTTTCCAATCACCCTTTTCATCCTTCGAGATAAAACTTTAGCAACTAACTTGTAGATACTCCCAATCAAGTTAATGGGTATGTACTCTTTTAAATCACTCGCACCTTTTCTCTTCGGGATTAGAGCAATAAAGGTGACGTTGAAGCTTTTTTCAAAACACTCATGATCATGAAAATATTGAAAAACTTTCATCACATCATCTCGAACCACTTCCCAGCACGTCTGATAGAAACTCATCGTAAAGCCATCTGGACTGGAGCTTTATCCCCCCACATGCTACGCAGAGCTCCAGGAACTCTAAATCCTCCCGATCTAAACTGTTAAAGAGTAAACCATCTAACCTGAGCTTCCACTCATTATTATTTGAGTACAGGTTTTTATAGAAATCCACGATGCCTTCTCTAATCTCATATCTATCCACCAGCGACACACCATCTATGTTGATCTTCCGAATTTGGTTCGCTGCTTTATGGCTGCTCGTCATTCTATGGAAAAACTTCGTATTGTTATCCCCCTCCTTGAACCATTGAACCCTCGACTTTTGTTTCCAGCAAATCTCTTCACTTCACTGATCAAAAGACGCCCCAGCTTGCTCTTTCTTAAGGTCTGCACGACGCTTCTCTTCCTCTTCACTCAAACCTCCCAACCCAATCTTCCCATTAAGACTACTGATCTCCTCCATAGTTTTTTTTTAATTTCAATATCCACTCTCCCAAAAACCTCCATGTTCCAAATCTTAAGATCCTCCTTTAACAACTTTAACTTCTTAGCCACCCTTACGCAAGGATTACCAAGTACCAACAGGATTATACGAATACCACTTCGCCCTAACCCACTACACAAATCCAGGTGCCTTCAACCACATATTTTCGAATTTGAAAGGAGATTTGCCCTTAGACAGACCCCTGCAATCGAGAAGGATAGCCAAAAGATCAGATAAAGTTCTGGGAAGACAGGATTGGTAAGTGTCACTAAAACAGTCCATCCAATCCATAGAAATTAAAAATCTGTCAATTCTCGAAAATTGGTTTCGATCACCACTTCTAAACCAAGTAAACTCCCCTCCTGATAATTGGAGATCCACCGGCTGCTCCTCATTTATGAATTCATTAAACTCCGTCATGGAACGGGAGATTGAACACGCCCCTGATCGTTCCCGAGGGAAACAAATAACATTAAAATCCCCCCAATACACCACGGGAATTTCCATTTGTTTCTGGATGATTTCAACTCTACCCACAAGGAATTACGAAGACTATCAGAACAAGGTCCATATACTCCCAAAAAACCCACAGCCTGTCATTTTCCCCTTGATCCCATTTGCATTTCTTGCAAGCAGACAATATGAGGTTTCCATCTCTTAAGGGAACCTTTCAAAATACGTCTATTATCTAAGTCATTAATACCCCACACATTCCAAGAAATAATTTTCAACTCCATATAAACACAGAAACCTATTAAATCCCACAACTCCTCCTTCTCCCCGAATACCCCTGATTCCCCCCCCCCCTTTCCATCACTTGACACTGCAGTTTAAGTTCTTCAACTCCAGAAAAGCTCTGCCTCTATTCTTCTTTCTAATAGTAATACCTACTTTCTCCGTTACCCTTTTGCTCTTCTCTAATTCCAGTAACAAATCCACTATTCTCTCCTTGTACCCTTCACCTGTCGCACCCAAGAATCTACCAAACCCTTTCGCCCTTTGCCTCACCCAATCCGACATATAGTCTAGAACTTGTTTCTTCTGCATCTGCTACAACTTCAGCTTCATTCCAACCACTGTCAAGCCCTATAGATTCGTCTTCTTCTCCATCTACTTCAACTTCAGCTTCATTTTGACCACTGTCAAGCCCTATTGATTCTTCTGCATCTACTTCGACTTCAGTTTCATTCCGACCACTGTCAAGCCCTATTGATTTGTCACATGAAGGCGGATCATGAGACTCTGGCTTATCACTCCCAGTTGTCTCGCACTCTGAACACATCCCCTCTTCTTTTGGCCTGACCGTGCGCAGTGGAGTACATACGATAGGTTCTTCAGGCCTGACCGTGCGCAAAGGCGAACACCCGATAGGCGTCCCCACAGTTTCCGCTTCTGCTGTAGTCACCGTCAATTCCTTTTGAATCATCACGTGAAGATGAGTTTTGAGTCTCTGGCTCTTCTGCGCTTCCCTTATATTCTTCTGATTCCTCAACTCTGTCTACCTCGCCATCTACTACTGAGACCTTACCTTTACCATTGTCACCCAAATCTCCGTTGATAGGGCCTGCCTTTGATGCACTTATCGGACAAGAATCATCGTCCCCAATACCCCTACTACTAAAGCCTTCCTCTGCACCTTTCTGGCAAGAAGCATCAGACATCCGCTCATTTTGGGCAGCCATCGAAACCTCCTCTACTCCTTTCTCAAGAATATTCTGACTCTTATTAGCTTGATCCGACCTCAACAGCGAAGGAAAAGGGCCGGAGACATGACCCGCGACGATCACTGGGCTTTTCTCTGTTAATTCTTTACCTTTACTACCTTTCCCATCCTGGACCACCCAAACCGCCTTAACAAAATTGGGCTGATTTTTCCCTTCCAGGCCCACCAAGTTTATTCCCATTATAATTACTGAAAGAGTCCCAATTCTGTGACTTCGATCTCTTCCACGAAACGTCATCGTCCCTACCCCCTTGTTGCGATTTAAAATTTGAATTTGAATTACGGCCATACCACGTGCTACCCTGTCTGTTTGTCTGTTCTATCTTGAAAATTGCCCTTCACGAACTTACTGGGCGCGCGGGATACACCCATCTTCTTCCTTCCTGTTTCCTTACCTTGAGCTCCTGTCGAAGGTCTGAAACCACCCTCTATCCTTGGACAACAGTACGACGCCATCTCAGCCCACGCCGGCACCTGATACGTCCAGTTTCCGATGCCAATTTTCACATTCGCCGGTATTTCCTCCCTAAAGCAAACAAGGATGCGAGCCCATCTCACATTCTTACGCAGTCTCGTATCTTCATCAACATCAATAAAACCTCGACACTTTTGACCTATTTCGCGAAACACCGCCTCTCCCCAAAGATGAAGGGGAAGCCCCAACACATGAATCCACACTTCTTGGGGTTTGCGCCCTTCTCTGTGGCAGCACCCTACCGGATCCCATTTGTCGATAAACAGGGGAAGACCATTCACCACCCAATCCTTTTCTTTAAGGATACGACTAGCCTCCTCCTTTGACGGAAATACAGAGAAAATATTTACCATTGAGTTCCAAAGTCTTCACCCCCCCCTCTTGCCGTCTTCCATCGAAGCTCCACCCATCTTTGAATCTCCTGAATGGAAGGGATCGGACAATCCAACAGACCCACCCTACCTACTAAACATCTCTCCAGAAATTTCAAATTTTCAGCGCACGAGTTTTCCTCTCTACCTCTGAAGAGCCTCCCTTGAAGGTATGGAGATCTAAATTGGGCCACGGTGGAATTTCAGCCACATCCTTGAAAGTCTAACCTCCCCCGATCCTCTCAAACTTTGAACCTCTCGACAAATAGATTCCCAACTTTTTCTCGCCCTTGTTGGCTGAAACAAACCTTCAAATCTTCCCTGCTACCATATCCCATCCACCATTCTTAGCTATTTCGGGTATACATAGCCTTACCGGTCTTCCTCTACCTTTGATAGCAATACTAAAGAAGATCCCTCCTTGGTTCCTTTCTTTGGACAACAGCACTTCTCAACACTGACTAGTCCATTTTCTCCATAGAATCCCTACTACCCCAGAAGCCTTCTCCAGCCAGTCGCAAAACCAAAGGATTTCACTTACTGAAAACTCTGCTTTGTGAAAGAAACCCCTGTATCTTTAAGAGATCCAAAAACATCTTCGTTCTTGATCCTCCAAATAACCAACCTTAAACGATTTTCTTCGTTCTTGGAAGGAAATTTTCTCCCCATTCTCGTTAAACACATTATCGTTCATGATTGCATTTTGTATCAGTTGGACAATTGACCATGCTACCGGACCGTGGGTCAGTACATTAGGCCTGAGACACCTAATTTGTTATTTGCAAGGCAACAACACAATTCTCCCTCCCTCCACAGTCAGTGTCTATCTTGAGTTCATTTTCTATTCCACCTTCTCTTCTTCCCATTCCTTTCTAATTTGTTTTAAAGATCTCTAAGGACAATAGAAAATCCTAAATTTGCTTCTTTTTTTCCACTTTCCTTTTTAGTCAAGATCTTTAGGGATTTACTTTCTTTTCTATTTCTTCGTTTTTGTAGATGTTTAGGGTTTGAGTCTTAAATTATGGATTGCTTTTAATTCACAAAGAAGGTGATTGACAGAGGCTTGTTCAGTCTTTTTGGTTCAACTGCTCTATGCTTTATCCCCCTTCTTATAAGCAGTAAAAGCTGAAGCTTGCTTACGCAATTATGTGTTGGGTCATATCTACACATTGAATAGTTGGCTTCACAATTTGGAATTTGGAGCAAATCTTGGCTGTTTCTAATTGAACGTACATTGTAATACAAATAGCATTCCCCAGCTCTCTCAGGATTTTTCTTGTTTGTAAAATTTCAGTTTCTCACCAATGAAGTGTCTGTAGTTCAGGATTTTCATTGATCGATTTCCCCCCTTCATATATGTATCACTGTAGTCTTTTCCTTTTCATTTTCAATGGCTCAAACAAACATCTAAAAACAGTTTTCGGACTTTTTCATAAGGTTAACACATCAACATGAAGTAGAATATATACTTTTCCCAAAAACTGTTTACCATAAATCATTTTTTTCATGAAACACAACAAGCCTTGTAAGCTCTCCAAATCGAAGGTCATTTTCTATTTACTAATCATGCATAGACTACATTACTATCCTATATTATGTCCGCCAATTTTCGTCAATTACAATAGGTATAGAAATAGACAAGTAGCTACACAAACTTAAGTAGTAAATCAAAAACAGTGGATGCTCGAGCTTAACACAATCTACCTTATGAATTCACTGAATTGTTTTTTTTTTATCAGTGGAACTTTCTCCTCTCTATACCCAATTGAAAGGCTAATGTAACCAGCCAACAAAATCAGATAATCAGGTCGCTTATCTATCAAGCTAACATAGAGACCAAAATAATCCCTACATTCCACTCAAAACTTGAAACTTAATTTTTTGCTAAGTTTGACTCCAACAGCATTCTAACTTTAACCCTTACTTTGTTATACTCCAGTTACTGCTAGTAAGTGAGTATTATACCTCTTATTTCTTGAACATTTTGACTTCGCCGTGGAAGAATTCGAGAGTGGTAGTAAGACTTGGCTCTTTAAAGAATTTTCAAATAAGTGTACCATTTTGACTTTTTAGAGTCAAATGAATTTATCAAATGAAAAATCTATCATAGCTAAACAAAAATAAGTTTAATATCTATTTGAAAATTGGTCAAATTAACTTTGAAAAGTCAAGCAGGTACAAACTTGATGAGAATAAATGTGGGAGTAATTACAAACTACTTCTCCAAATGGGGATACTTTAAATAATGCTCAAATGTTAACAAATTCATAAATCCAATTACAATGAAATCAACAGAAAACTGACCGAAAGAAGAGCATTGCGATCAACGATACGGCGAAAGAGGTCCAACTGTTCGACACAAAGCCGCTGAAAATCAGGACTGGGAAGGACCAATCGTTTCTTCTTTCCATCCTTCTCGATTCTCTGCACGAACTCCACCGGCGACGTTGAGGCCTTGCGAATGGCAGCGGCAACGGCGGAGGCAGAGGAAACCCAAACTTCCCCGCCAATAGGTCCATCACCATCTGAGTCATCGAAATTAGAACTACCAACGTGACGGAGGGTGGTTCCGTTGTTAGAGTTGCCGTTAGTTAGGGAAGAGGCGTTGAGTCTGGCGGTGATAGTGGGACTGGGGTGAGTGGTGGAGGCTCTGCAGGGGGGGAAGACTTGAAGTTTGGGGAAGTTGAGGGGGCAGAATAGGATAAGGTTATTGTTGGAGGCGGTGTTTAGGTTGGAAAGGAGGAGGGTTTGAGGATGAATTGCAGAGAGCAGCATTGGGAAGATCGGCCTCGAGTTTAGGCGTTTAGCTTAGCTACATAATAAATGAAAGATGAAATGGAAGCTGAGTTACTAGAGAAGGGCCAGATTTTCTGGAGCATACTAGACCAGGCGTGGGTCAATCTGTGTGAATACTGAATAGACATCCATTCCTTTTCTTTCTCTCTAATTTTTTTCTTTTATAAGGATCAGATGAAGTCAGTAGATGACGATTGACAATCACATTTGGGAGTTTGTCCAATAGTTGAATGTGCAAAGCTCATTGGTTGTAAGGGGATATTTAAAATCAATAGGAATTTAAAAGGCAATATAGAAAAATATTAAGCATGTTTAGTCGCCAAAGGTTTTACTCAAAAGGTAGGCATTGCCCTTAGGGGTGGCTCAGTGGTAGATATGAGACTTCAAAAAGTGTGAGGTCTAAGGTTCGATCCCTTCCCATTCCTCCCTTAGGAGGAAAAAAAAAAGGTAGGCATTGATTATAAACTTTTCTTTGATATTTTTGAAAAATTATTATGATTATAGTAACTCATTTTGATATGGAGCTACATCTACACACTTAAGAAAGCTTCCCGATAATAGTACCACAAATTTCATTTCATATGATTTCGAGATGAATGTCGTTAATGATTGTGTATATCACAAGTTTAGGAGTAAATACATCTTATCGGTATTATATATCAAAGATATCCTACTTGTTAGTAACAATATTCTTTTTTGTATTAGTGATCCAATTACTTCTAGATCATTCTCAAGATATTCTTGGATTATCACAAAAAGTTATATTGATAAGATTTGAGTAGCTCTGACATGGAAGATAAACATTTGGATACATTTGTTGCTTACAGAGATATACAGTATCTCATTCATGATTTTGAAAGAAAAGAAATGCAAAAGATTCTTTATGCGTCGACAGTGGGAAGTCTTATGTATGCTCAAGTTTGTACTCGTCCCGCCATAACATTGTGAGAGTTTTTGGTGGATGTTTGAGTAATTCAATATAGAACAATATATTATATGCCCACCTATTAGAGATTTGACATTTTAGAGATCATTCGGTTATCTAATTAGTGAATAATAGATTATATACTCTTTTCTATTAGTGATCAAATTACTTCGAGATCGTTCTCAAGGTATTCTTGTATTATCACAAAAAAAAAAACTATATTTATAAGATTTTGAGTAGATTTGACATGGAAGATAAACTTTTGGATACCTCTATTACTAATGGAGACAATTTTAGTCTCATACAATGCCCCATTCATGATTTTGAAAGAAAAGAAATGCAAAAGATTCCATATGTGTCGATAGTGGAAAGTCTCGTGTATGCTCAAGTTTGTATTCGTCCTGACATAACATTTATTGTGGGAGTTTTGGATCGATGTTTGAGTAATTTGAAAGAAAACAATAGATTACATGTTCACTGATCTCTAAGATCCGACATTTTAGAGATCATTTAGTTCTCTGATTCCGATTTTGTTGGATACTGAGATAGCAAGCATTCCACATTTTGGATATGTGTTTACATTGGCTAGTGGAGTTATATCTTGGAAGCAGACTCTTGTAGCTTCATTTGCCATGATTGTAAAGATTATTGCACATTATAAGGCATCTGATGATGCGATTGGTTCGTAATTTTTGTTATCGGTCTACGTGTGGTAGACAATATTGAAAAGACTTTAAAGTTATTTTGTGACAATAAGTCTACAGTTATTTACTCAAAATATCAACAAGAGCTCTTCTAAATCTAAGCATATTGATATCAAGTCTCATGTTGTTAAAGAAACAATTCAGAGTGGTTACATTTGTATCGAACAAATTGGGACAAACTCCATGATAACGGTTTCGCTTACTAAGGGTTCGACACCTAAGGTCAAGCATATTGCTTGTATGGGTGTTATGCAATTAGATTATACATAGATTCAATGAGAGTCTATATTATGTATTTGCTCAACATTTATAATTAATTGTTGTGAATTGACGATTCTGCATTTTTGGATATTATTAAAGTATAAAGTTATTCAATATTCACCGGCCACTCTAAATATTGTATTTGATCTTTTATGAACTAAGGCATGACCAATTGGAAATATACATATGAACATCACATTACATGTAATTTTCATGCTTCACATCCCTACTCGATCCATATTGTTAGTTATGTTAATGTTAATATATGTGGTCATGATGGTCTAGTTCTGATAAATGCAACGAAAGCCTTTTTTATCCTTATGTTAATTTGACTAATGGACATGATCTGCTTAAGCTGACTGAAAGGAAAAGGCTTGCTCGAGCTACTAAAGTTGTTGGAATATGCTTCTTGATAATCAAATTATCTTGTTGCATATCCCTAATATTTTGATTTGTTTGTTCCCATTACAGTGTGTCATAACAAGTGGCTAAGAGGTCTGCGTGCCGATTAGTGTGGCAGCTTGTTTGACAACACATAGGTCTAAGATTAGGTCGTCCTAGTCTAGTCCTAACCTCCTTATAGATGATTGAACAGAACAACACCTCATATGCACGAAGCACCAGCAGACTTGCTGAAGTCTCAAAAGGCTTTTCGCAAAACTCGTCACCAGCGGACTTGTTGAATGCACTAAAGGACACCCTGAAGACTCGCCACCAGCAAACGTGCTACTGTGACAAAGTCTCAAAGGATTCCTTACCAGCAAACTTGTCAAGTGCATCTCGAAGACACCTTAAAGACCCACCAGCAGATCTGTCACAGTTTAAATGTTCACATTAACAAGCAGCAGTCTTTCTCTCAAGATAGACTCACCCTTGAACATCAAACCAGCAGACTTTATTCTGCACGTGCTTCAAAGAAGTCAAGACTGCAACAGATCAAGACAAAAGACAAAAGTATTCAGGATTCAAGAGCCGTTCAAATCCACGTAAAGCCTGACATCATTGATATTGCAAGATCTTTTCTCACTCCTGAGATCTGTAAAAAGAATCCACTTTATTGGATAGATCACTCATACAGTGCATCAGACGTCAGACTTACTTTTCAGGAACCTATCAATGACGGTCTAACAGGCAATCAGTTCAGGACCTTAAAGACAAAGACTTTATCCATCGATCAAAGGTCCAGCTGAACAACATATCTCTATCCAGCGGATTTCAACAGTCAACATTTCTAACTGATAGAAACTGTATCCTCAAAATTTCAACGATCATCTTGACAACGATGAATATAAAAAAAAAAAAAGGAAATATCTCTTCTACTAAAAAAAAAAAAAAGGAGAGGACAATGAACAAGGAGACAATAAAAAAGTCTCTGAACCTGCATCAAGAACTTTGAAGAAGAAAAGAGATCGACAACGAGATCGTCTTCACCAACGCATCTCAGATCTCTACATCCTAGTTGCAGTAAACCTACCCAGACCTTAGCAACTCACCTTCTGTGAATTGCTAGGAAGAATCTCCTTGAAGAAGTGAAGAGAGATCAGAGATCATCAACAGTCAAGATTCTCGTCTTGGTCAAGAACCCAATTCTTGATTTGAGTTCTTCATCCTTCTTCGAAGAACTCAGCCTTTAGCTGAAGCTTCAAAAACCTATTTCTAAAGCTAAAGGTCAAGTCGTTGATCAATTTGAAGATCAACCCAGATGTTGCCTAAAGAAGATGAAGAGCTGTCTGTACATATTACATTCATATCTTCATATTTGTATTTCGATACAAATGTTGTTGATTGTGTAATAATCAATCATCTTAGGAGGTCGAGTGCTATGCATTCATTCGTTCAGATATTTATTATATGAACGAATAACCTTAGTATCTTCTCATCACTGTTTCTCATCTGGTCTTCTATTGTCCTTTGTACTTTAGAGTTTGTCTATAAACGATTAAGTACAAGATTAGGGGATTGATGAAGATGAGAACATAAACTTTCATAGAGAGTCTAGGTTGATGTAATTTGTAATTTATCCTTGAATAAATTCAGATGTTCTTTAAATTATTCATCTTCCAATCTTTATCTCTCTATGTGGTTTTAATAAACGGTTTTATCTTTTGAACAGCCACATCTTCAATGACTTCCTAAAACCTGCATTTTGGAAGAATGATTAAGTATGATGTTGTTCTGATCATTTAATCGTGTACAGCTACTTAAGACTTCTTAAAACTTAAGCCTAATATTTCCGATGCATAGACTTTTTCTAAAACAGGCTTTTGTTTTACAAAACGGTTCACCAGCAGAGTTCATAACTCTGTTGAGAGCAAGTCTTCTATTCTATTCTGTTCTAAACCAACAGTAGACATGCTCTTTAAATCAACCGTTTATACCATTGATATCTATACTTCATGAATACCTAAAAGAAAAGTTTTAATGTGGTATCATAGGCTATTCACCCCCCTTTAGCCTATTTGAGCTTTATTGCGGACCAACAAGTATATAATATGATTTACGATTGTAAGGTTTATGATGTGAACCCAATAACGGTTACAAAGAAATTAACCAACCTTTGAATTGTAGAATCGGTGTATAACAACGAATCGAATAAATTGATAGGGAGTTTCCCTAACCTTGGGGTGCAACCTTGACCCGCTAGTCGCAATTAACTAGGAACCAACGCTACGAAACGCCACAAACTTGCAGCTCAACAAGCTTGGTAAGTTCGAAGAACAAGAAAATTCCAAACAAGAAATTCTCTCAATTATGTGAAGAAATCTCAATTCAATCAATATCAATATAACGTAGCCCTAAAACAATGTTATGGAAGTCCTTTTATAGTTCCAAAATAAACTAGGGCAACAACAATTAAATTAGGAAATAATAAAACTAAAACCTAATTGGAAAAAGGAAATAAAATTCACTAAAAATACGTAAAGGAAAATAACGCAACAGTGTGGTTGCTTATTCACAAGTTGTGCGACCGCTTCCTTTATTCTTCAACTTTCCGTCGACAATGCTAAGGGATAATGCTATTGCATGCATAAGTTTCCCAAATTGACACTGCCACCCCCTGAAGTCCTTAAAGTTTAGTCATTTGTCATTCCAAGTCCTTTAACTTCCCATTTGGATCCAATAGCTTCAAGAATGCATACAAACTTTGGATCTTGGGCCTCAATGTCAAATACAGTCTTTTGTTTTGGATTGGACCTCCACCACAAGTGCCATTAATGCATCTCGAGCCTTTTTCGTTTGTCCACGAGTCATTGGGCCTCAATCAATCTTCAATGGATCTTTGAAATTTGTCCCCGTTCCTTAACTCGATCCAACAGTTGATCCTCGGTCCGCATCATTCCCCTCATCTTGAAAAGGATTTGTCCACGAATCATCACCTACATCAAAAGGGGAAAGATCAGAAACATTGAAAGTCGCATGAACATTATACTCACTTGAAAGATCAAGCTTACAAGCATTGTCGTTTAAGCGAGCAATAGCTTGAAAAGGACCATCCCCTCTCAATTTAGAACGTCTTTTCATGGGGAATCTTTCCTTCCGCAAATGCAACCAAACCCAATCACCGGGTTCAAACACAACTTTCTTCTGTCCCTTGTTAGCTTGCTTCACATATTGCTTAGTCCGCTTCTCAATATTCAATTTCACCTGTACATGCAATTTGCGAACAACATCAGCTTTATGCTTACCATCCAAACTAGGACGCTCCTCAACGGGTATCGAAATAAGATCAAGAGGACTCAAAGTATTAAACCCATATACCACTTCAAAAGGAGAAAAGTTAGTAGCAGTATGTACAGAACGATTATAAGCAAACTCAAAAAAGGGCAAACTTTCTTCCCATGTTTTCAGATTTTTATGCAAAATAACTCTAAGTAATTTAGACAAGACTCTATTAACTACCTATGTTTGACCATCTAGCTTCAAGAATACATACAAACTTTGGATCTTGGGCCTCAATGTCAAATACAGTCTTTGTTTTGGATTGGACCTCCGGCACAAGCGCCATTAATGCGTCTCGAGCCTTTTTCATTTGTCCACAAGTCATTGGGCCTCCATCAATCTTCAATGGACCTTTTAAATTGGTCCCCGTTCCTTGACTTGATCCAACGATTGGTCCTCGGTCCGCATCATTCCCCTCTCCTTGAAAAGGATTCATCCACGAATCATAACCTACATCAAAAGGGGAAAGATCAGAAACATTGAAAGTCGTATGAACATTATACTCACTTGAAAGATCAAGCTTATAAGCATTGTCGTTTAAGCGAGCAATAACTTGAAAAGTATCATCCCCTCTAGGGCTTAATTTAGATCGTCTTTTCATGGGGAATCTTTCCTTCCGCAAATGCAATCAAACCCAATCATCGGGTTCAAACACAACTTTCTTCCGTCCCTTATTAGCTATTTCACATATTGCATAGTCTGCTTCTCAATATTCAATTTCACTTGCGTATGCAATTTGTGAACAACCTCGGCTTTATGCTTACCATCCAAACTAGCACGCTCCTCAACGGGTATCGGAGTAGGATCAAAAGGACTCAAAGGATTAAACCCATATACCACTTCAAAAGGAGAAAAGTCAATAGCAGTATGTACAGAACAATTATAAGCAAACTCAACAAAGGGCAAACTTTCTTCCCGTGTTTTTAGATTTTTATGCAAAATAGCTCTAAGTAATTGAGACAAGACTCTATTAACTACCTCTGTTTGACCATCTAGCTTCAAGAATGCATACAAACTTTGGATCTTGGGCCTCAATGTCAAATTCAGTCTTTGTTTTGGATTGGACCTCCGCCACAAGTGCCATCAATGTGTCTCGGGTCTTTTTCGTTTATTCACGAGTCATTGGGCCTCCATCAATCTTCAATGGATCTTTGAAATTGGTCCCCGTTCCTTGACTCGATCCAATGGTTGGTTCTCGATCCGCATCATTCCCTTCCTCTTGAAAAGGATTCGTCCACGAATCATCACCTACATCAAAAGGGGAAAGATCAGAAACATTGAAAGTCACATGAACATTATACTCACCTGGAAGATCAAGCTTATAAGCATTATCATTTAAGCGAGCAATAACTTGAAAAGGATCATCCCCTCTAGGGCTCAATTTAGAACGTCTTTTCATGGGGAATCTTTCCTTTCGCAAATGCAACCAAACCCAATCACCGGGTTCAAAGACAACTTTCTTCCGTCCCATGTTAGCTTGTTTCACATATTGTGTAGTCTGCTTCTCAATATTCAATTTCACTTGCGCATGCAATTTGCGAACAACCTCGGCTTTATGCTTACCATCCAAACTAGCAAGCTCCTCAACGGGTATCAGAATAAGATCAAGAGGACTCAAAAGAATTAAGCCCATATACCACTTCAAAAGGAGAATAGTTAGTAGCAGTATGTACAGATCGATTATGAGCAAACTCAACAAAGGGCAAACTTTCTTCCCATGTTTTCAGATTTTTATGCAAAATAGCTCTAAGTAATTGAGACAAGACTCTATTAACTACCTCTGTTTGACCATCTGTTTGAGGTTGATACGCAGTAGAAAATAAGAGTTTTGTGCCCAATTTACTCCATAAAACACGCCAAAAATGACTAACAAACTTCGCGTTTCTATCATTATCAATGGTTCGTGGCATACCATGCAAACGCACTATCTCTTTAAAGAACAAATCCGCTATGTAACTGGCATCATCCGTTTTATGACAAGCAATAAAGTGTGCCATTTTTGAAAATCTATCCACGACCACAAACACAGAATCATGCCCATTTTTAGATCTAGGAAAACCAAGCACAAAATCCATAGAGATGTCGGACCATGGCGTATCAGATATAGGCAAAGGTGTATATAA
The DNA here is from genome assembly GCA_013146195.2 of Codonopsis lanceolata. Taxonomy (NCBI): domain Eukaryota; kingdom Viridiplantae; phylum Streptophyta; class Magnoliopsida; order Asterales; family Campanulaceae; genus Codonopsis; species Codonopsis lanceolata. Next base: position 39,651,809 of record CM028384.1, on the reverse strand, counting down.
GCCATGAGGCTCAACACGAGATTTAGCATGCTTACATGCAATGCAATTAGCATAAACATGAACAACATCAGATTTCATATTTGGCCAATAAAAATGCTCTTTCAAAGTGCCAAAAGTCTTAAGTACACCAAAATGACCCATAAGGACTCCACCATGAGCCTCACGCCCAAGAGCTTCACGCATAGAACATTGAGGGATACAAAGTTTGTTTTCTTTAAAAAGATACCCCTCACGTCTATAGTACTTATCAAAAGGACCCGATTCACATGCAACAAATATGGAATCAAATGTAGAATCATTAGAATACAATTCCTTAATGAAATCAAATCTAAGTAATCTAGAATGCAAAGTAGTAACTAAAGTATGTCTACGAGACAATGCATCGGCTACCACATTTTCTTTGCCCTTTTTATACTTGATCACATAAGGAAATGACTCAATGAATTCAACCCATCTAATATGTGTTTTGATCAATTTACCTTGACTTTTCAAATATTTTATGGATTCATGATCAGTATGTATGACAAATTCTCTAGGTCTAAGGTAATGTTGCCATGTGTATAAGGATCTCACCAACGCAAACAATTAGGTGGAATAATTCAATTTGGCACCATTCAATTTCTCACTAAAATATGCAATAGATCTACCCTTTGAATCAAAACACCCCTAATTCCCACTCCAGATACATCACATTCTAACTCAAAAATCTTATCAAAATTAGGCAATGCAAATATGGAAGCAGATACTAACCTCCCTTTCAATTGGTCGAAAGCAGCTTGTTACTTTTCATGCCAATGAAACTTTACCTCTTTCTTTACCAACTCATTCAAGGGTGCGGCTATGGTGCTAAAATCCTTCACGAACCATCGATAGAAACTAGCCAAGCCATGAAAACTCCTCACTTCACTAGCATTAGTAGGAATTGGCCACTCATTGATTGCTTTGATTTTCTCATCATCCACTTCAACACCTGTAGCACTAACCACAAAACCAAGAAACACAATTCTATCCATGCAAAATGTACACTTTTTGAAGTTGGCATAGAATGTATTTTCTCGCAAGGTTTCCAAAACAGCACGTACATGCACTAAATGCTCATCATTGTTCTTACTATAAATAAGGATGTCATCAAAGTAGACAACAACAAATTTACCAATGAATTCTCTAAGAACATGATCAATCAACCTCATAAAAGTGCTAGGTGCATTGGTCAAACCAAAGGGCATAACCAACCACTCATACAAGCCAGACTTGGTTTTGAAAGCAATTTTACATTCATCACCCTCTCTTATCCTAATCTGATGGTACCCACTTTTACGATCAATTTTTGTAGAAATAATGAAACCGTTTAATTCATCAACTATGCCATCTAACCTAGGGATAGGATAATGATACTTTACCATGATTTGATTTAAGGCTCGGCAGTCGGTACACATCCTCAATCCATTCCCCATTTTTCTTAGGGACCACGATCACAAGAACATCACAAGGGCTCAAGGACTCCCTTATTTTCCCATGACCAAGAAGCTCTTCCACTTTCTTTTGAATTTCCTTTGTTTCCTCAGGATTAGCCCTATAGGCTAGTCGATTAGGCAAAGTGGCACTGGGTATAAGATCAATTTGATGCTCTATCCCTCGGAACGGTGGTAAACCACTAGGTTCCTCATTAGGAAAGGTTCCTCATTAGGAAAAACATCATCAAATTCCTGTAGAAGAGAAAAGATATATGGAGGCAAAGATTGAGAATTATCGTCAGAAAAATAACTCTCTTTGAACACTAGAATGAACACACTTTGTTTCCTCCTCAAATCCCTCATATACTCACTAGGTTTGGCAAAGAAGTTTTGTCTCACCCTACCATTGCTATTTGACTTTTCAACTATTTCTTTTTCTTCCTCAATCACTCGTGTTTACTCCCTCTTTTCTTTTCATTTCTCTCTTTTTATTTCCTCTCCACTCGGGTTTTCTCTCTTATCTTTCCCACCACTCTCATTGTTTTTCCTCTTGGCTTCACCTTTCTCACAATTTTTGGCTTTTTCGGCCTCATATTCATGCACTTGTTGAGGTGTGAGAGACACACGTGTAATTATTTTTCCATTTTGCTTCAACGAGTAATGGTTGTGGAAACCATCATGCATCACGTGTCTATCATATTGCCAAGGTCTACCCAAGAGTACATGTCCCACTTGCATAGGCACTACATCAAACATCACCTCATCCTTATACTTCCCAATAGAAAAAGATATCAATGCTTGTTTTGTCACCTTAAGCTCTCCACAATCATTAAGCCATTGCAATTTATAGGGATGTGTGTGTCTAGTAACAAGTATGGCCAATTTCTCAATCACCTCGGTACTTACCACATTGGTACAACTACCACTATAAGTTATAAGATTACATACCTTCCCTTTGATGTGACAACAAGAATGAAATATATGCTCTCTTTGTTGGTCACATTGTACCTCCACTTGCATATTCAACACTTTCCTCACCACTAGTGTCTCTCCTCCTACAACATCTTGCATCCACTTTCCATCATCACTATCTGCCTCCTCACATTCATCCTCGGATAAATACTCACCATTATCAGTTACAAACATGACCTTTTTTTGGGACATTGAGACATAATATGACCCTCCCCTTGGCATTTAAAACATGTGATATCTCGTGATTTAGGAGGATTAGAAGCAATACCTTTCCCTTTGTCAACCTCTTTACCCTATAAAGTTTGTCCACAAAGTTTTGATGGTGTGGTACTTGGAGTTTTATTCCACTCCACTTTATGCTTGCTAGGGATTTGATATGGTAGAAGGTGAAGTTGTAGGAGTGAACTTGCGACCGAAGGTCCCTCGCCTTTGAAATTGCCTTTCAAATTTGACAGCGACATGAAGTACCTCATTGAGATCAACATATTTTTTCAACTCTATTGCATCCACTATTTCTCTACCTAACCCACTGATAAACCTATCCATGATGGCTTCATCATCCTCATAGATATTAGCTCGAATAAGAACCATTTCCATCTCCCTATGATAATTTTCCACATATTTGCTGCCTTTGGTAAACGTTTGAATTTTCGTCAACAAATCTTGGTGATAATAGTTAGGCACAAATCATTTGTACATGATTTGCCTCATCTCCTCCCAAGTAGTAATTGTTCTTTCACCAGCCTTCCTCCTCATTAAACCCAATTGTTGCCACCACATAAGTGCATAATCTTTAAATTTTAAAGCAGAAAGTTTTACCTTTTGTGCTTCCGTGTAGTCGTTGCAACTAAAAATCATCTTTACCTTGGTAGCCCATTCCATGTATACCTCGGGATCTGCTTTGCCGTGGAATGGAGAAAGCCTAAAGTGGAGAAGGAGATGGCTCATATTGTCTCCTAGCTCCTCCATATCCCAAGTTGGCACTATCATCATATTCGTTCTCATCCCAATTTTCATCCTCTTGCACAATGGGTATACCTCGTCGAGCTTGAAAATTGTGGAGCTGCGGGTGGTTGTTGATGTTGTTGGGGAGCCGGTTATTGATGTCGAAGTTCTTGCAAAGCAGTTGTAATTTGTGCGATTTGTTCGGACATTGTAGCCATGGAGGCTACCATGTCGTCAACTCGAGGATCTCGACTAACTCCTTCTCCACTCTGACCCATATCTCCTTCCTGTGAATTAGAACCATTCCTAACATGGCAAAGATCAGTGGCACTGGAATCCAAGTATAATAATAAGAAAATCCTCACTAAATTCACTCGTGTATAACTCACTCACAATTTCTTGTAGGGATCTCTGTGAGTGTCCCGTTTCGTACATTCTCCCACTACTAAAAAGCGGGTGGTTTCAAAACTTCAATCATGTGGAATACGTTCGGCCTCAATTTGTGGACTCAAAATATGTATAACAGAGTCACCACCTCTATTTTATGGTTAAACAGAGAAAAACCAAAAATACCAGAATATATGGGTTTGGGGGCTAAATTACGATTTAGGAAGGGGTTAGGCACCCAACTCACCCTTTCGGTCTCATAATGGGTTTGTCAATATGCTTGTTTTATTTTATACACTTTGGCTTTAAAAAAGATAGATTTATATGCGACATAAAGAGATAAATAGAAATTACTTTATATTTATTAAATAAAGGAAAGTAAAATTACAACTGAAATAATACAACTAGAGAATAATTACAACATTTTTATAAGCTATTTTAAGAATAAAATAGTTATGCTAGTAATAAACTTTATTTTTATTTACATGCACAAGAAGGAAAGAACCTTATTAAATAATAAGAAACATAACTATTTCTATATTTGAAGTATATACAGAAAAGAGACTAATTAAACTGCAAGAGATTATAACTACTTTACATTAAAGTAAAGACATATATAAAAGAAACTAATTAAAATAGAAGGAAAATATAACTATTATTGCATTTGAAGTAAGAACGGAAAAGAAACTAATTTAAACAAGTCGAAAATTTAAATATTATTACATTAAAGCAAGAATGGAAAGGAAACTAATTTAAACAGGAAGAAAATGTAACTATTATTACATTAAAGTAAAGATAGGACAAGTAAAGGAAAACTTATAACGGTTACATTTTAGAGATATAATATAATATAATATATATATATAGACTATAACAATGACTTATTTTATAGTCTTTTTATAATAGAAATTTCGTCAGTATAACGACATATTTTATGTCATCATTATATTTTTATATAGCTTAAGCGGAGATAAGAATAACTTTAGTACCTACCTCTTGAAATGTGAGGGTTGTAACCCAGACCAACTTCACTTAGGCAGGGTTTTAGGTGTGTTCGCTTTGTCCTTCAGAAAGAAGGAGTCTTTTTTGTTGTATGTTTTGTGTTATCGGAATTCGGGCAGCGTGAATGCTTATTTTCATTGCTTTTCACCTCGGGATCCGGGCGGCACAACTGCTTGCTTTTTCTTGATGTTGCGTCTAAAATCGGGTAGAGCAACTGCTTGCTTTTGCTTGATATTGCTTCTAAAATCGGGCAGAGCAACTACTTGTTTCGGACTTTTCGAACCGGTGAAATAGGGCAAAAACCTAATCGGGTAACTAGGTTTAACTTTGGCCGGAGAGTATAAGTGTTAAGAGAGGGATTTTGGCAGCTTAACAAAGCTTTGGGGTTTATAAAAAAATAACAGCGTAATTCTTCAGCGTTCTTCTCCGTAATTTTTTTTTCTGTCTTTGTGCACTGGCCGAAGACTCGTATTTATAGGCTGAGAAAGACAATCCTTAACAACGAAGGAACAACAAATATTTTATCTATGTGCATAAAAGTGTTGTACCCTGCACTAAAGGAATTGTACCAAAGAAAAAAAGCAGCAGTGCACAAAACAAAATTGGGCGCACCCTATTGCAACTTTGGGCGCAGCGCCCAAAGTTGTTATATGCTACTCCCATTTTGTTATTCTTTTATATTTTAGCCACTTTACCCCCTGCTGTTTATTGCTTGTCAGTTCTTCCGTCCTTTGATGCTTTGAACCCCCGAAACTTAACATCTGTTAGTCCTTTTGACTGGTTTTAACATTTTATAGAATGTTATAAACAGGGGTACGAAATTGGGGTATCTATAGAGCCCCTCAATGATGGAGTTTATGGGTAAACCAAAATTTACCACTAAACGAACATCATCGATAAGAATAGACTCCTTAATTTCGAGGAAATTATAACCGGGAAGAAATTAAAACAGCAGTTTATGATGCAACACATTATACTCTCATGCTCCTAATGCTGCCCTAGTCGAACCTACCGTAGTAGGTTGCCTACGTATCTCTTTCGAGAATCAGACCAAACATAGTTTGGTTCTGGTCTATGTTCCTAGGGATTGACCTAGTAAACACTATGATAAAATGTCTATGTTCCTAGGAGTAGACCTAGTAAACACGATGTTGAGATATATATGTTCTTAGGAGAGGGCCTAGTAAAGACGATGTTGAAATGTCTATGTTTCTAGGGGTGGGCCTAGTAAACACGATGTTGAAATGTCTATGTTTCTAGGAGTGGACCTAGTAAACACGATGTTTGGAATGTCTATGTTCCAAGGAATGGACCTAGTAAACACGATGTTGAAATGTCTATGTTCCTAGGAGTGGACCTAGTAAACACGATGTTGAAATATTTATGTTCCTAGGAGTGGACCTAGTAAACACGATGTTGAAATGTCTATGTTTCTAGGGGTGGACCTAGTAAACACGATGTTTGGAATGTCTATGTTCCTAGGAGTGGACCTAGTAAACACGATGTTAAAATGTCTATGTTCCTACAAGTGGACCTAGTAAACACGATGGTTGTATCTTTTGAAATTTCGTCGGCGATGTTTTGATATATGTGCCATCATCGGCATGATTTTTTGATGTGCCCTCGTCGGCAATATATATTTGATAATGCGCCCTCGTCGGCATGTTTGATTTGTGTGCCATCGTCGGCAATATTTGATGATGTGCCATCTTCGGTAATATTTGATGATGCGCCCTCGTCAACATGTTTGATTTATTTGCCATCGTCGACGTGATTTGATGATGTGCCCTCTTCGGCAATATTTGATGATGCGCCCTCGTCGGCCTGTTTGATTTGCCCTCTTCGACAGGATTAATTGGTGTTGGCGATCTTTGGAGGATGCCGACAAAACATTTGTTTTTTTTTTTCACATGGCCCGATGCGGCAGAAGACCTGATAAGATGCAGTAAAAGGATGCAAAAAAGGATGCAAGCATGCAGATGACAATGTTTTTAGGATTCTTAAAGGTACATATGTGATATCTATTTCTTAAACATGCTGAGGCAAAAACAGGACAAGTTTGGGATGCAGCTTTTAGTTGACTTTAAAAGTTTATGAGATCTAATGGCGGGTGAAGCTTTGGGTTCCCTTTTTAGTCTCTTTGACTAGCGCATCATTCAAGTAAGGAATTCAATCACAATATCAACGAATCCTACTAATTGATGCCTTTGATGACCACTTCTTCATTTTATTTTATTTTTTTGTGTGTGCTCTAACTTTTGCTTAGGCTGCCCTTTCGGGTTTTCAACCTAGCGAGCCTTTACCTCATAGGGAGCCGATCTTTCAATGCATGTGAAGATAAACCGCTTATTCTTGAGAGATCACGCCTTTGCAGCTTCTTCATTTCTTCAAGCGAGATGGAAAGGACAACTGTCTCTGGGAAATAATGAGAGCCTTTATGTACTGAAATGAGTTTGGCGGGAGAAGCCCCTAGGATGACTTGATCAACCAAATTCTGTAAGGTGGGATGGGAAAGTTCCTGAAGAATTTAATTATTGACAACCCTAGACTGACTTGATTTGGAGAGACTTTTAAGGGAGAAAGAAACGAGTATTCTCAGAGAAAATGAGATGACTCTAATGGAAAAAAAAAGAGTCATGATCCAGAGTTTATCGTCGAGTATCACAAGTTTTATGGACCCTACTGAATTTTTATCTTTTGATAATTTTATGTGTTTTAGCAAGAAGTTCTGTCCTTAACCCAGATCACGTTATAACCGATTGAAACAAAGCTATATGTGGCAACTGAGTTAGGGTGTATTGTTTAAGTTTTTAGGGATAGATTGGATTTAGGGTTGAGGATTTGATTGGCTTATGGCTCAAAAGTATTTTGGGCTGTAGATTTGGTTATTTTCAGAAAGACAATCAGAAGCGATTATTGGCTGGCCTTTTAGGCTGTGGGTTTGGATGGGAAGCTGGTTTCTGGACCTGGTTGTGGGTTTGGTTGAGAGATTGGCTTTTGGCTTTGGTTGTGGGTTATGGGGTTGTCCAAGAGTGATTGATTTTTTTTGTTGCGAGAAGAGAGAGAGAGAGAGAGAGAGAGAGAGATTTTGATGAATATTGCAAAGGAGAGGCTTCTTTCCTCTTTTTTTTTTCTTCTTTGTTGTGTCTGTGTGTTTTTTTTTTCACTTTTGACCTCTTGGAGTATCATAACAAAGCAGTTGAAGAAACGTCCTTCCTTCTTTTGGGTTAAAGGGATTGTCACTCTTGGTGGATATATAAGGGTGAAACAACCCTGGTTTTGGGTAAAACAACCCCAGTTTTTGGTGAAACAGCCCCAGTTTTGGGTAGTTGGATCCTAGAGATGGTCATTTGGCTGGTGATGTTGGAAGGTCTTAGTTTTGGCCATGGTTAGATTTTGGTGTATGGTGGGAAGCCCCCAGTGTGTTATTAACAGCTCGGTGGCAATGAGTCGAAGATGACCTTTCACCAAGACAAAAGGTTGATTTATCGAACTAACATTTTTAATGGTTTGCGGGTCCATTTCCTCGAAATGACTCATCATCAACTCGCGTAGTTTTATCATGTTTTTTCATGAATCAACTCGTCATTCTTTAACAATTAACGGACACTTCGGCGATAGGCGGTACTCAAAGATCGGGAAGAAGATTTGACAAACTAGAAGAGACGATAATTTTTTTGACTCATATATATATATATACTAGTATTTGTGTCCGTGCCTATGGCACGGCGCGAGTAGGGGAATGTTAATATTTGAAGGTGTCAATATTTAAATAAATAAAAATATGTTTTAATCATGTTTCAAAAAGAGTCTAAACATTTTCTGTGTATGGTGACATACAGGTACTCCAGCCCAAAGTGTTTATGAATATGTTCAACAAAGAAAACTCAAACTTTCAAAATAACCAATTTAAAATTAACATATTTCGATAATCAATTAAAATAATATGATCATCCAACAGTAGAATAAAAATTAAAAAATTACTTTTGTAAGCAAAATCAATCATCATATATTGTTATTTAAGAAAAAAAGAAAATTAACATGTAGAAATATATATATTTTTTTTCAATAACTATGTACACATTCCCTCCAATCCATCCTTACAAAATTGTCATACTTTTCTTTTTTATTTGTCTTAAAGTAATATTTTAATTTTAAAAAATGTAAATATAAATTTTTACCCTTAACTAACTTTTACCAATTAATTTAAAAGTATATCCTGACCTAGAAAAATAGAGATTAATTTAAATAACAAAACATGTTATCAGATGTAATTAACTTTTACCAACTATCGAGCATAATTAACTTTTACCCGTAATTAAATTTTAACTAATTAATTTAAATAAATTAACTTTTACCAGTAATTAAATATGTTTGGAAAATAAATATGGCCAATAATTAACTTTTACCAATTAATTTAAATAACAAAATCAGTTATTGACGTAATTAACTGATTTATCATCTCCATCAAAAGGCTTTGTAATGTTTTGATACCATTATATATTTTTAAATAAATTTGTTGGTAAGCCAACTTTTTAAAATTTTCAACGGCTTTATATTCTTATATTTTTTCCGTAGATAGAAAAATGCACAAAATCTTGTATCGTGTCGCAAATCGCAATGCATGATTTGGTACATCATGATACATGATGTATTTTTTATCGATTAAAAAATATTTAAAGATGTAAAACTATTAAAAATGAAACCAATGAAGTAGTTTACAGTTTTACTATTCACCCTAAAAATAGATAACAATTTGAAAATAAAAAGATACACTCTTGACTTTACTTCCATCAAAAAAATAAATGTGTAGAAAAAAACACATATAAAAAATGTTCTACCATATAAAAAATTCTATTAAAGGGAGATTTTATATATATACAAAATCAATCATCCATAAGCACCCAAACCATCCCAAATTAGTGAAAACCAATCAAAGCTGCTAACTCCCTTGTGGAATACTTTCTGTCAGATTCCTTTGATCCCCAAATGCTCCTTCTCTTTCTCTTGCAGCCATGGCGGTGACAACTCAAAAAACCCAAAAAATAAAATAAAATCAATTACTGTACTATAAATCGCCGGATGAAGAAAATTATTTTTTTTTCTTCCTCTCGGATAAATCACCGGGTTTCAATCAAATCAAATCTCGAGCGTTTCTGTTTGGAAACAAAACTTGAAATAAGGTGAAAAGTGAAATGAATATAATAGGATTGGTTTGGTATAATTCTTTATGTTGGGATTCTGCCATAGATGAAAGAGATAGAAGGAGAGAAAAAGGTCTTTTACAGAGACTTTTCTCTCTCTCTTTCTTTTCTTTTCCAATATAATCAATCCCTCTTTCTTTCTCTAAATCTCTAGAATTCTCTTTCTCTCTCTAGATTTGTGAAAAGAATTACTGTTAGATCAATTAGCAACTCAAATTTTACAACAGACAAACCAAAAAGCAATAAAATCCCAGAAACCCCAAACCAACCCAAACCCACCAACTACACGACTGGGAGAGTTTTTTTTCCGGACAATCGAGACAACCGAAGGAAAGAAGAGACAACCGAGATCGAGATGGAGAAGAGACACAGAGATAAGAACTTACACAAACGGAAGCTTATGAGGCTGAACAGGAAGCTTATGAGGAGAGAGAATTCGCCGGAACAGGAAGCTTATGAGGGCTGAACAGGGAGCTTAGGCTCTATTATAAACTGATTCGTTGAAGAACGGATGAACTGAGATGCAGAGGAAGAGAGATGCAGAGGAGTAGGAATAGAAGATGGAGTAGAATAGGAGTGAAGAACGGATGAACTGAGATGCAGAGGAATAGATAGGAATAGAGATGGGAGGAAGAGAGAGAAAACGGTTTTAAAAAAAAACGTGTTATAAACGGTTATCAATAAAATGGAATCCTGGCGTTGATTGTGTTTCATAAAAATAAATCCTAACCGGTAAATAGGTTTTGATATGCGTAAATAAAAACGGTAAAAAACGGTTTTCGATAAAATGTAATCCTGATCGTTGAATGTGTTTCTTAAAAACAAATCATGGTCGGTAAATAGCTTTTTCAAAAGATTTAATCCTGGCCGGTAAATAGCTTTGTGAAAACAGATCCTGGCCGGTAATTAGCTTTTAATAACCGACTGATCTGTTTTATATAATAGATATATAGACTTTCGGAAACCCTAATTTGCGGACTTGGTTGGGTTTTTGAAAGAACGAAGACTAAAAAAGGATTTAGCGAGCATACTCTATAAGAGATGTAGACACAAAATGGGTAATAGGGACACCTCTGGGGTTTGAAAACCCCCAGTCTTGATTTGCTGCTTATGATCTTTGTGTCGCCTGATTCTTCAAAAGGGTGCATGCCGACTGATTTGTAGAGGCGTGAAGGAGTAAGCTAAATAATACAACCTTTTAGACGTCCTATGCTTTCTGGATTTCCCGGCCTTTCCGGTTTTCCTGTCTTTCTCGGCTCCCTAATCGTTTTTTTTAAATTATTTTTTCTATATTTTTTTAGAAGTGGTAAACCTTGACATTTTAAAGTAGGATCCACTGACATTGTATTTGAAATCGAGGGCGAACGATGCATTAATCGACTAATTACGCAAGGTTAAGATGGACAGTGATTTAGGATAACGGTGATGGGATTTCGCCCTATCTTCACATGTTTTTTTTTAAGTCAACAGCCAACACATAGAAAAATAGCCTATTGTTTTTGGTCAGACAAGCGTAACTTGTTTTGACATTCTGGGTTAAATCTTGGAATAGTGGATTCCTTCTCCAAAGTATAGGACCTTCGTATTTCACCTGTATTTCGACCTCCCAAGATTGGACAGATCCCGGGCAAAGGGACTATACTCTTTCGGGGATCCACCATTCAAACGAATCTATGGGATACCTTTAAAGTTTTTAATTAATTCTAGTGCCTTTTTTTGCATTGGATTGGTCACTAACTTCGAGGTATAAGAACCGACTGGTCAATGAAGTGTCATAAAAAAATATATTCATGATATTGACGTGGCTGATGCAGGGTTAGGCTGGCTTACACCCAGTTGGCCCTTCATTAAAGGGCACAAGGCATGATAATTTCGGCCTAATTCTCCTAGTTCTTTTTTAAGAACATGGATACCCGGATGTGTTTATCAGGGTTGAAGGGTAACAGTTCAGAATATTTCTACATGAGTACAAGTGTGTGAGTCGTCTATATTTTATTTATTTTTTATATTATATTTATTTATATATTTTTATTTTATTTTCATTTTTTAATTTTTTTATCGGAACAGGATGAGATGATTACGTACCTCGGGACGACATTCTCAACAGTGCAAAGAATAAATAATCAACTTTTCTCTTTTTCAGCCCCTGCAAAATTGTTAACTCTACCAAAGGAGAACAATACAAAAATCTTTATATATATATATATATATACGCACAAAACTGGATTAAAGGAAAACATATTTTTTGTTTTTTTTTTGTCTTATAATAAAAAAAATGCAAACATGTATGAATGTACAAATAATATGGCATGGAGCATATGTATTCGTAGATAAATGATAAGATGAATTAACATGTCGTATGCTATTTTTTTTTAAGATTGAAAATTAAATACATAAAGGAAGCCAAAGAAATATAACATAGAAAAAACAAACATATTGATAACCCCCAAAAAAACATGAGTCTAGCCTTCTTTTGTTTTAAAGAAAACAATAAAATCCCCAGCAGAGTCGCCACTGTGAGTGCCCCGTTTCGCACCTTCTCTCGCTACCGAAAAGCGGGTCGTTTCAAAACTTCGAGCGCGTGGAATACGCCCGGCCTCAATTTGTGAACTCAAAATATATATAACAGGGTCGCCACCTTTATTTTATGGTTAAACAAAGAAAAACCAAAAATACCAGAATATATGGGTTCAGGGGCTAAGTTACGAGTTAGGAAGGGTTAGGCACCCAACTCGCCCTTTCGGTCTCACAATGGGTTTGTCAATATGCTTGTTTTATTTTATACACTTTGGCTTTAAAAAAGATAGATTTATATGCGACAGAAAGAGATTAAGAGAAATTACTTTACATTTATTAAATAAAAGAAAGTAAAATTACAACTTAAATAATACAACTAGAGAATAATTACAACATTTTTATAAGTTATTTTAAGAATAAAAAAGTTATTCTAGTAACAAACTTTATTTATATTCACATACACAAGCATGAAAGAAACTTATTAAATAATAAAAAACATAACTATTTCTATATTTGAAGTATATGCAGAAAAGAGACTAATGAAACTGCAAGAGATTATAACTACTTTACATTAAAGTAAAGACATAAAAGAAACTAATTAAAATAGAAGGAAAATATAACTATTATTACATTTAAAGTAAGAACATAAAAGAAACTAATTTAAACAAGATGAAAATGTAAATATTATTACATTAAAGTAAGAATGGAAAGGAAACTAATTTAAACTGGAAGAAAATGTAACTATTATTACATTAAAGTAAAGACATGACAAGTAAAGGAAAACTTATAACAGTTACATTTTAGAGATATAATTATATATATATATATATATATATATATATATATATATATATATATATATATATATATATATATATATATATATATACACTATAATAATGACTTATTTTATAGCCTTTTTAGAATAGAAATTTCGCAAGCATAACGACTTATTTTATGTCATTATTATATTTTTATATAGCTTAAGCGAAGATAAGGATAATTTTAGTACCTACATCTTGAAGTGTGAGGGTTATAACCAGGACCAACTTCACTTAGGCAGGGTTTTAGGTATGCTCGCTCTGTCCTTCAGGGGGAGAGAGTTTTTTGTTGTTGTATGCTTTGTGTTGTTGGAATTTGGGCAGCATGACTGCTTATTTTCGTTGCTTTTCGCCTCGGGATCCGAACGGCACAATGGCTTGTTTTTTCTTGATGTCGCGTCTGAAATCGGACAGAACAACTGCTTGATATTACTTATGAAATCGGACAGAGCAACTGCTTGTTTCAACCTTTTCGAACAGGTGAAATAGGGTAGAAACCTAACCGGTAACTAGGTTTAACATTGGCCGGAGAGTATAAGTGTTTAGGGAGGGATTTTGGCAGCTTAACAGAGCTTTGGGGTTTATTACAAAATAACAGCGTAACTTTTCAGCGTTCTCCTCCATAATTTTTTTTCTGCCTTTGTGCACTGGCTGAAGCCTTGTACTTATAGGTTGAGAGAGACAATCCTTAACAGCGAAGGAACAACAGATATTTTATCTCCGTGCATAAAAGTGTTGTACTTTGCGCTGAAGGAATTGTACCACAAAAGGAAAGCAGAAGTGCACAAAACAAAATTGGGTGCATCTTATTGCAACTTAGGGTGCAACGCCCAAAGTTGTTATAGGCTACTCCCATTTTGTTATCTTTTGGCCACTTTACCCCCTGTTGTTTATTATTTGTTAGTTATTCCGTCCTTTGACGCTTTGAACCCCTGAAACTTAACATCCGTTAGTCCTTTTTTACCCTTTGCCTACCCTATAAAAACAACGAACCCCTTCCTTGATTTTCTTTACAAACCCTTCGTATTCACAAAGGCTCTTTCCCAACTGCTACCTCTCTGAGTCAAGTGCTTCCTGCAGACATACTACAACCCAAATTCCACATTTTCTTGAAGTCGAAGACCCCCAACAGTAACAGGTAATCCTATGTTTATAACTTCATTTTCATTTTTATCTCCATCTCACTTCTGCTAAAACCCTAGTTTAGGTAAGGATGATGCCCCTTGGGAGTTCCGTTACTCCCTTTCGTAATTTCCCGGGTTTATCCTCATCACTTTCTCTGAATCTTGCCCTGGATCACATATATAAGTAGGAATCGAGGGAATATCTGACTGGTGCCCTGTTCACTGGTTTTAAAATGAACCCTAACCGAGGGTTTTGCTTGTCCGTTCTTGCCTATTTTCACGAGCATGAGTTAATGTATATTCCTCGATTCCTGTAGGATGTTGATCGATGTCTTATTTTAATATTTTTCCTTGCAAGTGGACAAGACTATTATAGAATAGTATTGGAAGCAAGGGTCGAACCCACAGAGACAAGAGATCACGAATAGTGCAATTTATTGATAGCAAATTATTAATCTAAGGGGGTTTTAATAATTATTTTATTCTAATCTACTATTAATATTTAGGTGTTTAACTAATTAGCAGTAATTACAGTTATGAAGATCTTATGGTAGGTAGCAATCTAGGATTCGGGTTTCACTTGTATCTCCTTTATGTTTAATTCACAATAATTATCATTCAATTTCTTGGGTTCGTTCACTAAAGATAGATATCGTCTGTTGAACTATTGGTTCAGCCTCCATCCCCGCAACATTCATCCATTCTATATCCTAAGCACAAGAACATATAATCTACCTATCACCTAGATTATGATCTATCTGTCACCTAGATCATGTATGAACCTGGTCCTAACTTATTACTCTCGTGCATCGATAGGTCCAATTTATTGTGATGGTGAGCCAGTGTACGACATATGGACATTGGTCATGCAGTTATCCGCACCTCTAGGCCTTTATTATTTGCGATTACATTCATTTGTTCAAAGCAAAATAATAGAGGGATTGATAAACACCACAATCAACAAGAATTGAATGAATATAATATGAATTAAAACATAAATTTGATACAAGTTACCTCCCACCTCCTAGATTATGGATGATTTAGTTCATCATAGACAATGAACATCACATGGAGATGAACGGAAACATGATTTGATCTTCAATACTTGAAATTACACAATCTAACTAAGTTATACAACCTAAAAACTATCTAAAATCTATATAAAACTGTTTCCAGCCGTTTTTCTCCCTCTCTACATGGCTTTGGCATCCGATTTCTATTTATACCAGGGAGTTGTAATCCAATCGAATCTCTTGTGAAAATACGATTTTTGCGCATTCTGACCACCTTGCGGTCGCAAGGTCTGAGGTACCTTGCGTCCACAAGGTCTCCAGTTTTCCAGGTCTTGGTTTTTCTTGCTACTGTCCACCTTGCGGGGGCAAGGTCTGAAACACCTTGCGACCGCAAGGTCTCCAGATTGGACTTCCTTCGTTTCTTATTCATTTTTCATCTTGGGCCCTTCTTCGAATTTGCATATAAAACCCTGGAGTTTTGCATATTTTCACTAATAACCCTGAAACTTACAAAACTCACTGAAAACACATATCAGTAGCCAAAAGCCTCGTGAAATAGCATAATTTAAGTCATAGAAGCATATAAAATCGACGTATAAAATACATCGATCAGATTCCGGCGATGAGAATAGTTCAGAAATCGAAGGATGCAGCTACAACCACGGAGCCTTATCTGAGAGTGAGGAGAGTCTCAAAGTTGAATCCAGTAGCTCTAAGGGAACCGAGTTAGACGAGACCTTAAACACCGATGCCATGCCTAAATTCCCCGAGCAGGGGTCCCTGATCGCTCTTGGTGAGGAAAACGAGGCAAGTGCCGAAGAAGAGAATATCAAAGATCATAATGCCAACGTTAATGTTGAAAACGTACAAGAGTCTACTGACGAGGCAAGCGTTCTGACTCTGAAACTCTAAGCATAAGCGCTCCTCGAGAAAAAAGGAATAGAGCTGCTCGCCATAAAGGGAAGAAACCTGTGGTCGGCGAACCCGCCTTAATGAGATGGGATGATCTGACCAGTGAAGAAGACGTGTCCGCTTGGTTCTATTCCCTGGGTATTGATCCCAAAAATTATCCAGTGAAGGCTTTCGACCTAGACTTAGAGGAAAATTGGCACAACTATCAGGGAGACCGCATGGTCCTTTACTTTGATTTTTTTCCTGGTCGGCCTACGACTTCCCCTAGATCCCTTCATCGTCAAGTTCCTTCTTAATTTATAACAACACCCTCCCCTACGACTTAACCCTCACCACCATACGGTTTTTGGTCGCATACACCGTTGCCTGCAGGCTGTTCGGGTTTGAGCCCGACATGGTCTTGTTCCGAAAACTTTTTCTGTTCTCGCTAGACAAAAAGAATGGGCGCATCACGGGCCACTCCAACCCCAACTACTTCAAACTTCTCAATGATGGTCCCAACAAAGTTGAAGCTTGGGATGGTAAAGCCTTGCTCGTTGAATCTCGAATTGGTTGGCCCTTTGCACCATACTTTGAGGACATGGGGATTCCCAAATATGATAAGAATGCATTTTGAGCAGGAGAACCCCGGGTAGCCCAAGCATTCAAGACTCTGCTCGGTGTAAAAGAAAGTAGAGGCGGACAGGACTGGGTACTAGATTGGGTAGCCCTTACATATGATCCCTCCCTACTTCGTTTGGCCGGCGTACTGAATTGGCCTGTAGATGGAGTAGAACCCAGGGTCACCATTGATATCGAAGAGCCTCACCCGTACTGGGGCAACTGTCACGGAGGGAGATTCCTAGCGAGTGCTCAGATTGCGAACGAGCTGGGACCAATTGCACCCCTACCTTCTCACTGAATGGTCTGCATATTAACTTTTCTTTTCCCGCCTCTTACGTTTTACTTCTACCCGAACCTTTATGACTCCTTTGTGGATTCACTTGCAGTTATGAGGCAGCTAGAAGATACCAACAGATTTCTACAGGCCATGAAGAGGGGCTCAATGAGAAGAAATACCCGGCTAACCGCTCAAGATCCTGCCCATCTACCCACCGTTCCTGCTGCAAACACGGGATGTGGAGTGAGTCGGGGGTAAAACGAGCCAAGTCGAGCTACCACTCGTGCCCTCACTAATGTTCTTGTTCCCACTGTCCCTGCTATCACCATTCCGTTGCTATTACCTTGGCCAATCCTGTGACCACCACTGAAACACCTTCAACCAAGCTTCTTGCCCCCGAACTTCCTACTGATAGGAGAACCAGATCGAGGATAAAGAAAAACGATCAGGTTGAGACGTTTGGTTCCTGGGTGCCCTCATGGCACAAAGAAAACTTTCAAATGCCTAAGACTCAGGAGCTCGTTGCCAATATGATTGTTGAGTTGTCTGATGTCCCTGACTTGAACAACATCAACACAAACAGACGCGGGGGGCACGCTGCCACAGTCAGGCTGGACATAATGAAGAGGCTCCATCACACCGGCCTTCAGAAAAGAAGTGTCGAGCACTCCAGCTCGGTCTTGGTCGGCGAGATCAGGATGTGCATGGCCGAGGTAGTTAATTCTCCTGTTGTTTGTAAGAGTGAATGAACCTTACACTTTTTGTTTTAACTTGTCTTTTATTTTCAGGTGGCCACCAAAACTGAGCTTCTATACGACCAGCTCATTGAAAATCTGAAGTCGTTCGGTTCTCTGACCGTTGAGAAGAATAAACTTGAAGAGCAAGTTAACACTCTTTGAGCTGAGCTAAAGCAGAGCGAAGAAGCTGTAACTATGAGGGTGACTGAGCTCTCCAAACTTGAGGAGGAGAAGAAAATTCTGGAGGCTCACCTTAATTTCTCCAAGAAATCTGAGGAGACTGCTATCAACAACATTGGGGCGGTGAGGAAAGAGTTCAGAGCTGTGGTGAGCGAGCTGGAACAGGACAAGATTGAAGCGGCCAAAAAAGAGAGGAAGCTAAGGGATGAGCTATACGAGCCAACGAGGAGTAGAGGCAAGCCATAATCGTCGAGTACAAAAATTCTGAAGACTTAAGTGCTTGCGTCGAGGATGAAGCGTACCCCTTTTATCTCCGAGGGGTACACCACGTCCTTAGGTAGATATCATGTAGCGGGATGGACGTCCGCCCTGAGTTGCTCGCTGAATGGGTATCAATACCCCTTCGCTCCTACGCTGTCCCAGTCACGCCCGGTGCCCTACAATCAAGAAGATGAGTTGACTTCCCTGGCCCAGTCTGACTCACAAAAGGGGTTGGCTGTATGGACACCTCCTGAGGCCGTTGAGATTACGATGACGGACTTAATGACCCAGATTTGGATGGCCAAAAACCAGGATGCCGCGACCATTGCCGCTCACACAGCTGGGGATGATGGTAACGTGGTCGCCATTGAACAGATAGCCAATAATGGGCCTGAAACAGTAGCTTTGGAAATTCCCTCTAATGATTAAGCTTTCTTTCTCGGACTGCGTGCTGTTACACGCTTTCCTATGCAACAATTCACTTCGCATGTAATATTTTTTGTTTTACTGTGACATTGCTATCTTTGTGTCGAATAATTTCTCAACTCTTGACATTTCCTCAGTTTACCGAGCTTGCACATTACTACATCTTTTAGACTTTAAGCACAAGCTAAAATCCCAACTCGCTAACCACTCAAACCTTAGGCACAGGCTCAGATACAAGGTCGCATTTCACTTTGTTCTTAGATAAAAACTAAGATCCACATTCGAACACCAACCTTTTCAATCGAGCGTAGACATATCGTGCTCGATAAAAAAGGCCTAATCGAAATAAAAATTGAACATATCACTCGAACACCAACCTTTTCAATCGAACGTAGACATACCATGCTCGATAAAAAGGTATAATCGAGATAAAGATTGAACACCAGAGATTCAATGCGAAGAACATACAACTCATTAATTTCTCAAACGGCCATCATTCAACCAAACTTACAAACGATAAAGAAAATCCGATTTGCTCGAATCCCTGGCTCAGCGGTAATACTTCTTTAGATGGTTAGCGTGCCATGGATGCTTCAACTCTCTGCCCTCCTCTGTTCGTAGCATGTAGGCCCGTTCCCTAACCATTCTAACAACTTGGAATGGACCTTCCCAATCAAGAGAGAGTTTTCCCCATTCTACTCGATGGCCCGTTGCCTGAATTTTTTGAAGGACCCAGTTGCCCATAGCAAAAGATCGACCACGAAACCTCTAATCGTGGTGAGCTTTTGCTCGATGCTTATAATTTTCCATCCTCATTCTAGACTCTACTCGTTTCTCCTCGAGAAGGTCTATATCAGCTACTCGGGCTATTATTTTACTTTGTGTATCATAGTGAGACACTCTGTGGTTTGGTAAGTACATCTCCACTAGTGACATGGCCTCTGAACCATAAGCAAGGGAGAAAGGTGTTTCGCCTATAGGCCCCCTGACCGAAGTTCTGACAGCCCACAAGGCTGATGACAATTCATCTACCCATTTCCCCGCCCCTATCCTCCAAACTTATTTTGAGGGCATACAAGACCTGCTTGTTCGCTGCCTCTGCCTGACCATTTCCTTGAGGATACACTACAGAAGACTGCCAATGTTTCACACGCATCTGCTCGCACGCCCTAGTAATTTTTTTTGAAAACTGAGCTCTGTGGTCGGACACTATAGCCCTAGAAGACCAAAACAACACCAGATATGCTCATGGACGAAGTCAATTACATTTATCTCGCTGATAGTGGCCATGGGTTTAGCCTCTACCCATTTTGTGAAATAGTCCACTACCACCACTGCATACTTGAACTTTGAGCGAGCTAGTGGGAAAGGACCAATCAAATTTATTCCCCACATGTCAAATGGCCACAATACCACCACTGGCGTCTGCTTGGTAGAAGGTAAATGAGGAATATTGATGTGTCTTAATTTTACCTTGCAAGTGCACAAGACTATTGTAGAATAGATTATGGTAGCAAGGGTCGAACCACAGAGACAAGAAGTATCAAATGGCAAGTAAACCGGTAACAATTGAACAAAAGGGGGTTTTTATTTATTAATCTAATTTATTCTAAAGAAAGCAGGAAATCTAATTAAAAATTTAAAGTAGTAATCACAGTTATGAAGATCTTAGGGTGTAGGGAAATCTAGGAATGTGGATTCACTTGTATCTACTCTATTGCTCTTTTAACTAAAGTATCAATCAATTTAATCTTGAGTTCGCTCACTAAAGATTGGTATAGATTGTCAAATTATAATTAAGTCTCCATCCTAAATAATTCATCCAATCTATACCCTTAAGAACAAGAACATATGAATTTCATATCTGCACTTAGGAACATATATATGAACCTGACCCTAACTTATCACTCTCGTGCATCGATAAGGTCAATTTATCACAATGGTGAGCCAGTGCACGACAAATGCATATGGTCGTGCAGTTATCCGCACCTATTGGTCTTTATTACTTGCGATTCCATTCATTAGGAGAAAGCAAAATAGTAAAGATATTGATAAACATTGTGATCAACAAGATTTGATTGAATAAAAATATATAATAGAGCAATAGATTCGATACAAATTACCTCCAATTCCTAGATTAATGAGCGGTTAGTTCATCCTTGAAGATGAACATATCATTGGAATGAAAGAATACATGAATGATCTTCTAACTATAATTACAAACACTAAAAACTATGTATTACACACGAAAATTGGAGTAAAAACCGTCCCCAGCTTTTGGCTACATGGCTTGTATTTGTACTGATTGCATGTAGCCGCAAGGCCTTGACACAAAATGGCTTGACACGCTGGAGACCTTGCGGGGGCAAGGTCTCTTACCCTTGCGTCCGCAAGGGGTTTCCAACTTCAATTCAATTTCTTTCCCTGATTTGCACTTTGCATTCCTTCAATTCTTCACTTTAAGCCTTGTAAATCCCATAATTTCACCTAAAACCCTGAAACTCACAATGAAGCTCAAAAACACCTATTAGTAGCCAAAAGCCTCGTGAAATTGCTAATTCTAAGCTATAAAAGTACCCAATAGATGCGTATAAAACACATCTATCAAATATCAGTATAGCGCTGACACTTGTCACACCGCTTAACGTACATTTCTGCATCCTGCCTCAAAGTGATTCAATAGAAACCTGCAGCTAAGACCTTTTCCGCCAGTAACCATTGACTTGGGTGTCCTTCACACTTTCCTTTATGAATTTCCCCAAGTATACCTTTGGTCATCTCTGGCCGCACACATCTGAGTAAAGGCCATGTATACGACCGTCTCTAAAGAACCCTATCCAAGATGGCATATCTGCATGTTCGCTTCTGAATGATCCTTGCTTCTAACTTATCCTCAGGCAGGATTCCCTGCTCGATGTAATCCTTCAGGTCATCAATCCAACACTTTTCTGCAGGTTCAATGTCCATGATTACCTCCTTTTCTATTGCATGTACTTTCAGATACTCGATCACGACACCCGGGTGCAAAAATTGAATTTCTTCCTTTGCCATCTTGGAAAGATAGTCAGCGCGCATGTTATCCTCATGATCAATTTTGACTAGCTCCCAGTAATCAAAATCTTTCAAAATTTCCTGAACCATCCCGCAATATCAAACCAGAACTGGGTGATGCACTGCATAATCTCCCTTGACCTGATTCACTACCAACTGTGAATCACTGTAGATCACGATCTCCCGAACACCAATGTCTTGTGCAAGTTCAAGTCCTGCAATCAAAGCTTCGTATTTTGCCTGATTGTTAGATGGTGGAAACTTGAAGCATAAAGCCTTCTCAAACTCCATATCCTGCTCGGGTGGCACCAATAAAAGGCCTGCACCACTTCCTAGCCTGCTAGCTGCTCCGTCCACATAAAGTTCCCAGTAATAATCCGGACGAGGTCGGTGAAGGGGAGCAGGCGTTGGCTCGACCGGAGGGGAAACTTCCTCCTCGCTTGGACTATTGAAACTTGTCTTTGCTACGAAGTTTACTAGAGCTTGTGCCTTTATAGCTCACCGAGGTTGGTAATCTATCTGGAACTCAGTCAACTCAATTGACCAGGTGAGCAAACGACCAGAAGAGTATGGTTTATGCAGAATTTTCCTGAAAGGAGTGTCTGTGTATACAATGACCGGATGTGCAGAAAAGTAAGCTCGAAGTTTTCGAGCAGCAACAACAAGCGAATAGGCCAACTTTTTTGCATTAAAATAGCGTCCCTCAATTGCAGTGAGGGCCTTGGATACATAATAAATAGGCTTTTGGAAATTATGCCCTTCCCAAACTAAAACATCGGCCACAGCCTGATCCGTGGCCGCAAGGTAAACATACAGACACTCACCCATGACCGGGCTACTTAACAACAGAGGCTGACCCAAATATTTCTTCAACTGCTTGAATGCTTCCTCACACTCTGCTGTCCATTCAAACCCCTTGTTCCCTTGGAGGACTTTGAAGAAAGGCAGGCATCTCTCTGCCGACCTGGAAATGAATCGACCAAGAGTGATGACCCTGCCATTTAGTCAATGTATGTCCTTTATGCACCGTGGAGGCTTCATTGTGACCAGTGCTGCAATTTTTTTCGAAATTTGCCTTAATCCCCCTTTCATTCACCTTGAACCCCATGAATTTTCTTGCCTTCACACTGAACACACACTTGCTCGGGTTGAGCTTCATATTAGGCTTCTTAAAGTTGCCAAAAGTCTCCTCCAAATCAACAATATGGTCGTGTCCTTTTGATTTCACGACCATGTCATCAATGTATGCTTCGACATTCCTGCCAATCTGCGAGCTGAAGATGCTATTCACCATTCGTTGATAAGTAGCTCCTGGATTCTTAAGGCAGAATGACATCATCTTGTAACAATAAAGACCGCCCGCTGCTCGGAACTCGGTCAATGCCTTGTCTTCTTCCTTCATCTTCACCTGATGGTATCCTGAATACGCATCGATGAAACTCAGAAACTCGCCGCTATAGCATCCATCAGTTTGTCGATGCGACGGAGAGGGTAGCAATCTTTTGGGCAAGCTTTATTAAGGTCGGTAAAATCCACGCACATTCTCCACTTGCCATTTGATTTCTTGACCATGACCACATTAGCCAACCAGGTTAGATAGTGAATTTCATCAATTATATCCATGATGAGAAGCTTTTGCACCTCCTCCTTGATCGTATTATCCTTCTCCGTGGAGAACTGTCTAAGCCGCTGTTGGACTGGCCTAAAAGCTGGATCCACACTAAGGCAGTGCACTGCCACCTCCTCGCTAACTCCTTGCATGTCCTTTGGTCGCCACGCGAACACGTCCAAACTATTTTGGAGCTGTTTGATCAAGCTGGCCAAACCTTCAGATGATATAGCCCTGCCTATCTTTATTTTCTGCTCTGGATAGGCAGAGTTTATCACAATCTCCTCGAGCTCGTCTTGGGCAGTAAACTCAGGCTCGTCTCACATGTGCAGCATGTCGCACTCCACTTTTTCATCTTTCTCAGCTTGACTCTCTACTTTGTCAAGTTGATCCACCTCTATGTTTTCAGCTTGCTCGGCTTGTCCCCCCAACCCCATCATCAGCAAAGGACAAATATCATCCTCTTGTAATCGCTGCTCGCTCTGAGCTGAACTCTCACCGATTAAAGCAATCGAAAGCGGCCCCATAGTTACGTGAGACTTTTCCTTGTGGCTCATGGTGATTTTCTGCTCTTTATTTTCCAAAGTCAGCTTCTGTTTCTTCCATCAGCACTGCTCGTGGCTGGCTCTTTAGGACCCCAACCCCATGATCGGTGTAAAACTTTGCTCGTTGGTGGGGAATAGAAGATACCATCTGGAACTTGGTCATGCTGGGGATTTCAGGTCAATCACCATGAAAGTGATTTTTTCTACTCTGGAGCACTTGCCTTCACCAATGAAAACCTCCAGCTCGACTGTGCCTTTGACGGGCACCTTGTGGTTGGTGAAACCCTCCAGGGTTCCTGCATATGGCTTGAGGCATTCATCATTCAACTCCAAACCCTGAAAACAGGAGTAGTACATAACATCCATGCATGCTCCTGTATCCACCACTATCCTATGTACCACCCATCCATTGACCAATGCCGAGACAATCAAGGACTGCAACCCGGCCATGCTATTTACCAGCTCGCTACGAGTAGACTGTATGGACTCCTTCCCTGCTTGCAGAGTATTAGGGCAATCCACCACCTTTGACAATGAATATATCTGCTTGCCCAGCTGAGTGAGAGTAGGTTCCTCATCCAGAATCATATTTATCACACCCAGAATTGGGGGTGCATCTCTTCGAGGGGCATTTCCCATGTTTTTTCCATCCCGCTTGAATCGATCCAACCTACCCTCGTTGATCAACTTTTGGATGGCCTTCTTCAATGGCCAGCATTCCTCTGTGGTGTGCCCATAGTCATCATGATATGTACACCTTTTTGTTCGGTCTCTGGTGTTAGCAGTTTCTGTACTTATGCGCGGTGCCCAGGGAAGCTCATCCCAGATTTCGTACATAATATCCTCCCGTAGTGTGTTGAGCAGGGTGAGGTCACTTTCTCGAAGGAACTCTCTAGGGCGGTCATATCTCGACTTGCTCTTGTTGTAGCCGCCTCCTGCACCCTGGTCGCTGCTCTTGCCAGTGTTTCCATTGCCCACGACCTCTGTGTTCTCTTTCTTCTTCTCCTTATTTGCGGTCTCTCCCGCACACCATTTATGAGCTCGCATTAGCATTTCTGCTTGCGTCTTTGGCTCCCTCATACTCAACTCTGACTGCATGCCCCCTTCTCCCTCGAGCAAGCCCGTTTCAAAACACAAAGTGACCTCTTGCTTGGATAGACCAGGCACCTACTCGAGCATCTTTGTGAATCTTTCCATATAGTTGGATGTCGATTCATGGGCTCCATGCTTGATCTTAGACAAGTCTGCCCTTGTCTTTGCAATCGTCTCTGAGGTCCCGAAATTAGCCAGGAACTTAGCTCGTAGATCTGCCCAGTTGGTGATCGATCCACGGGGAAGAGCTCTCATCCAAGCCAATGCCTTTCCTTGCAACAAGCCCACAAATGCTCGAATCTTCAAGGCTTCATTAGAGGTGACTAGGCCGATCTGAGATTCAAAGGGCATCAGCCAGTCCCTTGCTTTAGTCTTCCCTGTGTACTCTTTGATGTTGGGAAAAATAAGGCCCTGAGCCAGGGGAGGGGCGTTTTCTATCCATGGTGTCAGAGGGCTGTCTGCAGTGCCTAGGAATTTTCCATCCAAGGCTTTGCCTTATTCCCACGCCTCCATGCGGCGCTTCATTTCTTCAAACTCATGCGTGCTTATCATGGCGGGAAAACAACCGGTGGGCTGAAGCTACACACCGAGCACAAGAGGGGCCTATCGGGGACCCATAGCTCCCATAGCTTGATCTATTCCCACGACCTGCGCCACTTGTGCCCTGTGAGCCTCCCGCAGCCCGACGCACCTAGTCTGGGGCTTCTCCCACCCCATTTTCTTTATCAATGTTGGGGGGTGGCACCTCCTGCCTTCCCTTGGATTGGCGGGGGGAAGGTGATCGATGTCTGCGAGCATGTGCCCCCCTGGGTGATGGGGAACGATTCCTGCGCGTATACGATCTATGTGGGGACGGGGAGCGATGTCTGCGAGGATGTGATTGGTATGAAGAGGGAGATCGTTGGCGACGACGTGCTAGATCGAATCCTCGCCTGCACGAGGGCCAAAACGAGAATGAACACTTGGTACCACCCGGTGGCTAGCTTGCCCCTCATGCTGACTTCGTCACTTGTTTGACTCTCGCTCTCGAGGTTGTGAGGAACCTGAACTGGTCGCTGGGGATCCCTCTCCAACCTGGACGCACTGATCGCTTGACTCAACACATGCATGGCTGGAAGTGGTTCCAGCTCAATGGGAAATGAGGGTTTTCCCATAGCAATCAATTACTGGTTCAACTGATGCATCTGCCCCAAGTATACTGCCCTCTGAGGCTTTGACGCATCGCCTCCTCCCAGAATTCATTAGCCAACCCAACAGCGGCCACAACGCTTCGAGCCAAAGAATCTAAACCACGCCTTTGATTGATCTGGTGGCGGGCATCATGAGGAGGCGGAGGAGGAAGTAAAATGTTATCAGCCTCAACCTTCACGCTAGGGGTGGCTGTGTGTCCATTTTCCAAGACATTACCACCATTAACTTCATTTGCAGCCATTGCAAGAACTCAAAAGTTATCGGAAAAAGGAATTTGAACTTAACAATCAACGTTCCCGGTAATGGAACCAACTAATGTATCCAAAAAGTTGAGATACGCTGGGCTTATAACAATTGAATATATGGCTTTCAATTATATCCTTGTCTCGAAGGCCCAAACCTGTCTAGAAAACAACAACCACCATGAATTGGGCAGTGGCTTACCCTACAAATGCACTCCGGCGTGATAATTAGCAAACACACAGTTGAATATGCAATTTGACAGAGTTTCAGCCTGTGAATATGTGAACGTACCTTCCCTCTCCATTTCGAGGGGTTTATATAGCCAGCCATGAAGACCAATAACTGTGCATTCAATGCAGGGGAGTAAAATGCAGACACGTTTATGGCCACGTCGGGAACGTGGGGGGAGGGTTTCCCGGTAGTAACTCCCCACGTTCATGACAACCGTTACCATGTTGATGAGCAAGGAACACATGCTTGCTTTGACCTCTCTGCCTGCTCGCTGTGCTCTTGGCCTCCAAGCTTCAAGTAGATTGCTGCTCGTCTACTATGCTTAGGTAAGCCAGTGATTTGTCTCTGCTCGCTTATGACTTAAGCTTGAATCATGAGGAATGCATGTGATTTGCTCCTGACCACGAGAAAGGCGTGCTAGGCACGTGACCAGAGCTTGGGCCTTTTGGGCCAGGCAGTTCAGAGGTAAATTTTACAGAACCTCTTTTGTTTTGTTTGTTTTGTTTTTTGCCTCATACTGATTCAACAATGTTTGTTTTTGTGTTTTTTTTTTGCTACTAGAGCTTGGAAATTAAGTAGAGAAAATTTATACTAGAACAAATAAAAAAAATGGGACAGAAAGAAACTACGAAGAAGCACGAAGAAATTGAGTTCAACGAAGATTTTTTTTTATATATTAAGCAAGAAAAGAAGAAATTATTGGTTACCTCTTTGTGGCTCTGATACCAATTGATGTGAACCCAAGAACGATTACAAATAAATTAACCAACCTTTGAATTGTAGAATCGGTGTATAATAACGAATCGAAGAAATTGATAGGGAGCTTCCTTCAACCTTAGGGTGATAAATCGATCCCTTAAGGTGCAACCTTGACCCGCTAGTCGCAATTAACTAGGAACCAACGCTACAGAACGCCACAAACTTGCAGCTCAACAAACTTGGTAAGTTCTAAGAACAAGAAAATTCCAAACAAGAAATTCTCTCAATTATGTGAAGAAATCTCAATTCAATCAATATCAATATAACGTAGCCCTAAAACAATGTTATAAAAGCCCTTTTATAGTTCCAAAATAAACTAGGGCAACAACAATTAAATTAGGAAATAATAAAACTAAAACCTAATTGGAAAATGAAATAAAATTCACTAAAAATACGTAAAGGAAAATAACGCAACAATGCGGTCGCCTATTCACAAGCTGTGTGACCGTTTCTTTTATTCTTCAACTTTCTGCCGACAATATTAAGGGGTAATGCTATTGCATGCATAAGTTTCCCAAATTGACACTGACACCCCCTGAAGTCCTTAAAGTTTAGTCTTTTGTCATTCCAAGTCCTTTAACTTCCCATTTGGATCCAATAGCTTCAAGAATGCATACAAACTTTGGATCTTGGGCCTCAATGTCAAATACAATCTTTGTTTTGGATTGGATCTCCGCCACAATCGCCATTAATGCGTCTTGAACGTTTTTCGTTTGTCCACGAGTCATTGGGCCTCCATCAATCTTCAATGGATCTTTGAAATTGGTTCCCGTTCCTTGACTCGATCCAATGATTGGTCCTCGGTCCGCATCAATTTATACATATGCACACGTATATAGTCAAAGTGGAAGATTGTTAGAATTTTATGATGTGTGTGCGCGCGTGCGTGCGCGCGTGTGTGCAAATGATAAATATGTTCGTTTGGATAAACAAACATGTATACACTGCAGCTTAATAGTGGACCTCATGTTAGTTAAAGTTAATATGTCTAGGAAGCAACCATTTATACAACACACATTTTTTTGACAGTTGGATTACAACTTTAAAGAATTGAAACTTTCAGATTAGATCTGCTGCGAAAGATCTAGAATCAACCATTTATAAGCAACTAGGAACTGCAATTGGGGTTGCAGAGGGTTTTGGGGAAACCCAAAATTTGGAAAATTTAGTGGGTTTTGTTGATTTGGGTACGATGGGTGAGGAAGAAGGCCTCTAGGTCTTTTTTTTCAAACTCTATGGTCTCGATTGCAAATTGAAATACAAGTTAGGTTTGATAAATTTTATTTTAGTCATTTTAATTAATGCACGTGGGAGGTACATGAGCAATTTAACGACATTTTTTTTAACGACATCCATCAAAAGGACTGTGGCTGTGGAGATTTTAAACTCAAAGGACCGAACTTTTACAAAAAAATTATTAAGAGACTATCTCCAAAATTGTTCAAAGTCAAGGGACCAATGTTGCGATTAACCCAAAAAACTAATTGACTTCATTATAAATATTTGTATAATATATAGTTTATTTAAAGATCATGTGCATATAACTCATATTTAAAGTAAAAAAGAAAATGCAAGGATACAATGATAAAATAGTTTTCTTAAAAATGAAATTTTAAAATAAAATAATTTTTTTTAAAACGAACGAAAAAAGAAAAATAAGAGAATATATTTGATGGGGACGTGTTGGAGCGTTTGATCTTGATGCTCCCCTGGACCCTAACTGCTCGTAGATAAATATTTGATACAACCTTTGACACTCAAAAAATTCCAAGAAAATTGTTTAGCATTTGCATTTTGGCATTTGACTCACGCCCACACTATACGAAGTGGCGACATGGCTCCGGTCTGGCACTCCACCTCACAATGACAAGATTACCTTTATCGTTATTACTCCTACTAGGCTTGGTAATTGGATGAGTTGAGTTGGAATGGATAATGGGTTGAAACAGATCGAAACTCATTGGAACCCAAATGTTAAATGTGTTGGAATGAGTCGGGTTGAAACAGTTAACGGGTTAGCGGGTCGACCCGTCTCAACCCAAAAAATTCTCCCACAAAAAATATAAATTTATAGCATAAAAAATCACGAGTCGAAATGGGTAACGGGTCCGACCTACTTTAATCTGACCCTACCCAACCCATTAATATTATTGGGCCGAAACGGGTAACCCACTTCAACCTAAAAATATTAATGGGTTGGATTGAGTTGAATAATTAATGAATTAGATAGGTTAATGGGTAATGAGTTACAATTATCAGACTTACATAGTACTAATTAGTAATTAGCGAAGTCCCATTGTTGAGTTTATGAATGTAAGTAACTTCAGAAATACGAAATGATCGTTTTATACTTTGACCTATAGATATAATTTACACTAATTTTACTTGCATTTTTATATCTAATCTGATTTTTCCAATTATGTGTATCTTAGATATTTGTGCAATCCTCCATAACTTAAGTGATAAAGAACTTGAGCTAGTGAATTAAAATAACTTCAGAGACATGTAAACCTTTTAATATGACATATATATTAGTCAAGTTAGCTGATTTTACATAACACTTTTGACTAATTGATTATGTCTGGACTGATTTTTTCAATAGTATGTATCTTAGATATGTGGCCAATCTTTCATAACTTAGCAACATGACAAAGAACTTCAGATTTTGAACATAAGTAACTTGGAAGCACAAATGATGGTTTTCATTGAACAAAAGTAACTTCAAAAAGTAACTTCAAAAAATCTTTTATAGCCTTGATCAGACCACCTACAACAGAGTGTCTTCAATGAATTTAATGGGTATCTCACCCAACAACGGAGTCTCTCTCAAATCTAATTTGGATATACAAGGTCAGAGTATCTAAAGCAGATACCCAAATTTTCGCCAAAAGTGGAAAAATTGCTTCCCCACTTCTCAGGCGACTCTCTCTCTCTCTCCAAGCAAGGAAGTTGGGTCATGTCATTTTTATTATTTTTTTGATTTTTGGGCCTTTTTGCAATTCAAATAAAAATAAAAAAAATTATTTTTAAGAAATACATATTTTTATCTATAAATAGAGATTTAGTTTGTCTCATTTGGACACAAAATAATTTTTTTTTCTCCAAATTTTGAAATTATTGGATATAAAGATGATTGAGTATGAAAAATTATTGTAGTTTGTATCAAAATATTGTGTGAGTTTTTTTGTTTGAGTAGCTTATGTGAATCAAATAAATTTTTATATTCATTTTTAATGAGTTGAATATCAAATGAGTAGCAAACTAGATACTTAGTTGTACATGACCTTAGTCAGTTAGATTTTTTACTTCAATTTTTTTACTAATTAATTAAACAGATTTTCTCGATCATACCTGTCTGATATTCGAGTAATCTGTCTTAACTCAGTAAGGTGACAAATAATTAGAGTTTGTGAACATAAGTAACTTGAGGAATACAAAATGAGCTTTTGATAAGGTAAAAACTTAGGTAAAACTGTATTACAAATATTTTTTGTAAGATGAATTTTTCTTATCCGACTCATCGTATATTGGTAGGTTGAGCTGTGAGAGGGTAAGACTTTATCCAACGAATTAAGATCCGTAAAATAATATTACAGTGACCTCTTTCCTAAAACACTGACCGTTTAAGTTGTTTTTACCGAGGAAAATTGTATTTGAGTAATCCATTGTAAGTCAACAAAGCACAAAGACCAAAGAACTAGAGTTTGTAAGAGCATGTATAATGGAGGTTTTTCCCCAAATCAAACTTAAATCTTCTCATTCAATAGAGAATTTAAAAAATCATCTTCCAATCAACCAATGATTTTAACTAAAAAAAAAATCATCTCTCGAACCCCAAAGTCCCCAAATCCTAGGCAAATGGATAACATTTTATTTTCTTCAATTACCTTTCTTGACCAATTTTTAGCCAAAAAATTTAATTTTTTTAATTTAATTTTTTCCTGAATTAAAGTACATATTTTTACTTATAAATAGAGATTTGGTTTGTTTCATTTGGATATCAGAAAAAAAAATTTTTTTTATGACTTTTTCAAGTTTCTAGTCAATATTAATTTAGATAAATATGGTAGGGTATGTAAATATATTGAATTTTGTGTCACCATTAAAAAAGTTTTTTGATTTTAAATCAATTAGATATCTAATGAATTATTTTATTAATTTTTAATGAATTATATTTGATTTTTGATTTAATTTAACAAAATCATTGTACATGCTCTAAACATAACCCATTTTTTTTTCCTTTGGTTTGTATGTGCGCGCGCGCATTAAGTTGAAAAAGTAAGGGGCTAAAACTGATGTTTGTCAATATAAGCTCACATTTATTATTGCAACAGTACAAGTTTTTCAAACTAGTACGCTAGTAATAACAATTGACTTTCTTTTTTTTCCGTGAGCTCTTATTGACTTTTATGCAAACACAATAGCTATGGGCAATTCCTTCAGAAGTGACAATATCAAAACTCTCCAACTCTTGACACTCTGTCTCCCTCATAGAAGTTATAGCCGTTAGAACCAGTCCCTCTCACCCTCAAATCTCTTCCAAGATTTCCCAAATAAAGTTAAATCCTCAGCCACGCTAACACACACTGTATATAAATGCAGAGCGTCAAACAATGATTCTTACCAACCAAAATTATGCCACCCAATATTTCAAGAACTCTTGAAATGGCTGGTTCTTGCAATCAGACGGCGCTTAAATCGATGAATTCAACTGTTTCTTCTTGTTCCTTGAAGCGAAAAAGGCCACCCAAAATTGAGATCCCGATGGTTCTGCGTGAAATTGTGACTGACACCGAGCTCTCATCCCGAGACTGTCAACTCAAAGCCGACGCCGTCTCTTTTAGTTTTAGTGGGTTAGGTGTTGGGGTTGCCTCCGTCAAAGGCAAGAAATCTTTCATGGAAGATGCCCACAAGATTGTTTCTTTCTCACATGACAACAAGGTATTATTACTCATTATTAATTATTTCATTATAATGGTAAATCTTTTTTGAGGATATTTAATTTGTTTGACGACTTCTTTACGCCCCAGTCCATTTTGGTGTTTTGAGATTTGTTGCTTTTCATTTATAATATTTTCTTAATCTGAAATTAGGCTGTTACGCTTGAGAATTTGAAAATGAAAACAGGAAACAGTTTCAAAAACACCGAATATAACATCAAATTAACTGAGCTTTAATCTCCTGCATTCTATTGTAAGAAGATTTTATTTTGCAATGTAGGGTTTTTTTGGTGTTTATGATGGACATGGGGGTAGCAAGGCTGCGGAATTTGTAGCGGAAAATCTGCATTCAAATGTATTCGAAATGCTGGAGAAGTGTTCAGGAAATACAACCAAGGAAGAAGCTATTAAAGCAGGGTTCTTGAAAACTGATGAAGAGTTCTTAAAACAGGTTAATGTCAATTTGATTTTGTCATGATTAAGTGAAATTGCATTTTCTGCCTGCAGCTTAAGAGCAGTTTGTAATGTCAATTCATTTGAATTTGAGATCTGATCGGAATGATTGTTGACTTGTTAATTATAATGCAAACATTTCTTATGACCGTTTCATGCTATGTGGAAAACTGGAAATGATCAACTGGTCAGTTGGAATGACTGCAGGGTTTAGGAAGTGGTGCTTGCTGTGTCACGGCCTTCATCGAAGGAAATGAGCTTGTTATCTCGAATGTGGGCGATTGCAGGGCTGTTCTTTCTAAAGGAGGGAAGGCTGAAGCTCTGACTAGAGATCATAGAGCAGCCAACGAAGATGAACGAAAACGAATAGAGGAAAAGGTACTTGTAGTCTTTTTTGTCTTGAAGTTTGTTGGCATCAAGCTGATAAATCAATGATTTTCATGCTGTCCCCTTTTGGTATTGTGATTCAGGGAGGATATGTTGAGAACCACCGGGGAGCATGGAGGATTCACGGTATACTTGCTGTTTCTAGGAGCATAGGAGATGCTCATTTGAAGGATTGGGTGGTGGCTGAGCCTGACACAAAAATCCTACAATTGACCACCGAAATGGAATATATTGTTTTGGCTTCCGATGGACTGTGGGAAGAGGTAAGACAGGAGATCACATTAGGGTTGATTACTTTTCTTGAATGATACCAGAAACTATCTTTTTGGTGGCACGAGTAAGAGAAAGATCGTTCCGGTACACCCTCCCCATACCCCACAATGACGGCGGAGCCTCTTGCAATGGATCCTCCTGCCCCGCTTTTTTTCTTACGCTTTTTTTCTTACGATATTTTTGTATGAGGCTAATAATATTGTGAGTAATAATTTTTTTTCTAGGTTGGCAATCAAGAAGCTATTGATGTCGTGATGCAGTCATGTGCTGTTGACAAAAGACTTGGACTTAGAGAAGGCACTGCAAAAGTGAATGACGATGAACTTGGTTGTGTAACGAGTCCTGCAACAATGTTACAGAGAATTTCACTGGTTAAACCCAAAAAACAAAACGGTCAATCCCCGTGCTATAAAAAGACAGTTGACAGGAGGAAGGAAAGCAAAAACGACTTTGGTAGTGAAAATGAAAGCTCTCTATCCAAGGCTCGAAGGATTTCAAAGATAAACCAAATAAAAATGAGAACCGAGGAGAATGCCGATGAGGAAAATAGGTGGAAGGAAGGCCAAAACGACTTAGGGAGTGAAAATGAGTGTGGTTGTGAAAATGAAATCCCTCCTATCAAGGTTCGATGCCATAAAAAGACTGTTGAAAGGTTGAATGAAAATGACTTTGATAGTGAAAACAAAATCCCTCCATCCAAGGCTCGAAGGATTTCGATGGTGGACCGAAAGAAAGTGAGAACAGAGAATCCAGGTCAGGAAAATAATAGTTGCAAGGAGACACCAGCTTCTGATCAACTTGTGGCTGCTTGCAAGGAGCTTGTTAACCTAGCTGTGAACAAAGGTAGTTTGGATGATATCACAGTGATGATAATTGATCTAAATCATTTTAAGGACTAATCTACATCTAGTAATGGACAATGTACATATTTGGAATAACTATGCTGTGTAAATGAGGCTATAACTTTTGAAGTTTAGGATCTCTTTCTCTTACATGAATATAGAGCTTAATGTCAAAAATAGATTATCTAGTCAATACTGCTTACTCCCACTAACACCCCCTCCCCCTCACCCTCACCCACACACACACAACCCACCACCACCACCATCACCAACCACCCACACACACACAACCCACCACCACCACCATCACCAACCACAACAACAGAGGAGGAGCTGTAACAGCTCCCCTGCAATTGGCTCCATTTTGTTTTGACAGGATCACCAAATTAATTCTTAGTAGAGGTACATTGTCATCAAAAAGAAAAAAAACAAGCACATCGATCTGTTGTTCCTTCTGTGCAAGCTAGCCTTAATGGGATTAGAGGGTCTGAAAACAAGCCATTAACAATTTGATCGAAGATCCACTAATTAGCTGCCTCAGTGAAGCGAGTTCCATCCCAGTTAATCCGGGTCGATGGATCTTCGCAAGATTTTGTTATTTGGGTCCAACACTTCATGAACCTGTTGTAGTTATATTTTCGAGCTTCAGCAGCCCCTTTGTGGTCATACCTGACTTGGGGGAATAGTGTTGAGCTTTCAGGCCTTGGGAGGGAAACAAAAAAACAATAAAAAAAAAGAAGCTAAAAAGTAAAAACGGGTCCTCAATCCCGCCAATCCATCTTACAAGTTCAATTTCAATATCTTTGCAATTTCTAAAAGGTATTGTTGCAAAAAAGAAAAAAATTTACCTAGCTTCTTTGCATTTCTGACGATGGAGTAGTTTGCAGTGTAGACATTGAAGGGACCCGGCCTGGGTCCTCTAACGTGGTTCCAGTTGGACTTGGGCAGGTGATACCGTGTCTGATGACCGTCAACTAGCCGACCATGATCGCCCGACTATGATCGTCGACCCTCAACTAACCGACCCTTATCCTCAGTAATAATCAAAGACCATTCCGAACATATAAGCAATACCCGACCACTCGGGCGAGGACTATTCATGCTTGATCGACAAATCTCCCCTGATGTGATGGACCTGACATATAGCATGTATGTATAGCTTCCAGATGTCCTCTTAACAGGATGCGAGCAAGCCATGCAAGCCCATGTATTACAACGGCTTACCAACCGCCCACAATAGATGCATCACACGCTATCCATCAACCAATACGTAGCTGCCAGCCAGCCGACCAGCAATAGGTCCCCATGCCCAAGGGCCCCTACATCAATCATGATCCCCCCAAGGGACACTACTATAAAATGAGACCTTCCCTTGCAAGAAAGGTAAGCTAACTTGACCAAATATATACAATTGCATTAAGACCAAACAAGATACACACATTATCACCAGAAGCTTAAGGGCACGCCTAGCTCCGGCAGCCATACTCCTTGATTACTGACTCTCACACCTGAGGGTTGTAGCTGGGAAACCCCTAGCACCCTAACGGTAGTCTTTCTTTCAGGTAACCAACGATTAAGAGCAAGAACAAAGCCCATATATCCTATCAACTTTGGTATATCCGGTACCCATAAACACCGACGTGCACATCAATCCAGGACACATCAGCTCCGGTCCATTACGTGGATCACCAGCATAGTCACCCATTCTTTGTGGCGTGATCGAGTGGTTCCGTTGCCGGGAATCGAAATATTTTACCAAGCCACAACTTTAGAGAAATGGACAAACAAACTCCCACGAAACAAAACCAACCAGGAACGAACATACTACCTCCCTCACCCACCAGCAAAATGACGGACATGGACCTCGCCACCGCTACTTCGAAGGCGTTGGGAGGAAAGGGCAACCAGGGAGATGCTTGCAACATGGTAGGTGCCACCGGCCAAGTGAGTACCATCTTCGATGTTGACGAGGGAGAGGCCCAGGTCGAGCATTCTCAGATGGAAAAAAGCAAAGCCACCGAGCAAGATGAACTCCTGGCAGAGGCAAAGTTCTGGGAACGCCAGAAACTTTACCTTGCAGGAATTCAAGAGGCCGAGCTTAAAATGTTCGTTCTTCAAAACAGGATGAAAGATCCCAAGAGGAGCCAGCCCAGGTCCTTCAAAAGGTTACTTCAAAGGGCAAAGGAAAAGAAAAAGAAGTACCTCGGGCCAGTGTAAGATCCCGACTAGGGGACATGATGAGCGAGCAAACGCCCAAAGCCAACATCCATAGCCGGCTGACTTTCCCGAATGAATCCAACTGACATTCTTGAACACGGGAGAGGAGTGAGGAAGGAGAGTCTAGGCCAAGGGTCGAGGTAGTGAAGAACAAGACATGCGGGCACTATACTCATTCCCAACAATCAGGGACAGGGCACCTAAAGAGTGGTTGGAGCGTGACCACCGAGGTGCAAAAATCTACCAATAAGCCATCTTTGGCCGTAGAGCAAGAGGTGAAATTCCTCCGTGGCATGCTTGAAGCCATGGAAAAAGGAAAACCTATGATACTATCCCCAACCAAGAATGACCCATTCCAAGAAAGGATGAGGAAAGTCCCACTACCTGACAAGAAAATCCCCACATTTCAAACATATCAGGGCCTCATTAATGCTGTCGATCATATGGCCAGCTTTGAGGTCAAAATGAACGCAGTGGCCCCTGATGATGAAGACGCATGGGGAAAAATATTTGCAGGGACCCTCAAAGGGAAGGCGTTGAAATGGTACACCGGTCTCCCACTAGATTCAGTGGAAAGTTAGGATGAATTCAGGCAAATGTTTGTCACCCAATTCTCCTCGGCCGGGCTCCAGCCGAAGAAATAGATCGACCTATGCGGGATACAACAACGGATAAATGAGTCGAACCAGACGTACATGGACAGATTCATGGCCATGGTCGACCAGATACCGTTCATCTCCGAGGAGTCGATCAAAATGTGCTTCATTTCCGGACTGCAACAGGGGCTGATGAGGCAAGAGATGATGTTGCATGATCAAACCTCCGTCGGAGAGATATATGCCCATGCTATTCGGGTGATCAACTCCGAGGAGGCGAAGAAGGAGGGGAGTGAGAAGAAAGAGGGGAAAAAGAAAGAGCACGATGGAACGCATCGGGCTCATGATAGCTCGCATAAAGGGGGGCGAGGATCAGGTCACATAGAGGAAGATAACCGAGGAAAGAACGTGTGGGATGAAGTCAACTGGACTCCACTCACGACCAGCCGCGAGCATAATGAACGTCCTGCTCGACCAGGACAAAATAGACAGGCCGTGGCCACTGAAAGAAACTCGGTATCCTTGCAACCCCAACAAACGGTGTGCTTTCCACAAGAACATTGGTCATACAACCGAGGAATGTATCAACTTGAAGAAAGCAATTCAGAAGTTGATCGACAAAGGGGAACTCAGAAGGTTTGAAAAGAGAGGTAACGACTAAGGGGGAAGGTAGAGAAAGCCAGACAGAAATTAGAACCCTCGACCAAATAATGGGGGCCCCAGAAATGTGATCAACACCATCCGGGAGGCTACACCGAGTGGGACTCAGTTGAAACATATTATTTATAATTTGAAGCATATGGTCAACATGATGCCAAGATCCGATGAAGCAGGGGGATTAACCTTTTGGCCAGATGGTTCCGTCCATGGCCCATCAAAGAATAAAATACCCTACTGAAAAAGGGATAGGCATGGTTTTAAATGATCCAGCGAGCACTCTGGAATACATTTACAAGGAGAAGACGCGGAAAGAGAAGGTGACAATCACTATGCCCGAAGGAGAAATGGTCGAAATCAGCAGAACGACCAAGAGGCTCCGAGAGACGGAAGAGCTGATTTCATCACTCCCCGAACATGCACAAACATAACAATTAAGGCGAGTTGGGAACGCCAGCTCGTTCGAAAAAGAAGGAATCAAGGATCACATAAAGCAAGCTGGGAACGCCAGCTTGCTTGAAAAAAATGGAAAGCAAGCTGGGAACGCCAGCTCGCTAAAGAAAAAGGGAAGCGTGGGCCAGATGATCGGCACCTTAACCATTACCGAGCATACTAAGAGGGACCAGGCTGCCACGAAAGTAATCACAATCGAAAGGTTGGATGTTGATCACTACCCAGCTATCAAGCCAAACGAGGACCTCGACGAAATCGTGATTAACCTCAACTTCCCCGAGCAGAATGTTAAGGTAAGAAGAAAGATTCCTAAGGAAGAGCGAGCATCAATCATCAAGCTATTAAAAGAAAGCTTGGATGTGTTCGCCTGGAGGATCGAGGACATGGAGGGCATTAGCGAGAACGTCGCTATGCACCAGTTAAGCATTGATCCAGACTTCATTCCCATACAGCAAAAGGCACGAATTTTTTCATGGAAAAAACAAATAACCATCAAAGAGGAAGTGTCAAAATTGCTGAAAGCTAAAATTATAAAAGAGGTCTTGTATGCCACCTGGATTGCAAATGTAGTCATGATGAAGAAAGTAACCGGGGGAAATGGAGAATGTGCATGGACTTCATCGACCTCAACAAAGCTTTCCCGACAGACTGGTATCCACTGCCCAGGATCAATCAGCTGGTGGACTCCATTTCTGGGCACAAAATCCTTAGTTTTGTGGATGCTTATTCGGGCTACCATCAAATCAAAATGTGGTTGACCGACCAGATACACACAGCATTCCGAGTGGCTGGAGGATTGTATTGCTATACAATGATGCCTTTTGGCCTCAAGAATGCGGGGGCTACTTATCAGAGAATGGTGAACAAGGTGTTCGGCGACCAGCTGGGCAAAAATGTAGAAGCTTACATTGACGACATGGTTATCAAAACCAAACACTCCGATCATGCCAAAGACTTGCGGGAAACTTTCTTAAATCTGAGGAAGAACAAAATGAAGCTCAACCCGGCCAAGTGTGCATTCGGAGTAACAGCAAGGAAATTCCTTGGCTACATGGTCAATGAAAGAGGAATCGAAGCCAATCCAGGGAAGATAAAGGCTTTGACAACTATGGACGTTCCATCCTCGATCAAGTACGTCCAGCAGCTCAATGGTCGGATCACGGCCCTCAGTCGTTTTATTGCTAAATCAGTAGAGAGAAGCTTGCCCTTCTTCAAAATATTGAAGGGATGAAAGAAGTTTGAATGGAACAAGGACTGTACCCGAGCTTTTGAGGAGCTCAGAGAATACCTTAGCCGACCACCACTCCTCAGCATCCCAATACCATAAGAGAAATTATACGTTTATTTGGCAGCATCATACTCAGCAGTCGCTGCAGTCTTGATCAGAGAAGAGGACAAAGTTCAAAAGCCAATCTACTATGTTTCCCACGCACTAACAGACGTGAAGGGGAGATACTTGGAGGTCGAAAAATTGGTCCTCGCTCTAGTCGTTGCTGCTCGGAAATTAAAAGCTTATTTCCAGGCACACTCGATTATAGTATACACCAATTTTCCTCTAAGAAAAATTCTGCACAAACTAGACATGGCGGGCAGAATGTTGGAATGGTCGGCAAAGCTTTCAGGCTATGACATCGACTACGAGCCCAGGAAGACGATCTGAGCATAGGTTCTGGTCGATTTCATCACTGAAACTTCATTTACAAAGCAGAAGACCGATGAAGAACAAATCGGCGAAGAGATCACCCCCGTGACTACAAAAGCGACTGTAACGAACGAACAGACGAGGACCAGACCCCTTCAATATTGGGTCCTATTTGCAAATGGATCCGCGGGAGCAGAAAGAAGTGGGGCCGGCCTCTCATTGATCATCCCAGAGGCAGGAGAGCTGAATATGGCCTTAAGATTCCAATTCAAGACTTCAAACAATCTGGCCGAGTATGAAGCTTTGGTCTCCGGGATCGAGGTCGCATTAAGCTTGGAGGCCGAGGACATTGTGATTTACAGTGATTCCCAATTGGTGGTTAAACAAGTACTGGGCGAGTATGAGGCAAATCACCCGGTGTTGGCCAAATATCAACAATTGATTCAAAAATTGTTGACACGATTTAAATACTGGGAGCTGGAGCAAATCCTCAGAGAGGGTAATTCCCGAGCAGATTACCTCTCCAAAATCGCATCCTCGGAAACTGAGGAAATACCTTCTGATGTCGAACTC
Source organism: Codonopsis lanceolata (assembly GCA_013146195.2). NCBI lineage: Eukaryota > Viridiplantae > Streptophyta > Magnoliopsida > Asterales > Campanulaceae > Codonopsis > Codonopsis lanceolata. The sequence goes on along the minus strand of CM028384.1, from coordinate 39,611,220 downwards.
ATGTTCCTCAAAAACCCAGCCATCGACCAGGAAGAGATTATGGTAGTTACAGAGGCTTCAAGGTGTTGGATCGATGATATAAGGGACTATATCGAGTAGGGCACCCTGCCGGAAGAAAGAAGCGAAGCACAAGTAGTAAGGAACCGAGCATGCAGATACTCGGTTATAGGAGGCATGCTATATAAATGATCCAATACAAAGCGTCTCCTTCGATGTATACGACCAGAGACGGTGAATGATCTGTTGGCTGAGGTACATGAAGGTGAATGTGGAGGACACCCAGGTCCGAGGACTCTGTCGGACAATATGAATTTTCATGGGTACTATTGGCCAAGCATGAGAAAGGACGCATCAGAGTACGTGAGAAAATGTGAAAAGTGCCAGAGATATGCAAACATTCCACGACTCCCCTCGGTCCTACAAACCACGATGGTCGCTGCATGGCCTTTTGACATGTGGGGAATTGACCTCATTGGTCCATACCCCAAAGCCAAACAAGGATGCGAGTATGTAATTGTCGCGATAGACTACTTCACCAAATGGATAGAAGCAAAGCCACTCGCCAGCATAACTGAGGATCAAACAATAAAATTCGTATACGAGCATATCTTCTACCGTATCGGACTCCCTCGGATGATCGTTTCCGACCACGGCATTCAATTTTCGAAGAAGTTTACAGCTAGCTGCGAAAGGGTGAATGTCAAACATTGAATGTCCTCGGTAGCTCACCCACAAAGCAATGGTCAGGCAGAGGCAGGAAACAAGAAGATTATGAATGCCCTGAAGAGAAATTTAGATGACAAAAAAAGAAGCTGGCTAGAGCAGTTGCCAATCGTCCTATAGGGAATTAGAACTTCAGTTCGAGGATCCACTGGCGAAACCCCGTTCGCACTCACTTATGGGTCAGAAGCAATGGCACCAGTTGAATTAGCTATTCCAACAGTTCGTGTCACCTACTTTGATCAAGAACAGAACAACTTGTCTAGACAGCTCGACTTGGACAACCTTGAAGAAAAGCGTCTGGAAGCTCGCCTCAGAATGATCAACTACAAAGATAGGAAAGTAAAACCAAGAACTTTCTTAGTCGGTGATTTGGTTCTAAGAAAAATTGAGGCAACTGGTAGAAAGATAGGAAGGAACAAGTTATCACCCAACTGGGAGGGTCCCTTCAGGATAGCCAGCATTGTGAAAGAAGGAACCTATAGATTGGCAGAGCTCGATGGCACACCTTTCAAAAACCCTTGACATGCTGATCATCTCAAGGCGTACTATCACTGATGTAACCTTTAGGCAAAGTTTTGAAGTATTGAATAAACTACGTGTTTCTACAAAGCAAACGTGTTCGTCCTCTACTAATTCCCATCCTCGTATGGAGGTGGGACTATAGCCTATCTTCGGTACGCGAGGAGGGTTACAAGAAAAGAAATGAGCCAAGTGCTCATTCCCATCCTCGTACGGAGGTGGGATAAAGACCTCATCCTCGGTACACGAGGAAGACCATCAAAGAAAAGAAATGAGCCAAGTGCTCATTCCCAACCTCGTACGGAGGTGGGATAAAGACCTCATCCTCGGTACATGAGGAAGGCCATCAAAGAAAAGAAATGAGTCAAGTGCTCATTCCCATTCTCGTACGGAGATGGGACATAAACCTAATCCTCGGCACGCGAGGAAGGTCATAATGAAAAAGTTGTGCTCATTTTAAAAATTTATCCCCGGTACGCGAGGAAAACTACAAATAAAAATAAATACAAGTACAAAACAGGAATCGACAGAATATTCATCGACAGATATGATTAAACAAAAAGTAAAACGACCAAAATATAGCAGCCAAATTGTTAATTACACTTCAAAAATATTGAAGAAATTGTTTCAAAAAACGGGCACACTCGCCCAATCACGTTCGACGCAGCGAGGAAAGAACTATTACACTGGCAGATCAACCACTTCGGCATCACGAGTAGGGGAAGGTAGACCTCGTTCCTCGGCAGCAATCGATTCTTTGTTGAATTCTTCACGGTTCGATTGCTTGCCCATGAATTGTCTCAGCTTCAGCTTGGGGTCGAATTCCACCTCCTCACCCTGTTCTACAGCTTTGATCAAAGAAAGGACATCCAGAGACCAAGGGGTCGGAGGCTCCCATTCCTCAAAACCAAGCCGGGCATCCTTGGCATGCAGCATCTTAAGTTCATCCTCGTTGAAAGGGATCATCTCATGACCCTCCCGTGTAGCATCCCCGACGAAATTCTCGCTGCCCCACTCTATGATAGTCCCGAGAGTCATCTCGGAGGCAACAACTACTCGGAGCATGTGGCGAACTCCTCGTTCATAGTAGGGGAGGGCCTCCTTGTTGTATACCTCGGTACCTTTGAAAAGATCAAAAGCTGAGGCCCTCACCTCCTCGATCCGCCTTTCCAGATCAGTAATCCTCACCGTAGACTCGGCCACCTCTTTCTCAGTCAAGACCCTCGCTTGCTCGTCCCGAACAAACTTCTCCTCGGCCTCGCTAGCCCTCTTTTCAGCATCACCAGCACGAGCCTCAGCCAGCTCTTTTTCTTGTGTCAAAGTAACTATCTTGGCCGAAGACTCTGCTAGTTCGGCTGCTTTCTTGGTCTGTTCACTCTCCAAAGAGGCCAGCTGACCTTTGAGGATTTCAATTTCGTCTTGATCGGCCTGGGCTTGGGTCCTGAGTTTTCTAACATCGGCTGCAGCTTGATCGACTGGCTACTCAATGAGTTCACAAAAGAACAAAGCTACAAGGAAATAGTAAGAACAAAAGTTAGAAACAATATATTCAGGAAAGGAAAAGAAGAGAAGAAAGAGGAGATGTTTACCTCGCTAACGCATAGCCCAATGCGTCCCAGGCCTCATTCGTGGGTAGAGAATTGGCAATCCCGACCATGTCCCTCACTTGGGCTCGAATGATTATCCCTTGCCCGGCCAGGGCCGTAGGGGCGTCCCGATGAGACACATCGATATTTTGCAGAGCCGGGATGTCTGCGATATCTTTGCCAAGCTGGATCCCGGCAGCTTTTGTGGTCGGCACTACGAAGTCATCCCTATGCCATGGGACTGTCTCTTCGCTAGCCAAAGAAGATACGGCCTTGGCCTTATTTTTTTGACAGAAGGGGCGCGAGCAGATGCCTCTTCTGTGCTTTGCTCATCTTCCCCTGATGCGTCCTCGATCAACCGCTTTTTCTTCGGGGCAGCGGTAGGAGCACTCTCGACGGAGGCAGGCTTAGTGGTGGGGGCAGGAGCTTTCTTCGCCGGGGCCGTTGTTGGGGCAAGTGCCGAGGGTTTGGGTTTCCGACTCGTGATAGTCTTCAGAGGTGCCCGGCGAGGGGCCGTTGATGTAGTGGCAGGAATGGTTGAAGACCCGGTCCCCTGCTCGTCGGTAGGCAGGGTGTAAGCCTTCTTGGGATCGGCCTTTGCCTCCCTCAGCACTTTGCGCCGGGCTACCCCTTGGGTTTGCCTGGCCTTCTTGCCCGACAGATCATCTATATCCACGATCATATCTGAAACAACAAAGAGATGGGTTAGAACGAGCAAAAGATTAGCAATAAAAAAAAAGAAAAACAAATGAAAACAAGTGCAAAACGACGAATACTTTCACAACCTTCAAGATTAAAAATGTTATCCTTGCATCGAGGACAGTCCATCTTAAATTTATTTCCCTCATGCATCGACCACCCAGGGTATTGAATATATTCTGGGACATCGCACCGAAGATTCAACCCTTCTATTATCTTGGTCGACATGCCGACCATCCTCAGCAAAATCTCATCCTCAGTTATTGAGCTCCAGCAAAATACCCGGGCTGGTCCAGTCCCCCGGACTCCAAGGAAATTCTCGATGGCCGTTCGAGCAGACTCTTCATACTCGTCCAGAGTCCCGGCAAGAGAAAGTGACTTAATATCAGCAGCAAAAAGTCGAGGTAGATGGAAATTCCACCCATATTGGCTCTCGACCAGCAGAACCTTCTCGTCCCAGTGCCCCGTCTTCCTAAGAGGCTTGGCGAACAAATTGATACCCCGAATATGATGCTTGCACTGGATCCGGTTCAGAGACTTGGTCACCGAAAAATAGGTCTTGAAAAGGGGCAAGGTAGGTTCAAACCCCAATATTCGAACACAGGCAGCGAACGAAATCAGATACCTAACTAGGTTAAGGGATAGGTCAAGAGGGTGGGCACTAGCTTCTTCCAGAAGTTCGCAAATCAAAGGGTCGAGAGGCAACCAAAGATTTGCTTCAAAACAAGAGATGTAGAGTCCAACCTTATCACTTTGGCCCCTAAGCTCGTCCATACCGAGCGAATTATGGGGAGCAGATCCTCGGAATCTTTTACGATTATGATTGTACTTTTCATCCTAGTCCACCACATCACTGGGCCATATATTGTTCTCCACCCCCTCAATACTCGGCGAGCAGGTGGGGCATCCTCGACCCCATCCGAGCCTTCTTTAACTCAGGTAGCAGCTGTAGAAGTATCTCCTCTTTTCTTGCTAGCCAGGGCTTTGTTCGCCTCCACAACCTCCTGGGCAACAATCTGCCTGTAGTATTGGTTAAAGAGATATCTAAGGGCCCTCGTCTTATCCGCGCAAACCAACATAGCCGCGCCAGCGGGGATATCCTCTGCTGCGCACTGCTCATCAGCAAGTGTAGGTAAGCCCTCCATATTGTAGCCCCCACCGACCAATAGCGACATCGCTTGGCTCGGCTTTACGAGCGACCACGCCCCATCGGTCTGTGAATACACTCTCTTGCCCTTTGGTGACCGAGCATACACGGGGTCCGGATTCACGTGTTTGCTCCTCATGTTCGGCCTTGAAGAAGTAGAAAGGCTAGGCGAGGAAGAAGAGGAAGTCTCACGAGGGGTGAAGGCGGGGACAGAAGGGACAGGTTTCATAAAGCCTAACCCTAAACCTATAAATTTAAAACGAGAAAAATCGAGCAGAGAAGGAATGAGTACCTGCGAATAGAAGTTGAGCTGGAATGAGGAAGAACCGAGGAGGTTAAGCGAAGATCTGAAGAATGAGAGAATTACTGGAGTTAGCACCAGTGTAACGGAAAGAGCAACAGTCACCGGAAAAACACTACGAACCCAGAAACTACTCAAAACAGACTAAAAAAGCTACGAGATTTACGTCAAAAGAAAGAGAAGAAGAACACGAACCTGAAAAACTAGAAATGCAAGGCAACAAACGGCTGGAAATTGCAGAAGAAGGAAGAACAATAAGTAGGGAGATATTTTTTTGCCTTCACTAAGAGCACATACTGAGAGCGAAAATTTCGGAGGAAGAAGAAACCGTATGGAAGAAGCCATAATTTTTGACTTTTTTACAAACCCGACAACACCGGGTCGACCCGACTAAAAACATGCAGATCCTACCTAACCACTCCCCGGTCGACACGTGGCGAGCAACATGCAGCTAAATGGGAGCAAACCGACGACATTTTGATAAAATGGACGTCGTTACATTTATGAACAGTAAATTGAAATGATTACCTACGACTCCTCATTATTCGTGCATTTAATGCAAACGGCGGACCAATTTCCCAGGAAAATTCCACTAATAAATCCGAGCTCGTCCTCGGTTCTAGAAGCTCACTCATGACCGAGCAAATAAACAATAGCGACGAAGAGCGACCATAAGAAAGAAAGACAAAAACCGAGGAATCACATCGAAGACCGAAGATAGTTGACGGCCGAACACATAACTCAATTATACTTTCCAAGCTAAGGATAAATCCTCACACTTGGAAACTCGGGGGCTATTGAAAGGACCCGGCCTGGGTCCTCTTACGTGGTGCGACCACGTGGCTTCCAGTTGGACTTGGGCAGGTCACCGTGTCTGACGACCATCAACTAGCCGACCATGATCATCGACCCTCAACTAACCGACCCTTATCCTCAGTAATAATCAAAGACCATTCCGAACATATAAGCAATACCCGACCACTCGGGCGAGGACTATTCATGCTTGACCGACAAATCTCCCCTGATGTGATGGACCTGACATATAGCCTGTATATAGCTTCCAGATGTCCTCTTAACAGGATGCGAGCAAGCCATGCAAGCCAATGTATTACAGCGGCTTACCAACAGCCCACAATGGATGCATCACACGCTATCCATCAACCAATACGAAGCTGCCAGCCAGCCGACCAGCAACAGGTGCCCATGCCCAAGGGCCCCTACATCAATCATGATCCCCCAAGGGACACTACTATAAAAGGAGATCTTCCCTTGCAAGAAAGGTAAGCTAACTTGACCAAATATATACAATTGCATTAAGACCAAACAAGATACACACATTATCACCGGAAGCTTAAGAGAACGCCTAGCTCATGCATCCATACTCCCTGATTACTGACTCTCACACCTGAGGGCTGTAGCTGGGAAACCCCCAGCACCCTAACGGTAGTCTTTCTTTCAGGTAACCAACGGTCAAGAGCAAGCACAAAGCCCAGATATCCTATCAACTTTGGTACATCCGGTACCCATATACACCGACGTGCACATCAATCCAAGACATGTCAGCTCCGGTCCATTACGTGGATCACCAGCATAGTCACCCATTCTTTGTGGCATGATCAGACATCAACATAGGTGATGGCAGCCAAAGAAAGATCCTTCCTGAGTTCACTCACAACTTCCTTTAGCCTAAGGTTGAAGTACTGAGCCACCTCGTTGAATGTGTACCAGGCACTTGAAAAATCATACATATTTGAAAGATGACGCTCGAAGAATACTCTGATTTCATTCTATCATGAGCAATGAATTTGTAAGTTATTAATCTTAAACCCTAGATCTTAAATTTCATGATAATCACAATAACATATAAAATATTTTTAATTAAAATACCTGATAAAGACATTTTGTAGTAATTTGCACTTGATCAGAAATCTGCAATATAATAGAGAAGCAGAGATGGAATATGATTTTTCCCTTTTGGACTAAAACCCTAATGAATTGATTTAACGTGATAGATGAATATGATGGGTATACCATCTCTTTTATAACCAAAGGGAGGATCAAATTCCTATTAGGTTTTAATCTCAACCGTCCATCAAGGTAGAGTTTATTTATGAAACTAACCCATTTTACAAACCAAATTTATTGTAATTTAGTAATTCCAAATCAACTGTGATTCTTACTATTGACCATATAATTAGGAAACAAGAATTTTATCTTACCGTCTCCCACTTGGTCAAATTGATAATCCTTTAATGATTAATTTTGAAACATAAGGCGTGCATAATTACTAAATCAATAACTTGAGGGTTAACATAATACCTTCGCAAAATAAGCTATCCATGATAGACATAGTGGTTCTATATTATCAGGTTTTCATCATGGTTCCTTCCGTGTACTATAACATAAATAAACTTAATTTACTAGGCCTTTAAACATGGGTATAAATAGGAGCCCAATAATGTTCTTTTTTTCAATAAATATTTATGTTATCAATTATACATTCTCATAAAGTATACAACATATGGAAACATAAATGTTGGTCCGCAATAAAGCTCAAATAGGCTAGAGGGGGGGGGGGTGAATAGCCTATGATACCACATTAAAAACTTTTCTTTTGGATATGTATGAAGTATAAGTTTTAGTAGCATAGACAGTAGACTGGTCGAGCATGTCTGCTGTCAGTTAGGAACAGAACAGAACAAAACAGAAGACTTGCTCTCAGCAGAGTTATGAACTCTGCTGGTGAACCGTCAGTAAAACAAAATCCTGTTTCGAAAGAGTTTAAGCAGCGGAAATATTTAGGCTTAGGTTTTAAGAAGCCTTAAGTAGCTGTACACGATTATATGATCAGAACAACAACATACTTAATTCTTCTTCCAAAATGCAGATTTAGGAAGTCATTGAAATGTGGCTTTTCAAAAGATAAGTCAGTTTATAAAAAGCACATAGAGAGATAAGGTTTGGAAGATGAATAATTGAAAGAACATCTGAATTTATTCAAGGATAAATTACATATTACATCAACCTAGACTCTTTATGAAAATTTATGTTCTCATCTTCATCAATCCCTAAATCTTGTACTTAATCGTTTATAGACAAACTCTTAAGTACAAAGGACAATAGGAGACGAGATGAGAAACAGTAATAAGAAGACACTATTGTTATTCGTTCATATAATAAATATCTGAACGAATGAGTGCAAAACACTCGACCTCCTAAGATGATTGATTATTACACAATCAACATCATTTGTATCAAAATACAAATATGAAGATATGAGTGTAATATGAACAGACAGCTCTTCATCTTCCTTGGGCAACATTTGGGTTCAATCTTCAAATCGATCAACGACTTGACCTTTAGCTTTATAAATAGATTTCTGAAGCTTCGGCTAAAGGCTGAGTTTTTCGAAGAAGGATGAAGAACTCAAATCAAGAACTGGGTTCTTGACCAAGACGAGAATCTTGACTGTTGATGATCTCTGATCTCTTTTCTCTTCTTCAAGGTAGTTCTTGCTAGCAATTCACAGGAGGTGACTTGCTAGCAATTCACAGGATGTGACTTGCTAAGGTCTGGGTAAGCTCACTGCAATCAGGTTGTTGAGATCTAAGATGCGTTGATGAAGACGATCTTGTTGACGATCTCTTTTCTTCTTCAAAGTTCTTGGTGCAGATTCAGAGACGCTGTTAGTCTCTATTTTGTCTCGTCGTCTTCCTTTAAGAGTAGAAGAGATATCCTTTTTTATATTCATCGTTGTCAAGATGATCGTTGAGATTTTGAAGATAAACTTTCCGTTAGAGATGTTGTATGTTGAAGTCCATTGGATAGAGATGTTTTATTCAGTTGGACCTTTGAGTGATGGGTAAAGGCTTTGTCTTTAAGATCCTGAACTGGTTACCCGCCGTATCATTGATAGCCGAAAAGTGAGTCGGCGTCGATGCATCGCTTTAAATGATCTGTCCAATAAAGTAGATGCTTTTCCAGATCACATGAGAGAGAAAAGATCTTGCAGTATCAATGGTGTCAGGCTTCAAAGACTTTGCTGTTTTCTTTCGAAGCTTGAGCACTTTTTTGTCTTTATCTTGATCTGCTGCAGTATTGACTTCTCTGAAGCACGTGTAAAGTAAGGTCTGCTGGTATGATGTTCAAGGGTGAGTCTATCTTTGAAAGAATGACTGTTGTTCGTTGTTGTGAACATTCAAACCGTAACAGGTTTGCTGGTGGGTCTTCAAGGTGTCTTCGAGATGCACTTGACAAGTTTGGTGGTGAGGAATCCTTTGAGACTTTGTCACTGTAGCACGTCTGCTGGTGGCGAGTCTTCAAGGTGTCCTTTAGTGCATTCAACAAGTCTGTTGGTGATCAGTTTTACGAAGAGCCTTTTGAGACTTCAGCAAGTCTGCTGGTGCTTATGCATATGAGGTGCTGTTCTGATCAATCATCTATGAAGAGGTTAGGACTAGACTAGGACGACCTAATCTAAGACCTATGTGTTATCAAACAAGCTGCCACACTAACCGGTACGCAGCCACTTGTTATGATACACAATAATGGGAACAAGCAAATCAAAATATTAGGGATATGCAACAAGATGATTTGATTATCAAGAAGCATATTCCAACAATAAATAAAATTCAAAATATTATAAATAAGAGCTCAATAGAAGATCAATGTATAAACATAACAAACGATAAATTAATAATCAATCACTCTTTCTAGACCCATACTTGAAGTATGTTTGTGAAAGGTCTTAAGAGGTAACCCCTTTGTAAGTGCATCTGCAACCATAAGTGTTGTGCTTATATGCTCAATCAACATCCGTTTCTTCTGAATTGCTTGCTTCACCAATAGATATTTAAGGTCCATGTGTTTTGTCCCTTTGGAGTATCTATCATGCTTAGAGAAAAATACTGCTACGAAATTATCACAATAAAGTTTTAATGGTGCAGAGACAAAATTCAAGTTTCTAAATCTTGAGATGAAATTTCGTAGCCATATGCAATGATTTGTAGCTTCAAAACAATCTACAAATTCAACTTCCATCGTGGAATTAACAATAATATACTCTTTTACACTTTTCCATAAGATTGCTCCTCCAATTAATAAAAAAATGTTGGTCCCGAAGTAGGCTCAATCTAGGCTAGAAGGGGGGGGGGGTTGAATAGCCTAGTTATGTTTTTATAAAACTTTTTCTTTTAAGAGCACTTTCTTAAAGATTTATAAAAGGTTTGAATAGAAGTGCTTAGGCAGCGGAAACAAATCAGATTTTGAGATAATCAAAAGTGCTGTTAAGGCAACAGAGACCCAAAACGCTTAAACACAATCAATTAAAGTGAGAGATAAGAAGAGTCTGAACTGCACGCAGGAATTTGAAGTGGTTCGTACTGTGAATAGTACTACATCCACTACCAAAGTGGTTAGCTTTGGATTTTAAAAGTGCACTTGTTTTATCCACTAGGTTTATGATTTAGATCTCTAATGGATCGTGTACAAAAGTAGTTTTTAACCAAGTGTATAGAGGTGAGAGAGACAATCAATAGATAATTGTTCTCCACACGTGCGTAATTAAAGAACAGCTTTAAAGACAAAAGTAATGAAGCCGAGAAAGAATTTAAGATGGCAGATCTGCAGCTTCAGAAAGTTTGGTGAAGTGTTAGCCCTTGTCCTTTGATCTCTTGAATGCTTGAATGATGAAGATGAAGCTTAAGAGTAAATGCGCAAGAGTTGTTTTTTTTTCAGATCTTCAATCACTTGAATATATACCAGGAAGAGACCTTTTGACCGTTGGTCTCAAATCAGAGATAATTGAGTCCAACGTTCTTTTGCATTGAATGCAATTCGGCGCTTTGAGAGAAGAAACGCCACCATCGAGATGCAAGCAGTGTGAGAAGACATTACTAAACGTAGTAATGTTTCAGAGTGCAAGGTGCTTTGCGCCTTGGAAAGTCTTCTTAGCCAAAACGGTAATGTCTTCGCCTTCGATTTTCAGATTCGGGATGACGGGGCAGCTTGTCATCATGCAGAGTTGACTTCTTGAAAAAATTATCTGGTGAAGACATGATGACTAGATATTTTCGAAAATATCTAAATAGGTGTACACGTGTCATTGTTCCTTGATTTTGGCCAAATTTGATTTTCCTCATATATGAGCAGTACTTCAAAGTCGGGCTGTTTGTTCAAGGCCGGCTAGAAGCTTGAGAGCGCCTAAGAACTAACACTTAGAAACTATTCTAAACAAAATGATTCTAAGACAGCTGCCACACTAATCGGCACGTTCAGCATCTTTTAGCCTACCGTCCAATAGAATCGAAGATGACTCAACCAAATCTAATCATAGGAATCAACAATCTCCTCCTATTTGGTTGATGTCATCATCTCGCCTACGAAAGACTTTTGAATCATGCACCGAGATAATAGTATGTCTTAAGGAAATTTTTATTAAAAGAGCGTACATACCTCTCGTGAAAGCGTAAGTCTTAGTAGAGAGATAGCTAGACTAAGTACTTACAGTGATAAAAACATTAAGACAAAGTACTTAAGAAGAGCAAGGTTTAAATCTATAAGTATGCATGCAGATATAGAGATTTAAACGCAAAGTTTAAATCGAGCGCATATATCGAAAGAAGCCAATTTAAACTTTGAAGGAAAACTCTGAGACATCCGTGATTAAACAAGTCAGTTAAACACAGGTTTTGTCAAAGCAAAGATGGTTTAATCAACGTAAATATAGAACAAAATACCAACAGTAATCAAAAATAGGTCAATGAGCGCTGCTCTAAGTAGTCTCCAACCCGATTCGATTCTCGGCTATCTCGACGTTTCTGTTTGCCCCTCGCTCTCAATCGTGGCTTGATTCAAGAAGTTAGTACCTTCTCCCTTCCTCCCCGATGGACCAACTCAAGAAGACGCCTCGTGATTGGCTTCTTCGACGCTGGTGCAGATTGGTGAAATCAACAACTCGCTCTGGGCTAAGAATTGCCCGAGCCATGGCGGTTTGAGCTCATTGAAAAGACCACGAATGCCGATTTGTCGGTAGCAAGATCCCCGATCGGAGCGCCTTTGTCGATCTTTGAACTAGAACCCGGCGGGCGAAGGCCCGAGCAAAGGTCGCGCTACTAGTTGATCAACCTTCCCTATATCAAAGATAGTGGCATGAGTAGCATTGAGGCCGTAGCTGAAAGCACATCAACTGGCCGGGCCATAGAGACCGCCTGCCGGAGCCGAGCTAGCCGGGTCGCTGTTATTCGAAGAAGTCTGCACGGCGTGATCGCCAGACTTAGAGGTAGAGAAGGGTTAAGGTTGACGTAAATATGGCAAGTTGAAGGTCGGCGGAGTGGTTTGGAGAAGAGGAAGATGAAGCAGGTGGTTTGAGGAGAAGAGGGTTTGAATCAACCTCAATGTCGCCGCTGCCGAGAAGTGAGAAGGTAAGAAGAAGAGGATACTTCTAAGAGGGAAGGAAGGGATAGTCTGTAGAAGAATGAAGTTAGAGAGGAAGGAGAAGGATAGAGAAGGTCCGAGATGGAGGAGAAGTCAAAGAGAAAGGAGTGAGTGGCAGAGATGGAAGGAAAGAGAATTTGGTAGAGATCGAGATGGAGATGGGGTAAGATATCGAGAGATGGGGAAGATTTCGTAGAAAGGCGCTGATACGTAAGAGTGGATATGAGGGGCAAGAGAAGAGAAATGGTCGCATAGAAAAGGAAGAAGAGGAGGTGGATGGAGCAGAAGTTTGAAACAACAGTATAATGGCAAAGAGGTGTCTCGAAGGATGTGGAGATAGGTTCGTGTGAATGGGGTGGAGAAGGAATAGAGTCTTGAGGTGGAGAGGTGAGAGCGCCGTACTCTTACGGTCTCGGCGCTTTTGGCTTGGGAGAGGGGAAGAATGCTCCTCCCCTCAACACAAATGCCAGGAACGTGGTGAATGGGTGTTAAGCAGTTCTCCCCAACAAAGAAATAGGGTCAGCGAAGAAGTGAGTGGAGGGAGGAAGAAGATATTGAGAGGAAGGCGGACGAAGGGAATGAATGGTTCGTGG
>CM028384.1:39559138-39598118 GCA_013146195.2 Codonopsis lanceolata | reverse complement strand
GGTCGGTTGGTCTTTGCACTAGGCTCCATACTTTGCATCTTTCAAATTGGTTTAGCTTTTTTGCATAGCTTCAATCCATTAGTGGTCTTCGATAGCTTCATCATCTTTTTGGTTATATTTCGACACGAATGCAAATGCAAACATAGTCTCATTTGAACTTTGTTCCTTGTGCGAACTCGAGTTGAGATCACAATGATTTGAAAATGGGATGATCTACAGCTTGATAATAGGCTGGGGAAGATCATACAGGTGTGTTCTTCCCTTAATGATCTGAGTTGGTTCGAGAAGAAGAGTCACAAAATGGTTCGGAGGTGATTGGATTTTGGAATCCTTGATTCGATGAACAAGAAGGGTGAGTGATCTGAGTGCTTGGGGTGAGGTAGAGCAAAAGAGATGGGTTCGGGGTCAAGTGTAGAAGAGTTGTTGTTTGCATCGGTAGAGTTGACATCTTTTGGTGCGGGGTTATAAGAGGCTGGTAGAGTGCGTAGTTGGTGGATGCGAGTGAAGTAGATGTAGATCTTGTATTTGTACTGTCTCATCATTATCGGAATCATTAGCAACATTCGGAGCCTTTCGAGGCTCTAATAAATCATATTCATCAAAAGTAACATGTATGGATTCTACAATTTTTAAAAGAAGTTTTGTTGAATATGCGAAAAGCTTTTGAGTGTTTGGAATAGCCAGAAAAATTCCTTCGTCGATTTTGAATCAAATTTTCCTCTATATTCTTTTCCATTGTAAAGAATAAAACATTCTATAGAAGATTTTGAAAAATCCTATGTTTGGGGCTCTTCCTCTCCATACTTCATATGGAGTTTTTTCTATGAAACTTCTTTACCGAGGGATCTATTACGAGGTAAAACATGCGAGTTGGCTGACACGCGAGAAATACTTTGGAAGATTTGCTTATGCCAACATAGTTCTTGCTGCCTCAATTATTGTCCTGTTCTTTCGTTCAGCTACACCATTTTGTTGAGGAGTTCCGGCGGTAGAAGTTGTGGCCGATCCGTGGTCATCACAATATCTTTCGACACCATTGTTTTTGAACTTCGGTCTTGGTTATGTCGTCGATGTCACTAATATCTTCAAGCTTTTGGGTTTGAAGTCTTGAAAAAAGCGGTGACAGATCATATGTCTCATCTTTTGATTTCATTGTTTCAATCAGTGAATCTAGAGTAGTAAGTCTACTACTACAAGAGGGTATACTTGTCTCTGAAATCTTGGCGGTAGTGATAGGTCCAAAGAGATCCATATGTAGAAGTTGAAGAGGTCTGGTCGTTGACATGACAGACTTTCTTTTGAAGGAAGACTTGGAAAGTTTTCCTAATTGGCAAGCTTTGCAACTTCCTTTGTGGTCGGTAGACACCATAGGTAGACCTTTGACAAGCCCATCTTTGGAGAGCTTGGCGAGGTACTTGAAATTGAGGTGGCGAGATGCTTGTACCAAAGCCAAGCTGTTGTTATGAACATTGTCGCAACTAGGCGGAAATTTGGAAAATCTCCACATTAGATTTAAGTCCACGACATAGGCGTTTCCTTGTCTATTGTCGGTTCGATATTGAGCTTGATTCACGATCTTTGATGAGACATTGGTTGGAGGAGAATTGGCAGATTAGTCCTTTATCGCAGAATTGAGATATGCTCAGAAGATTATGCTTTAAGCCGATTACTAGAGAAACTCTGTTGATGGAGAGACTTCCTCTAGAGATTGAGCCATACCCAATTGTTTTTCCTCTTGCATTGTCACCGAAAATTCTTGTGGGACCTTGATCTTGACTATATTTGTAAGTAGACTTACGTTTTGTCATGTGTGCAGGAGCGCCAGCTTTGTCAAGGTACCAGATGTCTTTATCTTCTGAATCTATAGCCATGAAGCAGACCTCACTGAAGCGATCGTATGCTTGTCTCAAGGTTTCCTTGGGATCCTTTTTTAAGGAGTCAAACTGCTGGATGAATGTATACTTTCTGTTGTCTCTTGTGTCTTAGTCTCCTTCCAAGTATTCTACAAGAGCTTCCCACATTTCTTTAGCAGTGGTACACCGGATCACTTGTTGATAAGTGCTAGTGTCTAGCGAGCTAGTTATGATGTTGATTGCTTTGCTATCTAGCTCTACTAGTTTTCTGTCGTCCTCTGTCCATTCTGATTCTTCTTTGGGTACTTCGGCAGGATTTCCAGCAACAGACACTAGAAGGTTGGCCTTCATTGGTACGTGTCGTCCATCAAGTACACACTTCCATAACCTGCTGTCAATAGAATTCATAAAATACATTATCTTATCTTTCCAGACATCAAAATGACCTTCGTCCAATATAGGGACGTGGTTCGCATTTGAAGTGGGCAGCATATAGTATGTTTGTGCCATTGGATCAGATCTTTCAAAAGTTTAATCTTAGAAAAACTAGTTTTCAAAGAGTTAAGCTCTGATACCAATTGTTGGTCCCAAAGCGCACAATAATAAGCTAGAAGGGGGGGGGGTTGAAAAGCTTATTAGACACTTAAAATATTCTTGAGTTTGTTCCTAAAACAAGGACTTGCAATCTATTAAAGAAATTGAAGTAGCAGAAGTCTTGTAAGGAAAACAGTTTAAGTCTACCGATAAAGGATTATCGATAGTCATGACTGAAAAACTCAAGTCTGCTGTTCGGAGATAAGCAAAGGAAATATCAAACAGTAAGGAAGAACACGTGATTTTGAGATGGTTCACAATTTAAAGAGTGCTACGTCCACCACCAAGGCAGTCAACCTTGGATCTAAAATGTGCAGTATGTTTTCCAGTAGTTCTATTACAAAGAATATATCTAATGGATCGTGTACAAAATATTTGACTTGTGTTTAGGGGTTTGGGAATTGAATATCTAGATAAACAAGATATTCAATTCGTGCAGAAGAATAGTTTACAGATGAAAACAAGAAGAAGCTTAAAATAAATGTTGAAGTATCTCTTCTAATTGTTGTCGAGGACTTCTTGATCAGTTGATGATCTCTTGAAAGCGCTGAGTATAAAGACTTAGATTTGTAGAGTTTCAGAGCATTTCTAGACGGACAGTTGTGTTTCTTCAGTCTTTAATGGAAGAATTTATACCAGGAGCACTTCAGAGATCAGTTGGAGAAGACGAAGAGTAACAGCTCTATTAGGTTGAGTGCACTAAATGCATGGGGCTGTTTTTGTAGATTTCGTCCTCACTGGTACTGAGCAGGGAGTGGTGCAGAGTTGTTTTTCAAGAGTTGGTAGCCGAAAAATCAGAATATCAGACCTGCAAGTGTCAGTCTGTTCCATCTGCTCTTGTCACTGTTCAGAGGGCAGAAAAGTCTTCCAGTCTTTTCGAAAAGCTGTTTAAGCGTATCTGAGAAGCTTTGGGGAAATTTAAATTCGAATTCATGATAAAAATAATATTTGAATTCATGATTTTTAAATTTGAATAATTCATGATTTGCAAATTGAAGTCTTGGCTGAAGGAAGGCAATATTGAAGTCTTCCGCTGAACCAAGAAGCCTTGTAAACGATTGAACCAAGAAGCCTTGTTTTATACACGAGTTGCCATGCTAATCGTTTTATAGCCACTAATCGATAGCAACCCAATTAGCCACAGATGTAATGTATGAATAGATGTAAATCAAAATGTAATCAAGACACTTTGATGGACCGGGCTTGCAAGTAGGTCTTGAGCCTATGTGTTGCCTAGACTAAACCAGTACAACTTTTCTCTAAGGCTGAGTAATTGAGCTTGCTTCCTTATAGCGTCCTACTTATGAAGTAAATGGTATTTTCAACGTAGGAATTTTCTTTTTCTTGTGCAAGCATAGCCCCTACTGCAGTGTCTGTGACAGTCGGGTATAGGAGGAGAGGTTTATGACCATGAGGAGAAGCTATCACCGGCGGGATAACAAGGTTGTCTTTGACCTTTTCAAAGGCTAGCTGGCATTCTTCGTCCCAGACTCGGTCAGTGTCTTTTTTCAGGAGCTTGAATAATGGCTCACACATGGATGTCAACTGCCTGATGAAGCGACTGATATACTGCAATCGGTCCAGGAAACCCTTAACCTCTGTTGGGGTTTTTGGTTGTGGCATGTCTATGATAGCTTTCACTTTAGCAGGTTCTATTTCAATACCTTGCTCGGTTACCATAAACCCTAGGACTTTGCCCTTGGTAACTCCGAATGTGCATTTGGTTGGGTTGAGCTTCATCTGGCTGTTTCTTAACTTTTCGAAGAATTTTCTAAGGTCTTTGATATGGGCACCATTTGTATCTTCAGAATGCACAATCATGTCGTCCACATATACTTCGACTTCTTTATGTATCATGTCATGGAAGAGAGTAGTGGCAGCTCTTTGGTATGTAGCCCCAACATTTTTCAGTCCGAATGGCATGACAGTGTAGCAATTGGTTCCCTAGGGGATGATGAATGAAGTTTTTTCCTGGTCCTCTGCTGCCATTTTGATTTGATTATAACACAACAGGCCTTCTACAAAGGATCTTAATTTGTGAGAAGCCACAACATCTACCATAATATCAATGTTGGGTAGAGGGAATTCGTCTTTGGACAATGCCTTATTGAGGTCGCGGAAGTCTATACAAATCTGAACCTTTCGATTAGGTTTGCATACGGTCACTCTGTTCGACAGCCAAATTGGGTATTCAACTACCCGGATAAACTTGACGTGTAGTCATTTCATGATCTCCTCTTTTACTTTCAGTGACCATTCTGGCTTTATTCTGCGGAGTTTCTGCTTGATTGGCCTAGCATCTGAGTATGTCGGGATTCAGTGCTTTGTAATCGCTAGATCCAACCCAGGCATGTCTTCGTAAGACCAAGCAAAGACATCTGCAAACTCTCGGAGTAGACTGATCAATGTTGCCCTTTCTGACCCTTACAGATAACTGCCAATTCTGACCTCTTTGATCTCACTGTTCAACCCCGGATTGATAACAAACAAGTTTTCTTCTAATGCTGCTGATCGGTGCTTTTCCCATTGCTTGACTGACTTAGCGAGCTCGATTAGGTATTCTTTATCTTTTGGGTCCATTTCGTTTAATAACTCATTATTTATATTAGTTAATTCGTCTTTTAACGTAGGTGCAACCAAGGAATACGCGAAGACATCGAGACTTTCATTATTAATTACAGGGTTTACAGGGTTGATTACATTATTGAGGTCTTGGGGTTTGAGGTCCTCAATTTCAGGGAGCAGGCCGGTAGGTGACTAGTTCGTAGGGCAAAAGGAAATAGGGGGAAGGGTGTATCCGAAACGGTCCACCAAGTTTGCCGCTGTCAGATGCAGTCTAGCCGTTGTGTACCAATTCTGCAGAGGGTTACCAGCAATAGGCTTAAAATCTGCCGGGAGCTTTTCGTAGCTAGCCCCTCCATCAATCATCCCCGAGAAACTATCTCCCATAAAGTCATCACTGAATAAAACTAGGGCATAGTCATCTTGATCTACGGTCTAGGTGTTTTCGACCATTATAGTTTTATATGAAGTGCTGCGGGGCTCCAGGACAACCTTTTCCATTTCGTTGGTGGCGAGACTGACGTCTTCAAAAATCTCCCAACCAGGGCATCTTTTCCCATTTCGGTCTATCTAGGGCTCTGGGAACATGAGATAGGCATTTGTTTCTCCCTTCCTTACAAAGTACCAATTTAGAGTTTTTCTATATGGCTGTAGAGGAGGATCTTTGTAAAGTCGCTTTTCACGTTCTGCCTTATTCTTTTCACGTTTCTATCTTATGACCGCAGCTAATTCGGCTAGCGTAGGTTTGTATCCTAAACCAAATGGAGGAGTACATTTCTTAAGTTCATCCTAGACCAGATTGATAAGCCTTTGCTGATTTCCGCCAAGACCCAGAATAGACATGTAATTCATTTTTCGGAGAATGTTTAATGGGACCATATCTCCGAAGACTGTGGTTTTCTTTATAGTAATGTTCGTCTCTTGTCCATATTCAATTGTGTTGACTCTGGCTTGAGGGATGACTTCAAAACCACTTAGGAAGATACCTGTGTCATCGTGCTCTATTTCGAGGATTGGGATATCCCCACTTTCTTTGTTTTCCACGATCTTATCGGTAAGTATAATCACTATGTGATCATCATGGATGAACATGACACGTTGGTACATTGAAGAGGCTACCCCTTTTACCCCATGGATCCAAGGACGTCCCAGCAATAAACTGAAAGTGGCAGGAATGTCTTGGACTTGAAACGGTTTTTCATTCCTTTCAAATCCAATGGGTACACATCTTTCTTCATTGACCTCAATCATATTGATTTGAGATAATGGGTTATTGACTACATTGGGCCTGGGGTGAGGTTTCTCGATGACTTTATCATCTATCAGATCTTGGATTGCATTTTTGAGTATGTAGCATTTGTCGGTGAGATGACCACTGCAGCGATGATACTCACAATACTGGGCATGGTTCCATGAGTTAGGTAAAGGATTCGGCGGCCTGTAGTTTTCCAATGGCTTTAGCACTCCATGTGCCATCAGTCCTTGCAATATCAGCGATCGGAGAGCTTGCAATTCATCATAATGCCTATTTCCTTTGTTTGGTCCTTTGAAGTTTCTGTTTGGACCATTATTCCCACCAACTGTATTAATGGACCTATATGCTCCATAGGACCACGGTACGGTGCCATAGTTTTGGGTAGGGAAGCTGGTTGGTGGCATAGCTGGTGTATTTCCCACCATGTGGACAGCTGATCCTGATGCTGCTACTGCTGCTTTTTCTTTTGAGTAGTGGAACGAGCTAGGAGGTGTACTGACTTTCAAGTGTCCAATGCGTATATCTTCATCGAAACAAATTCCTACTTCCACTATCTCACTGAAGTTACCATAAGGGAGATATCGCATGTGCTCCAGGTAAATGGGTTGGAGATTTTTTATGAACATCCTGGCTGATTCAGTTGGATCAGGTTTGTCTAATGTTTGGGCTATCTTTCTTTTCCACCTGGCTGCAAAATCTGCACAGGTTTCTTTTTCCCTTTGGGTGCACGCTTCAAGTTCCCTTTTATTTTAAGAGCTACTATTTTCTTTATACCTCTTTTGGAACTCTTCAGCTATTTGGTCCCAAGTACCCATAGTATTATTGTCTGCCAGCATTAACCATTGTTTAGCTGCCCCTATCAAGGTGAGATGGAAATTAGAGGCCATTGCTTCGAAACTAGCCCCACTTGACTGCATGCCGGTAGAGTAAGATTTTAGGTGGGCGATAGGGCATCCAGTCCCATCAAATTTCTCTATGTCAGGTATTTTAAATTTTGAGGGCAGCATAGCTGAAGGTTGTAGCGTTAATGCCCGCGTAGAAAACTCCCCTTTGTTCAAGACCTTGAGCATCATTCCCTTAATGTTCTCCATATCAGCCTCTATTTTTGTGGGAGGTTGTGCTGGGACATGGTATATATTTGTGGTTTTGGGGGCAATTGGGTTCATTCCTGGGATTGGGTGAGGTGTTTGGTAAGGATTTTGAAGAGGTGGGATATTTGCAGTTTCTACCTGACGGCCTAGATCATTGAAAGGTAGATAGGTCGTCACTTGCCCTGGTTGGGCATAACTTCTGGGGTCTATATGTAGGCTATTTTGGAGTGGATTAGTGATGGGAAATGGAAGGCCATTTGAATTTTGGGGTATACTGATATTTGGGAAAGGGTATGGTAGGTTTGGTAAGAAAGGATTAAAATTCTGGTAATAAGCATTTGGTGGGGAATCGGTAGCTGGGATGCTGGTGATTGGTGGAAGGTTAGTGTTTGACTGAGGGTTTGGGTTTAGAGGAGTATGAGAAGTAGATGCTTCTTGAGGAGTTGCAGGGAAAGTGATTCCCTCAACATTGGGTCTTGGGCTTTGCATGAGGTTTGTTATATGGCCCAAAAGGCGATCAGTATGTGCACCCAAATTCTGATCTAACCACTGCTGCATAGCTGGAGTAGGAGCGTACCCTGGAGCCCCTGTATCAGTACCCACAGTAGACTGTTCATTCTCGGCGGCCATTCTGCCTAAATATGTACCATCTGCACTGATTCTTATACTCTCTGACCTAACCTCTGTACCTGTATCCTGTATCAAACGACCGGTGCTACCACTTCCTTTCCAAACTCAGGCCATGTTTCTGAGGAAAATGGTTGAAGGTATCAGAAGGGAAGGTTCCAGGGTTTTTGGTTTAGGTCCAGTGTGCCTTTATTATTTTATTATTCATTTTCCCTAAGATTGATCGGACAAGCACCTGCTTTATTTTGACAGTCTCGGGACTTTTCCTGAAATAATGGATTCTTTCTCCAGACTATAGAACCTTCGTATTCTACCTGGCTTTCGACTTCCCAAGATTAGACAGATCTCAGGCAAAGGGTATATACTCTTTCAGGGATCCACCATTCGAATGGTTTAGGACAAATACCATAAATTATTGGTCAGCCCCTGTGCATATATATTTATTCATTTATATATATTTTTGCAACAGGGATTGGCCACCAATTTCGAGGTATAAAAACCGATCAGTCCATGAAGTGTCCTAAAAATCTATATGCTTTTAACATTGGCGATGGGCTAGGTGGCGTCACCAGTTGGCC
The DNA here is from genome assembly GCA_013146195.2 of Codonopsis lanceolata. Lineage (NCBI taxonomy): Eukaryota > Viridiplantae > Streptophyta > Magnoliopsida > Asterales > Campanulaceae > Codonopsis > Codonopsis lanceolata. The sequence goes on along the minus strand of CM028384.1, from coordinate 39,589,558 downwards.
TTAGTAAGGGGCGCAGGATGTGATACTTTCGGCCTAAGTTCTCCGTAGCTTTTCTTTCGAGATTATGGATACACGGGTGTGCTTATCAGGTTAAAGGGCAGCAGTTGGAATATTTCTACATGCGTGCACGTGTGTGAGTTATCTAAAAAGCAGTAATGTCTTTTTTTTCATATATAAAGCAGTAATAAAGCAGTAAATGACATGTCTTTTTGTTCATTTGTTGATTTTCTCGGCTCATTAGTTTAAGTCCCCGAAAGGACGACACGAGCGAGTGTGACGGCCATTCAGATCAATAAATAGAAAGAAAAGTGAGGAAACTATCTGTTTCTATTAATTACATTTGGTCCTAATCCCCAAAATAAAAATGAAAGAAGAAAAGAATATTTACATATTTTCCAGACATAATATAAAAGCAGAATAAAACAAAATAAAATAAAAATTGCTGCCGCCTTCTTTTTGTTTTTTTTCGGGTTGCACTGATACTTAAAATGAAGCTGCTTCAAGATTTCACGGTTATGCACATATATATAAAAATTCAATATTTAAACTGTTAAATAAATATAGCGAACATATTTTGCCAAAAATCTGAAAAAATAAAAGTTTTTTTTTATATATAAACATAAAAAAAAAACCGAGTCTAGCCCTCAGTTTTTATTTTATTAAAAATAAAAACAACGTCTCCAGTAGAGTCTCTATTGTCAGTGCCCCGTTTCTTAATCGGATCCCCCGCTACTAAGAAGTGGGTGGTTTCAAAATCTTTCAAGCGCGTGGAATACGCGCGACCTCAATTGTGGACTCAAAATATGTTAACAGAGTCGCTATCTTTATTTTAAGGATTAAAAAAAAAACAATAACCAGAATTGTAAAAGGGTTCGGAGGCTAAGTTACGAGTTGGGGAGGGGTTAGGCACCCAACTCCCTCTTTCGGACTAAAAATAGGTTTTTTTTTTTTTTGCTAAATATGCTCTTTTATAGAATTAACAATTTAAATAAAACATATATATATATATATATATATATATATATATATAGGGAGAGATTCAGCAACTTAGCAGAGCTTCGGGGTTAGAGGGGAAATAACCTCGACGTTTTCTCGGGAGAGTTTTCACAAACTGCGAAGTGTAACTATATATTTTTTTCACTACCAAAGGCCTTTATTTATATGTTGAGATCGGGCTTCCTTCGTGGTTAAGAATCATCGCTCTGTGATTCAACGGCTTGTATTGCGCGCTTAATAAATTGCACCAAAAGCTAACTGCTACAGTGCTTTGGAGGCTATAGGCGTTGCCCATGGAGGTTGTGGGTGCGGCGCCCAGAATGGGTGTGGGCTGCGTACTCCTCTTTTTCTTTTCTGATTTTGGCACTTTGGCCCATGCAATTCACTATTTATGCATCCTTTCTTTTGCATTTTAAACCCTGTAACTTGATATTCGTTAGTCCTTTTAACAAGTTTTGATATTTTTTGACATGTCATATAACAGGGGTAGGAAATTGGGGTGTCTACAGTCCCCCAGCCTCCAGCCTCCTGCCTCTTTGGCAGCCTCCTCCCTTGCCCGAACAAGTGAGCCTCATTCGTCCTCACCCCGGCTAGCCGATCTAAAAAGTCAAAAACTGCGGTTATGCTGCTCGGATAAAACGAAGATATAAAAACACCAACAGCAGCAACAACAACAAAGAAAAAAAAGAATTTCTCTCTCGAAAAGACAGGGGAACCACACTCAAAAATGCCTAGAGGGCTTAAGCCTAGGCGTATACCGGGATTAGAAACTCACACTACAAGAGGTAGGTATCAAGTTATTATTCTGTCCCGTAGTTAAATAAAATAAATGTAGTTATAAATTATATTATTATTATTATTATTATTATTATTATTATTATTATTATTATTATTCGTAAATAATATAATAATTAGTTTATATTTATAAATATAATACTTATTTGTTTAAAATATTGAATAAAGTAATATTTATTTAAATATACATAAAATATGAAAATATTATTAGCATGCTTAAATAATGGCTAGCACACTTTAAATAAGTGATTCATCATGAAATAATCGTTATTATGCCCAAACAACATTTTAAAATATATCTCCTTCATTTTACAATATATGTATATAGCTAAATTAGTTTCGAAGCATGTTTTCAGCAAAACTCAACAAGAGGCCAAAGAGGGCGAATTGAGTGTCTAATCTCTTCCCAACTCGTAACTTAGCTCCTGGACCTACACTTTCTGACATTTTGGGTTTTTCTCTTTTTAACCTTAAAATAGAGGTGTCGACTCAGTACACACATTTTTAGAGTCTACAACGTGGCCAAGCGTATTCCACGTATTTCAATGTTTTGAAAAGCGTCACATTCTAATGTGGCGGTGGGCGTCTTCAAACGAGGTTCTCACAGCGACACCCAGGGCCAAGGGAGCGGTTCCCCCTTTGATTTTTCACTTTTTAGTTTTTCCACTTTTCATCCTCTGATTCCTTCGTTATCCTCAGTTTAAGTCCTGGTTGCCCTTAAACGTAATATAATTAACTTTTGTTAGTCCATTTAATTTATAAATTATATATTTCATGATGTTGTAACGTAGGGGTACGAAATTAAGGTTCCTACACCAGGGGTGGCCCCTTTGGTGGAACGGGCAATGGCGGGTTTCCGATAGGTTGACGTGCAGTCGGGCGATTGCTAGCGGTAGTCTGTTGCTTGCTATTCTTTCCAGCAATTGTTATGGAGTTATTTGTCAGAAAAGAACGGTGAAAACCAGACAGAAAGCTTCAAAGCTTTATTTATTGACAACGGAACCAAACTGATGATGCAAAAATCAGTTTTGGGTCGTCTATTTAAGAACACAAACAATACCTTAATAGGAGTGCAAAACTTGGTCTCACGAAACTACTTTGATGTGAGAGTAAGTACCATTCATGTCAAAAGGCAATTTAATAGAGTTTTAACGGGTTCATGACTAGCACGTGACGCCCACATATACTTTGCACGTAACCGGCTTTGGAACGGACACATCACCCTTGTTGAAGAATATTGTTAATTTTAGAATATTTTCAAACCTTTTGCACTACAAGACTATATCCTAATGGTCGGGTTTGAAGCATATAATAAAATAAAACCGACTAAGTCATGGGTATAGTTCACACAAGCTAAGTTCTTTTGACTACATCTAGTTCCTTTAGGGTAGGGCAGTTGGCGGCCATAACCCTAAGCTATTTTATCTTAATAAATGGGTCCAATGTGACCAATATATCAAGAGGAAGAAAGTTTTCCTTCCGTTTTTAAAAAAACTAGTATACGTGTTTGTGTCATAGGCATGGTATCAGTGCCATAACTAGACACTGTTTCAGTATGAGATCAGTTTAATAAATGATCGGGATAAACAAAATTCATAACTGACGGGGTAATTCAAACAAAACACAGAACTGAAGGTTTTATATATAATTGTAGAGACGTAATTCAAACATAAATTATAACTGAGTGGTTCATTTGTAACTCACATACTTATTAATCAATCTGGATCGTTAGTTGTGTTTAACATAATTCGATCAGAACCACCAATTAGACACTAAACTCTTTTACAATCTATAATACAATACATCTCATAGTCGCACATGCACAATTGACTAAAGCTATTTAGCGGCTGAGATTGATTCCTTTACTGAGATTCTACGACCATTATCACTCCTCAAGTTCACATGTGTGAACGGCGGTTGAACAACTACCCCCCTTCTCTCTCCAACTTCCCCCTATTCATGGTTGGTGGCCGCTAATCCTTCCTCCACCAAACCCACGTCCCTTTTCTTTTCGATATTTTAATTAATTAATCAATTTTATGCAAAGAAATTCGTAAGTTTTGTAATTTGAAATATTTATTTTTTTTCTTTTTAACTGTTATCGTAATTAACTTAATCAACTTATTTTTTGAAACTGAATCCAAATTTAATTTATGTCTAAGTTTTGAATATTTCTATTTTAATTTTTTTATTTTTAATTGTTATCGTAATTAACTTAATCAATTTAATTTTTTTCTGGCCCGCAATTTCGTATAGAAATAAATTTTAAAAAAATCGTAAGTTTTGTAAATTGAAATATTTGTTTTTTTCTTTTCAACTATTATCATAATTAACTTAAACAAATTATAAGTAAATATTAATTCATTTCCACTTTATATGTTTCATTTATTGATAAATTCACAAACTTGTGTCGTGCCATCAATACGACCAAGAGAACTGGTATAGATATATAATAAATCAAAATTCCAACATTATCATAAGAAATATGACATTATCTATCTACATTAGCATTGAGGCATCTCGTGTACAACTAAAAGCAAAACAGAAATGGCAATCACGGGGGGCAACAACAACACAGACAAGGCAATCTGCGATCATTAGGAATATTGTATTTATTTATGAAAATGACAACTTGAGGCTAGGGTGCTAGTTGGGAAAGTTCATTCAACAAGATCCAAGTCTACATTATTGCTTTCCTTTTACTAAATCATTCACGTGGGCCCCTTAGGTTTTTAATACTATTCACATACCCAAATTATTGTCTACTTTTTACTTTTACTTAAATTATAATTTAAAAAAAAATTGAAGGGGACAAAGGCCTTATCTTAACTTTTTTTAATATTTATTTTCACGTTTTTAAAGGCTACAATTAAAGATATATGATGTCTTTGGTGTCGTTAGAGCAAATGGTGTTTCTGGTGAGACTTTGAACACCCGATCTCTCGGTTGAGAGTAATGATGTACTAGGGTGCCTTTGATAGGGATTGAACACTCGATCTCTCCATTAAAATAAGCGAGCAGTTACATGAGGCCTTTAGATGATCTGAAAATGGTTAAATTATAATTATGTCACCCTATTTGGACAAGTTATTCATTAAACTTACTTTACTAATTTTTGTCTCAATTTGGTGATTATACTTGGTCTTTCACCTCACTTTCATTACTTTGTTAAAATATTTGAACTTTTTAAAAAAACTCGAAAATACCCTTAGTAAGACCATCAATATTTTGAGAGCTCCCTAGTAATATTTATAAATAAATAAATAAGTAATTTGAACCAATTTAAAAGATCAAATAAAAAGGTAAAGGTTTAAATAGCACATTGATCACCCTACATTCACACTTTTTTCAATAAGCTAACTCTATTATATTTTTTTCAATTTAGTCATTGTACTTGACTATACATCGTACGTTCATTACTCCATCCAATTTTTGGATGAAAAGTTTTAAATATTTGTAGAAACTCAAAAATACCCTTGCATATGTTGCGTTTTACTCGCTTGATTGTCTCTCCTTCACCCATAATATGCTTAAAATGCATTTCAGGCAAAGAGTTGACTGAAATAATATTGTGTGACTTCAATATATGCATATGCACGACATGTTCCAAACACAAAAGGGTATTTATGTCTTTTTTATTATTTTCATCCAATGTAACTGATGAAATTGACTCCTAATGACCAAAGTGTAATTTATAACCAAGTAAAATTACTAAATTGAAAAAAAAAATTAGTTAGCTTATTGCAAAAAGTGTGAAACTATGGTAATCAAATTACGATTTAAGCAAAAAATACAAAATAACCCAATCTAGAATTGGGTTTCAATCAACAGGGGAACGACGATACTCAGCTGATCTCTGCCCCATGGCCTTCACCGCACATAGAGACCCGTCATCGGTGCATGACTTCCACACTTCCAATGCAGCATCTTCACCTATAACGTCGTCATATGCCTCTATCAATCTTGGTACCCCGACCTTCTAAATCTGTATTGTTTCGGCTCCTGTGTTTCAAAGAAAACCTTCTTGGTGTCATGACTCAATTAAACATGTTGACTACTTCAAAATTGCTTTACCACGAAGGATTTCGGCTTCAAACATTTGTGTTTCAAAAGGAAATTACCTTGAATCAACCCAATTGACGGTGTAGCAGGAATGAGCCCTCGGTTAATTTCTAAATATGCATTTCACCTTCTAGATTTATTTAGGGTTTGCCAAATCTAATGAAATTTTAAATTTTCTCCTTCATCTAATCATCTATTTTTTGATTATCACATGATGAGTTATGTGATGTGACGAATTATAAAACCCTCTTTGTTTACTATTCTTCCAATAATCAGAGTCCGCCAACTCAATGATTAATACCAATCTAATGGTCACAGTAACATCTATATTACAATATATCTGCATTACGCAATTGATAAATCTTAACGGCGGTCGAGATCAATTCATTTACAGAGATCCTACGGTCCTAATTTCATCTAGATTCGCGTGGCGGCGGTTGAACGGCGGTTGAGCAACCCCTACACACCCCTCCTCACATGTTCTCTCCACCTCCTCTCTTTGAATCGGTATAATTCCAACTGGTATTGTTTTCCTATTTAAGAATAAAAATAATTATTTACAAAGTTAAGAAAAATACTAAAATTTTAAATTGAAAAATAGTCAATTTAAATCAATAGAAGTGATAATAATAATTTAAATTGAGTGTATAAAACATTCTTCCGATTTTTAATATTGTTAAGAAGGGTGGATTCATCTTTTTTTGTTTAACCATTTTTTAAAAATGTCTAAAACACAATTTATTGAGTTTTTCTTTAGGTGGTTTGAGTTTTAAAATGGGTATTATCTTTTTTGGAAATTTTTTGGTTTAACTAAGAATATGTATAACCATTAAGACCACCCTAAAAGATAAACTGTTTTTATGTTATTAAGACCATTCTAAATGATAAACTGTTTTTATTTTATTTTTTAAAAATAAGAATAAGTAATAATATGTATAATTACTAATTTGGAATTCTTCCGATTTTTTACGTTCTTAATAATATGTATAAAATATAAAATACACTTTTCATTAAATAAAACACGTTACGCAGTTAAAAAAAACTTTAAAAAAATTAATACCCTTGGTGTACGTGTTAAAAAAAGTTTATATTTTAACGAAAGATTATTAATTGTATAAGGGTAAAGCTGGTTGTCCTCCTCAAAATCTAACAAGGTATCACCTCTGTTTTCTTTAAAAAAATTACAAATAAATAAAATCTAACAAGGTACCGCATCTGATTTTTTTAAATAAAATTAAAAATAAATATTTTAATTTTTTTTCTTCACTGCTGACATCCTACCCTACTTGCGCCGTGCCATAGGCACGGATACAACGATTAGTTTATATTATAATACACATCTCAAAACACGTGTGCAATTGGTAAAGGCTAATTAGATATTATGATTTAGTTTTTTATTAAATTCCTACGGTCTATATTTAATTGCGAATTCACGCGTGTGAACAACGGTCTTGCTTTGTACTCCATCTTCCGTTTCGCTTCTTCCGATGCCTGCAACTTCTTCTTTCCTATATTTGCAAAACGATTGTGGTGGATTATCTAGGAAACCCTTCATATTTCTATCTCTGCAACTCCTATATTTCTTAACCCACACCACCTTCAGTGGGAAGAGGTAATCTTTCAATACCTCTCTCGCTCTCTACATCAAAAACCTAATTTTCTTTTTCTTCACATCAGCTTCCGACAGACGAGACTTCAATTTTTCGATTTCTTTGAATATTAAGGTAATCTTGAAATTATTGTTCTTCCAAAAGCTATACCCTTCACTTTTCCAGTGTTATTCCACCCACTTGCCTTAGTTGTGAACGAGAATAGGCTAAAGGGCTTTCCTAAAAGAATTTCTTAGACCATCTTCAACCCAAAAACCCCAATTTGGGGCAGTTTCAGCACTATCCACTATTCCAACTCTAACCTTCCACATCAAATCTTACACCAAAAAGAATATTCCTTAGTATATTCTATTTTGATTTTCTACTATAATATTTAAAATTGTAATTATTAAGATTACACAATTAATAATTATTATATCTAATAAGTTTATTTTTATAATATTATTTATATAATTAATTATATATTAAAATTAGTAATTTAATATATTTTAAATTACAAACCATTTGATAAATACAAACACATACATTATGATAAAGCAAGCAATACATTTATTTAAATACTAATCAATTAAAATATTTTTAAGTTGTATGTCATTTTTTATTTTCAAGTTGAATGTCATTTTTTAAAAATTACATTATTAATATTTATTACATAGCTATTATTAGTTATTAATCAATTAAAATATTTTTAAATTCATAATATAAATTATGTATAATTTTTTGTATTTAAAAATCAATTTGTTGTATTTAAAAATCAATTTTTTATTTTAAAAAGATGTGGGTCCCATCAACCCCAATTTGGGGTTAGATGAATAGTGTTGCCCCAAATTTGGGGTAATACTATTCATGGTCTCAAATTGGTGGTGGGTTTGGGGGTTGAGTTGGAATGGATTTGGGGTAAAGTTGGACCCAATTTGGGGTTTTGGGGTATGGGTTGGAGTTGCTCTAGAGTTGAGCATCCAAAATGGGTTGGCGGGCGGGCACCACAACCCACTCCAACCCATCATTTGGCGGGCGGGCGGGCCGGCCAAAACATGGCGGGCCTAAAAAATACCAACCCAACCCACCTCTTTAGGTGGCGGGCGGGTTTAACCAACCTTTTAACAACTTTAGGCGGCCAACCCACAACCCATTTCAACCCGTCATTTGGCGGGGCGGGCTAGCCAAAAAGTGGCGCCTAAAAATACCAACCCAACCCACCTTCTTTTTGGGTGGCGAGCCCAAGCTCAACCCATTTTGACAGCTCTATCTAGTACCCCTTGGAAGGGCTTCTTCTCTTTCTTCAATTTGATTCATTTCTTTCTCTCTTTCTAGTCTCCAATTTTTCGATTGAGCCCTTAACCGTTTTACTTGAATGTTCGTGATATTATGCTATTGTTCTTACGGAAGGGGGAGATCTTGGGAGGTTTTCTTACGATTTTTGGAAAAATATAGTGTGTTCGGTTTATGGAGACTACTATGCTATATTGCTTAGAAATTTGCCTTCTTGAGTTACTCAAGGGTGGGTGGACTTAATTCGTGGAATGAAGCCGAGAATTATTTACGGTTGCGTGTTTTTCAACTATAGGATACTTTGCTTTTGGGATTGCTTGTAATTTTGCATCGACATCTAAGGTGTAAGGAACTTGAAGAATGAAGATACTGCCAAACTAATTTAGCTATAAATTATGGTGATTTCTTATCTTCTTTGAAACCCCTCTAAGCAATTTAGCTGTATATTATGCTGTTGTTAAACTTTGTAGGCTATGCAACAAAGTGGGAAAAAAAAAAAGGAAAGAAAAGGTCTTTGCCATGATGTAAGCAATGGTGAAGCCTTAAATTGGATTTGTTTATTGAAGTATGCCTTCCTAAATTTATATGTTTGGAGCCTTTTTTTTTCTTTCTTATTTTTTTCTTTTTGTAAAAAAGACTGCATATACTTCTCAGGAGCAGCAGGCATAGTCATGAATCAAAGTGGTAGATGTCACAGGCTGACTTCATGTTTACTGAGGTCATGTTTCCTTAAAATAGTTTATGCAAATTGAATAATAGCTCTATCATGAATGCCTGGTGTATTCAATAATGTTAAGCATAAATTAGATTTGTCTACTCGTGTATGAGTTTTTCGAATTGTTTTCCACTCTTCAAATAGTTGGTCTTTCTTATTGTAATTCTTTACAATCCTCTATCTAACGGAATTTTGCCCTAAGGCAACGTCTACACAAGTTTTCTACTTATAGACATAATTTACTTCTTGGTGTCTTTTAGCTTGTTTCATTTGTTATTTATTTCATTTATTCCCCTTCTGCTTTTGCATGATGATTCATGAGATGATGTATCATTGGATACAACATCACTTATTGTTTCAGCAAGTATTAACCTCCGTTGAATCCTAGTTGTTTGAGTATTTCATTTGGTATCAGAGCCTACGCTTAGCTCTACTAAGTGTCGGTTCTGCTACAGTCATGATGGATTCACGTAACAATGGAACTCCATGTCCTCCTATTCTCACCACTACTAACTACTCTATGTGGAAAGTCATGGTTCGTGTCTACATCAAATCAATTGATGAAAAGGCATGGCTATCTATACTTGAGGGTTGGTCACCTCCTAAAGTCATCGATACCGACAGTGATGTCAAGATCAAACATGAGAAAGATTGGACTACTGATGAAAGAACTCTATCTAATTTCAATTCCAAAGCACACTACGTTATCCTTGGATCTTTGGATGCTAAAATGGCCAAGAAAGTGGCTAATTGTCTAACAGCCAAAGAAGCATGGGAATTACTTCAAGAAGTTTGTGAAGGTAGTGATATTGCGCGGCGTACAAAGTTAAGACTTTTAAACACTAGATTTGAAAATTTGAAAATGGAAGAGAGTGAGGACATTAGGTCCTACCATGATAAACTTATTGATATTTCTAATGAGTCTATATGCCTGGGGGATCCAATTTCCAATCCTAGACTCGTTAGTAAAATGATGTGTTCTTTCCTTGAACATTTTAATATAAAAATTTATGCACTTGAAGAAGTCCATGACACAGATGCATTGTCATTAGACACTCTTAACAGGATTCTTCAAACTTTTGAGCTTAATCTTGCTCAGTAGAACAAGAACAAAGAAAAAAACAGTGTTGGATCTAGTGTAGATAAAAGTGTGGCTTTGCCTGTGTTGTCTGATTCCTCTAAAGAGTTACTTGAGTTGTCTAAAGATATTGAGAATTCAGATCTTGGAGAAGATTCAATAGCCTTACTTTCAAAGAAATTCAATAATTTTCTTAGAAACGAAAGTCAAATAAAAAATGGGTCTAGCTTTCAAAATCTTTTTGGCATTGAATCAAACAAACCTTTGCAGAAAGACAACTCAAGCAAATCTCAAAACTCTGGATCTAGATTTCCTAAATCTTCTTATAAAACTCCTGTCAAAAATCTTGATTCCTTATAATGTCGTGCTTGCTCAGGGTATGGTCATTATGCTAATGAATATGCCAATACCATGGTATAAAAAGGACCTTAATTTTGTTGCCACCATGAAAGATAGTGAGGAAGAAAAAGATGTAGGAGATTTTATCACTTTATCTGTTTTGGAAAAGACAAACGCTCTTCATAAAAAAATGGATTTGTTGTCCTTTGATGAAGCTGCTAATGATACTATGATACCTCATTAACCGACAACCTGCTGGATTTCCAGTGCTTCATCTCATCTGTAGTTGATGACACTTAAGATCCACATCATGATGAATCAGATTGCGATGATGTTAATGTGGTTGAAGAATACAAAGCTTTATATGAAGATTGGAAAAAATGTTGTATTCGTATGATAGAAATGGATCAAAATGAATCAAAATGAATTAAAGGAACGGTCAGGAGATTGAATTACTTCGTTAACGTTAATGTGGTTAACGTTAATGTGGTATGAATCAAAATGTTAACGTTAATGTGGTTAATGTTGTATTCTTGTTTATTCAGGTAAAGGATCAAAATGAATCAAAGGAACGGTTAGAAGTGTCTCTCACAAAGAAAGATCAAGAGATTGAATTACTTCGTCTTGATCTGAACAAGGCCAATGATACTACATCAAAATGGAACTCAAGTAAGTACAAGCTTGATGAAACTTTAGGGGTTGGTCAGGAGGACACGTCTGGACATGGTTTCAAACCCATTGTTTTTCTCAAAGAAGGGGGAGAACCGTCTTCTCTTGCTTCTCCTTCTGTTGCTTCTCTTTCATCACAAAAGAATGGGTTTGTGAAGCATTCCAAACCAAGGAAAAGGAGGTTTATTTGTCATTATTATCATGAGGCAGCACATATCAAGCCTTTTTGCCACAAAAGAAAAACCGATCTTATTAAAATTGTTAGTGAAAACACTACTCCTTTCGTTGTTCAGAATCAGATAAGGCATCATATGACATTTCATCAGATACCTCATTGGATAGCTCACTAGAAACATTTTGCTCCAAAACAATATGTTCATCATGTACAACGTTCTATCAATAAAATATGGGTTTCAAAAGCTAATATGAACTGTCATGTAACATTTACTTCTTTGAAATCCCATATCACAGGTTCATGGTACTTTGATAGTGGGTGTTCATGCCATATGATAGGTACAACGGATAACCTAGCCAATTACGCTCTGTGTAATAGAGGTAAGGCCACCTACGGTGGAGGTGCAAAAGGAAGAATAGTGGGTAAAGGAACATTGAATGTTGATGGATTTCCTAGGCTCAACAATGTTTATCATGTTGAAGGGCATAGAGTAAACCTAATTAGCTTCAGTTAGTTATATGATGACAATCTTCATGTCAGGTTCAACAAAGATACGTGTGAGGTATATGATTTATCTGATAAGTGTGTTCTTCCAGGTACTAGGTCTTCAGATAATTGTTATATGGTTAATTATGTTCATACTTGCCAAAGTGTCAATTTTGATGAAACTCAATTATGGCACCAAAAGTTAGGACATGTTAGCTATAAAAAACTTGAATAACTTGTAAGATTTGAGGTTGTTAGAGGGTTGCCTCGATTGAACACTAAAAACATGAGTGTTTGTGGTCCGTGTCAAAAGGGAAAACAAACCAGGGTAATTCATCCTAGAATTCAATATTGTGTCTGCACTAGGTATCTTGAAATGATTCTTACGGACCTTATGGGTCCCATTGAAGTGGAAAGGTTAGGTAGAGAGAGATAATCGTTTGTGTGTGTACGTATATGATTTTCAAGGTATACTTGGGTATTCTTTTTTAGGGAAAAATCAGATACCTTTAAAGCCTTTAAGGTTTGGTATCTCCGTGTTATGAACATGTATGGTTTAAAACTTCAAAAAATTAGATCAAATCATGGCACGAAATATGAAAACACTTGGTTCTCTACTTATTGTGATTCAAAGGGTATTACTCATCAGTTCTCTTCTCCCAAGACTTCACAACAAAATGGAGTGACGGAGAGAAAGAATTGCACACTTCAAGAAATGGCACGTGTTTTATTAAGTTCTAACTTTCAAATTTTTTTGGACTAAAGCTTTAAACACTGCTTGCTATGTTAGTAATCAGGTCTACCTGAGACTAGAATGCACCATGACTCCTTATGAGATCTTACTTAAATGATAGAAAACCGAGTGTGAAACACTTTCTTGTGTTTGGATGTGTCTGTTATTTGCTAAACGATAGGGATCATCTCTCTAAATTTGACTCCAAGAGTGACAAATGTGTGTCAATGGGATATTGTCTTAATAGTCGTGCATATAGGGTTTTTAATCTTAGAACAAGGAATATCATAGAATCAATAAATATTGTTTTTGATGATCTCACTGATCTTGGCCACAAAACTATTGAAGATAATCTTGTAGGCTTCCTTGAAGAGACTACACCAATTCCCTTAACAAAAGAACTCAAAACTTCTATTCCAGATTCTGAATCATCAGTTCTTACTGTCTCTGGCACAAATCCTGTGATGGAATTGGAAAATCTAGATTCTGCTAAAAGTTTAGTCAATGATTCACTTGATGATGTATCATTGGATGAATCATTGGCTCCCCCAGTTCAGGAAATTGTGACCAATCCAAAATTTGAACAAAAGATTGTCACTGATTGTAGCAAGGATATTCCCAGAAAAATCCAAAAAGTTCACCCACTTCTCATGTAATTGGTGATGTCCATGGTGAGAGAACTACAAGGACCAAAGGTAAGATAGATTACCAAAAAATGACTTGCATGACTGCCACTTTTAGGAAGGTTAGACATTATCTCTTTGTGTCCAAGATTGAACCTAAAAATGAGAAAAAAAAAAAGCCATTCTTGATGATTTTTGGATAAATTCCATGCATGAAGAATTAAATCAATTTTCCAAAAATAACGTGTAGTATTTGGTTCCTAGACCCAACTTTGTAAATGTTATTGGAATCGAAATGGATATTCAAAAACAAAACAGATGAGTTGGGAAAGATTGTTCGAAACAAAGCACGCTTAGTGACTCAAGGCTATGCACAGGTTGAGGGGGTGGATTTTGATGAAACCTTCACTCCTGTTGCCCGTATTGAGTCCATTAGACTATTGCTTGCCATTGTTTGCTTCTTACGCATTAAACTCCATCAAATGGATGTCAAAAGTGCATTTTTGAATGGTGTCCTCAATGAGGATGTTTTTGTTGAACAACCTAAAGGGTTCGAAGACTCTTCTAAACCTAATCATGTTTATAAATTAAGAAAGGCTTTGTATGGTCTCAAGCAAGCTCCAAGAGCTTGGTATGGGAGACTAACAGATCACCTTTTACAAAGTGGTTTTAAAAGTGAGCAGTGGATAAAACCTTGTTCATCCAACATCATGACAAAAATATTCTTATTGCTCAAATTTACATTGATGACATAGTTTTTGGGTCCACCTCTCAAGTCTTATTACAGTAATTTATCACTTGTATGACTTCAACCTTTCAGATGAGCATGGTTGGTGAACTAAGCTACTTCTTAGGTTTACAAGTTAAACAAACTCATGATGGTATGTTTATTTCTCAAACTAAGTATGCTAAAAACTTAGTTAAGAAATTTCAAATTGAGGATAGTGTTGATAAGAGAACCCCTATGAGAATTGACAAGAAGTTTTTCATAGATGAGAAAGGGGAAAGGGTTGATCCTACTTTGTTTAGAAGCATGATAGGAAGCTTGTTTTACTTAATTGCTAGTGGTCCCGATATTATGCATAGTGTATGTATATGTGCAAGATACCAAGCTAATCCCAAAGTATCACATTTGACTGCTATAAAACGTATTCTTCGATATGTTAATTACACATCATAATTGGGGGTTTTGGTACACTGTGAACACAAATACCACACTGGTTGGGTTCACTAATTTTGATTGGGCTAGAGATGGTGTGCTAGAAAAGGCACCTCAGGTGGTTGTTTTTTTCTTGGGAACAATCTAGTTTCATGGTATAGACGTAAAAAAAATTGTATAGCTCTATCGTGTACTGAAGCTGAATATGTGGCAACCGGTAGTTGTTGTACTCAACTCTTGTGGATGAACCAGATGATAGAGGACTATGGGTTACGTAGTGAAGTGTTAACTGTTTACTGTGACAACTCTAGTGCCATAGATATTTCGAAAAATCTTGTTTAGCATTCTCGTACTAAACATATTGACATTAGGTATCACTTTATTCGAGACCTGGTTGAACAAGGCATAATATGCATGGAGTTTGTTAGGACTAAAAATTAGTTGGCAAATATTTTCACCAAAGCTTTAGCATTTGAGAGATTTTCTTATCTTAGGAAGTCTCTCAGACTATGTGCCATTTGATTGACTTCACTCTCCCTTGTATATATTTTAAAAAATCGCATCCTGCATTTAAGATTTGCATGATTGATCCATCTGATTTCTTTCCCTTTGAATATGGTTACTTATGGTTTATCTTGTTAAATCAGTTGTGAGTCATTTAAAAAAAAAAAAAATTGGTTCCATGTTCTCCCAATCCTTGGCAAGATTAATGATGCTCTTGTCATGAAACCTCACAAAAAAAAAAAAAAAAAAAGATGGTGAAGCCCATAAAGGAAAGAGCTACCTATGCAAGGTATGTAGCTTTTCACTTGGTACTATGGTACATGCACGAGCTTCATGTTTTCATGGGTTGATCTTGTGAAAGATGGCTATCCTTGGAAAAGTGTTAAAGCTACCTAGTGGCCAAGAGAAGCTTGAAGATAAAGTAAAGCTCAAATTCCCATAGGGAATTATGTGTGAAACAACTGCTTTTGAGAGAAAAGAAACTTGACTCATTGACTCTGATTTTTCAATGAGGCTACAAATGAAGCATCATTGGGTTACTCATCAGTTGGCTTAGTCCCTCACGTGTGTGTGCATTTGTCTTTAATTCTTCCTATATCATTCTAGGCATACATATTAAGGCATTTTTGTCTTTGGTGACCATATCCTTCCTCTTATTCTTTGTGCCTTTGATAAATGCTTTGCACATTATGTGTTGTTTTCTCTCTTAACTTTAATATTGGTTGATGCTAAGTGTTATCTGTGTGATAGAGCTATATGTAGCTTTTCACATCAACAGAAGGGTACTTCCATCTCTTATCTCTCCTATATCCTCTTCTTCATCCTATCCTCCTAGCCCCAATATTCCCTTACGTTTCTCTCTCGAAGAATCAAATTCTTTTCCATGGAATCTCAGACTTAAGCTCGCCTCCGTCTACTCCAATCGTTGACGCACAAAATGTTGCGTCACCCCCAGCCTCATCACCTGTTTTTGAAAAACCCCAATCTTCTAAAATTCCTATCACCGCCATTGTTTCTACAGAGGAAACCCCAGCCCCAATTGCCTCTTTACTGCCTGGTGCTCGCGAGTATGCCATTTATTTGGATAATGCTCCTTCCAATCTCAAAGAATTGACACCATGGACTCGCTCAATTATATTCACAAGTCCAAGCGTGTTCGAGGTTATGGACCAGACCTAGAGCCTACCTCTCCCAAAGTTCGTGCTGCTGTGAAAAGGGCTAGGGTTGCTAAGCCATGGGATGATACTCCCTTTCTCGTTTCGTCATCAAATGAAGAAGATGACCCTGATTTTGAAGCTACCATGAATCTTTCTTGTTTTCAATTTGTTGCTTGTTGGCAAGGACAAGCTTCAGGGGGAGCAACTTCAGTTAACAATGACAACCATGTGGGTTCCCCAATTTCTGCTCCCTCTTCCAATATTGCTGCCAATATCGGGGTTCCTTCTGATACAGAGGCATCCATTGGGCTGTGAATGCAGAGGAAGAATATGACCCAGATGAACACATTCTACTTGCCTATCTTCTGGTAAAATCCAAAAAGGTAGCCTTTAATCCTCCATCCTCTTCAGCATCTTATTGTAAATCTTCTTCCCACTCTGATCGTGATGACTTCTAGTAAAATCCAAAAAGGTAGCCTTTAATCCTCCATCCTCTTCAGCATCTTCTCGTAAATCTTCTTCCCACTCTGATCGTGATGACTCAAGTGATGAAGATTTCCAAGATGCAATGGAAGCTGTAATAGAAGAAAGCTCAGAAGACATCGAGGTCCCTGGAGATGATGCTGAACAAAATGCTAATGATGATGCATCCAATGATGCCTCATTCCACCCACTGGATATTGGTCAGGATTTATCTCCCATCTTCTATTCTTGTTTTGCTGCTTCTAGGTACAATATTGACAGGAACATTGTGGATGAACGTCGTATTTCTGTGGACGTCTTGGCTATGTTTGGCTTGAATGCTTTTCTCAAAAGTGTCATATCTTGGGCACTATGACCCCTGCCTCTCTGTATGCCAAAGAAATAGTCATGGAGTTCTATGCCAACATAGAAGAGGATATGACAAATTTAGGCACACCTCGTTATGGTCAAGTTTTTGTTTGAAATAAAATTATGGATTTCTCTCCGCCTTCAATTAATAAATTATGTGGCACTCCGGATGTTCATGAAGAAGGTGTGTTTGATGAATGGGACATTATGGCTCGCGAAATTACCAAAGGGACTTTGTCATCTTGGCCAGTTAAGAAAACTAAAACTAGACAAGTTTTGTTCTTCTTCTCTGTCTTCTCTGTATGCTATGTTACACAAATTCTGTTGTGTAAATTGGGATCATTCTTTAAATCAAAATGTGGTCACAAGCATGCTCAGATTCTATACAAAATTGGAATGAATTATCCCTTTAATTATGGGGAATTGGTGTTTCGAAAAGTGGTTGTTTTTGATAAATTAGAATCGACATCTCGTGCCATTCCTTATCCCCATTTGGTGTATAGTTTTGTGTGTGTCTCAGAGGGTTTTGGCTCTTGATAATGAAAGATTAACTCCTCCGTCACTGCCCTCTCCATTAGCTCAAAAATTCTTAAAGGAAATTGGGTCATGGATCTTTCCCTTGTCTCTCAGCTTCCACATGTTCCAGCTCAAGTTCCTAGTCCATCTTCTCCAGCTCAGCCCACCCCAGTTTAGTCTACTCCGGATAAGTCTCCTTCTCTTAGCAATGACACACCCAATGTGCCACCAAGCTTTGCATCATTTGGTGGATCATCATTTCCTATGGCTTTAGCAGGTATCACGACTCCTATGTATGTTCAGTTCATTCAGTCTCTAATGCCTTTCATTGCTCAGCAGATAGGTTCTCTTCATTTCCTTCAGACTCGCTTGGATAAGTGGTTATCTTCTTCTCCTGTCCTTTCTGCTCAAAGAGGGGGAGTAGTTGATCTTTTTGCCGATGACTCAACTAATGCTACGAGTCGTGAACCTATTAAACCGGTTTTTTTAAGGGTTAGATTTGCAATTTCAGCAGACCGTTTAAACCACAACCGATTAGGGACTGAAACCGACAGGGTTAGACCGATTAACATCTCTTTAGTGGTCACGCTAAAATTTAAGTTGTCATTCCAACATTCCATCTACTTTTTCATACTAACATTTATGTTAGTCTTATCTTCGGTGGTACAATTTAAATTATATCTGTTTTTTAAAGGTAAAATTGCTTTATAGTTTTCTTTTTAGTCATCTCTATTTTATTTTTTCGATCATTACACAATGAAAATCTAAAATTTAAATACTAACCCAAAAACAACTATGCAAGTCAAACTCATAATGAATCAAGTTTTACAAAATTGGATTATATTTGGTCTAATAAAAGTTTAATTTATGATATTTATGATTGTCGACTTATTTCATTATTTGATGCTTGATTAGGACTTTTTAGTTTTTAACTAGTAAAAGTTGAAGTCTTGAAGTTTGTTTGTGTTTTGAACTCTATCACGTATGTTTAATGTTGTTGACTCGTCATATGACTCATTTTAGTCATTTTGTTTTGGATTGTGTATTGTTGAATGTTGATTGTTGGCTCGTTGCCCGATAATTACTTGTTTTCGAACTTTATATTTATATATTTAAGTTGTTTTATTTTGTTTAGGTGTAACCCGTTAGTGACCCGTTTAAAACCAAAATCTATAGGGGTAGGTCTAGGTTTGCAATTTTAGTGTACTATTTAAAGCGGACCATATAAACTGCAACCGATTAGGGACTGAAAACGACAGAGTTAGACCGATTAATATCTCTAGCTACGACTTCGATTGGCACAAACTTAAGGGGAGATACAGCTGACGTAAACAAATAAGACTCATGTGTTGTTTCTCCTGTGGTTGAATATATATATTTTTTTGGGAAGTTTTTTTACTTTTTGGTTAGAAGCTTTTATGATGGATACTTTTGGATTTTTATCCTCTATTTAACTTATTTTATCTTGGATTTATTTATTTGATATTATAAGTTATTCTATTCATCTCATGGGTATGGTTCTTTGGTCAGAAAGGTAACAAAAAAGGGGAAGATTGTTGGAGAGTAATATCATACGGGTGTATTTTACTCCTTGTTGTGTCCTATCTTTTAAAAATATAGATTGTTATTACCTTTCCAGCATATTTGGTAGGTTGTTTTGTTATTGACTTGGTTAGGGTCTCTTTATGGAATCACTAACTTATAGGAATTAGATATATATTCTATTTATAACTCTTACCTAATCTTATCATTGTTTTGATAAGTTGCTTTCTTGATGGACAGACTTTTTAGAACTCTATATAAGAAAGGATCAGTCTTTGACGTTGTTTAACCAAACAGAAAATTAAGAAGAGAAGTTTTTCGCATATGATGCTGTCAGGAAACTAGTGAGTCATTGAATGATTCATCATCAGAAGGCTCATCTGTTTTCGATGTTATTTTTCATCAG
The DNA here is from genome assembly GCA_013146195.2 of Codonopsis lanceolata. Classification (NCBI taxonomy): domain Eukaryota; kingdom Viridiplantae; phylum Streptophyta; class Magnoliopsida; order Asterales; family Campanulaceae; genus Codonopsis; species Codonopsis lanceolata. The sequence goes on along the minus strand of CM028384.1, from coordinate 39,569,890 downwards.
TCTCCATTAGTTATTCTATCATGAATGACTGGTGTATTTAATAATATTAAGTATAGATTAGATTTATCTATTCGTGTAGGAGTTTTTCGTATTGTTTTCCACTCTTCAAATAATTGGTTTTTCTTATTATAATTCTTTAAAATTCTTTATCTAGTGGAAGTTTTGCTTTGAGGCAACGTCTACTTGTAGACATAATTTACTTCTTGGTGTCTCTTAGCTTGTTTAATTTGTTATCTATTTCATTTATTCGACAACTGCTTTTGCTTGATGATTCATGAGATAATGTATACATCACTCATTGTTTCAGCAAGTATTAACCTCCATTGAATTCTAGAGAGGAGAAGGCTAGAGAGAGAGACAGAGAAAACCGTGACTATGCAAAGATCGAGAAAGCTCAGCCATGCTCACGCTCACACTCATACTCACACTAAGGCTGGAACCAGTGTGAACCCAGAACTACTCTTTTCTCCCCCTCTTTCTTCGTAAGCAAAGCTGCTATACAGAAGAACGAAATGAGACACAAGAGGGAAGAAGAAGAAAAAAAAGGAGAATAGGAAGAGAAAGTGAAAGAAAGGAAGAGTGAAAAGTCAGAAAAAGGACGGATGGATGGAAATGGATGATTGACATTTGATGTTTGTGGTGGGCCACTGGGACTGGTGGCTTGTATGTGTGGTGTGGGTGTATGTGTTGTGGCTTTTTATTTCGGTTTTCTTTGTATGCCAATACTAATACTCCATCCGTCAATAAATTATCGTTTTTTTTTCGTTTGTTTTAAAATAATTGTTTAATTTAAAACTTATTTTTTTAGTACATCATTTTCACCATTTTACTTTTACTTTTTCATCATATTTTAATTATGAACCATATACATATGTGCTTTAAAGAAAACTACACATTAAACCAATATAAATAATCAAGTCAATTATTTTTTCTTAAAATGTATGTTGGGTCAATTAAAACAATTATTTAAAGACAAAGGGAGTATTAGTTTTTTTTATTATTTTAATATTAGTATTTTACTATTTTATTATAATAGTTATATTATCGGAGTATTTAGAACATCATTTTTACTACTTTACCCTTACTTTTTTCTACTTTAATTATTATAATATTAATAAAACCAATATAAATAATTAATTACTATTTTATTATAATTGTTTTGATATTGTTATATTTATAAGTTAGTGTATGTAAAAAATTTAATATTTATTAATTACTAATGTTATAATTTATCTTCAAAAATAGAAAAATATTATAATTATGTCTTAATTTCTCGGCGCCTACTAGACGCTCTAAGAGCTGATCCACCTTACGAATTTTAGAACCTTGAATTTCTTGTACTTTTATGTAACCCTAATTGTATCTTCTTATAAGTAGGTGATTCAATCAATGATTTATTTATTCATAATTATTATGAGTTTATACCGAGGATCCTCCATACCCGACTTATCCAATTCCGAAACTCGGTAAGATCGGCATTAATTTCTTCAAATTAATTAATTTTGAAAACCTTGTTGTTTTTTTTTTTGGCCTAGCACCCAGAGGATGGTTGGAAGGGAATAATATCATAAATGCCCCATATGCATAGTTTTTTGTCTTCTTGGTATCTATGAATCACGAGCTTCTTTTTTCACTTTTTTGTCTTCTTGGTATCTATGAATCACGTGAACAACTACTTTGTTCTCTTTTTTCTTTTATTTTTCCCGCCTATAGGGTAGCCAAACTGTTATGTAAAGGATGTTACGAGTGGGACTGGCTTAACAAATAGCCACATTTCTTCAAGTACATCCCCATAACCATAATCATTGATCCACCTCAATTACTCCTCCATGGAAGAAGAACCACCACCTCCAACTCCTCCCACCACCACCAAAACCTACAAACTAACAGCCTCTTCAATCTCCTACACCAAATCCATCACCACCATTGCATCCAATCTCCTTTTCAAACATTGCACCACCACCCCATCCACTTCCATCCTCCACGACGTCTCCTTCGCAGCCTACCCATCTCAAATCCTCGCCATTGTCGGCCCAAGTGGTGCTGGTAAATCCACCCTCCTCGACATTCTAGCCGCCCGAACTTCCCCATCAAACGGCACCCTTCTCCTGAACTCCACCCCCCTCAACCCTTCTTCGTTCCGTAAACTCTCAGCCTACGTCCCTCAACATGATGCATGCTTACCCTTACTCACCGTATCCGAGACCTTTGTCTTTGCAGCTCGCCTCCTCTACCCGAAAAGCACCTCACCGATAATCTCCACCATCGTAACTTCTCTTCTCACGGAACTTAGGTTAACACATTTAGGCCATACTCGCCTCGCCCACGGCCTATCTGGTGGTGAACGCAGACGTGTATCGATAGGCCTCAGCCTCCTTCATGATCCCGCCGTCTTACTTCTAGATGAACCCACTTCAGGCCTTGATAGTAATTCAGCGTACAATGTTATGCACACTCTCAAATCAATCGCTACCTCCCGTCAACGCACTGTCATCTTATCGATACATCAACCGAGTTTCAAGATCCTTTCCACCATTGACAGGATCCTCTTGCTATCAAAAGGGAAAGTTGTACACCACGGCACATTCTCTTCCCTTCAAGAATTCTTGCAATCCAATGGCTTCACTGTCCCACCACAGCTGAATTCACTTGAATACGCCATGGAAATACTAACCGAGCTCCAAGAAACAACACCCACACCCATCACACCACCATCGCCAATTCCCCCACCTCCAACACCTCCATCCGTCGTTCCAGACACCCGAATCCGAACCAAAAGCTCGAGAATCCACGAAATCATCACCCTCTACAACAGGTTTTGGAAAATTATCTACAGAACAAAGCAATTACTTTTAACGAACACCTTACAGGCACTCGTGGTGGGTCTTGTTTTAGGATCAATTTACATCAATATTAGCTTCGACAAATCCGGAATCGAGAAGAGATTAGGCCTCTTTGCCTTCACTCTCACCTTCCTCCTCTCCTCCACAACCGAAACCCTCCCAATCTTCATCAACGAAAGACCAATTCTCCTCAGGGAAACCTCCAGTGGCGTCTACAGACTATCATCATACCTCATATCAAACACACTAGTATTTCTCCCATACCTACTAGCAATATCAATAATCTACTCAATCTCAGTCTATTTCTTAGTGGGTCTTTGCTATACATGGCAAGCATTCGCCTACTTCATACTAGTAATCTGGGTTGTCGTTCTAATGGCGAATTCATTCGTTCTGTTCTTGAGCTCAGTGGCACCCAATTACATCGCCGGATCATCCCTGGTAACAATACTACTAGCCGGATTCTTTCTCTTCTCCGGCTACTTCATATCAAAAGATAGCATGCCAAAGTACTGGGTTTTCATGCATTACTTCTCAATGTACAAATACGCATTGGATGCTTTACTGATCAATGAGTATTCTTGCCTTGTCACGAGGTGTTTGATATGGTATGAAGATGAAGGAGAGAAGAACAGCAAGACTTGTATGGTCACAGGAGGTGATGTTTTGGAAAAGAGAGGGCTCCATGAAAGTCAAAGATGGACCAATGTTTATGTCTTGATTGGTTTCTTCATCTTCTATCGTTTACTCTGTTTGATTTTTCTGATCAGAAGGGTTTCAAGATCAAACAAGTGAAATGAACTAATGCTAATAATTTCTGTCAATATTATTGCTGGGCCCATTGTGTCCTTTTTGTCTGATGCATTGATTTTTAATTAAATAAATATTTAAATTAAATAGAATTTAAAAGGAAGAAATTTATTTTTAAAATCATAGCAATTATACCCTTTGATGAGAGCAATGTTAGATTCGCTCTCATTTTATATCAAATTATTAGTATTCTATGATGTAACATATTTTCATTGGTTGGACATTTTGTGGGTCACAGCATTCCACCCAATGAGAGTGTACCATGTCATAGAGTACCCGTATTTGAATTAGTACATGAATATTTTTGTTTAGCCTAATGGTAGTAGCTGCTATGTATCATGAATGGTAAATGTTCAAACTTTACTAACAAAAAAATTATAAGAATTTTATATTTTTTGATATACCCGGCCCAAACCGGGTCACGAGCGAGGCACGGGTTAGCATCACGTGCCGGACACGAGCACAGTAATATTGGGGGCCCACAGCCCAGCGGGCAAGATGAGATAACCCAGCGAGCACCGAGCAACATAACCCTCACTCAAACCTGGGCGGACAAGGGACTTGCCTATCCGACCAGGGACCATGATCGGGACTCATACATGCTTGACAAAGGGATCTGACTTACTTACCGCTGGCACGGCCTGCCCGACTGTGGGCCGATCTTCAGACTGACAAGTTCAGAGATCAATATAAACAGAATAACCGGGCAGAGCCTTGCTCGCTCGAACATACACCAAGCTGGGGACGTTGATAACTTGCTTCCTAAGGCAAGTCAAGGGTTTCCCTGTTTGGGTGGAATTCTTACCTTATCAACTCCTACAACTACGGTCAACCTGCGCCTAAAATCAAGGGATTTCCTCCTTGATTATCTCGACAGTTATGGAAACTGAATCCCGCACGGAATCAATCACCTTGAGGGCCTATAAATACCTCTCCATAATCATCAACAAGGTACACACACTTCTTGAGCCTCGTTACTCTATCAAATTGCTTCTTGACAATCACTGATACTTACTCTCACGCCGAGGTTTCGCGAGGCCTTGCCTTGCACTTCAACTCAGTGTTCTAGTGATCTTAACGGGCTCGGGGAAGACGTTACAAGCCCGTATATCCTACTTATCTCAAGGCCCAAGAGCATTTTGCCACATCGTTTGGTTCCGTTCTTGAAAGCAAGTTTCATCACTTCCCTCTACATTTTTTCCGATAAAATCTTTCACTATTCTTCTATTGCAATGATCGGAAAGGGTAGCAAACACCATGCCACCGCAAGCAACCAACCCGGGCACCACCAAGCTTTGAACAACCTCCCCTGCAGCCGCACCTGGTGCAAACCAGAACCAAAAGGTGGCCGCAGGGCTCATGGCAATGAAGTGCCATTCGTGGAGGGACAAATCTCCCAACATGCCGCCAGAGGACAAGCCAACGTGATGCCGGTTATCGGCACGAGAGTGATAAGTTAGGACGAGAGTGATGTGTTCTTACATGATCTAGGTGACAGATAGATCATAAATCTAGGTGACACTAGATTACGCCTCGTGCTTAGGATATGGAATGGGTGAATTTTGCAGGAGGGAGACCGAACCAATTGTTCAACGCACCATATCTATTTTTAGTGAACGAACCCAAGACATTGAATGACATTATTATGAATTGAACATAAAGGAGATATAAGTGAAACCCGTAATCCTAGATTTCCACTCACCATAAGATCTTCATATCTCGTTATTACTGCCTAATTAGTTAACATCTATAACTAGTAAATTAGAGTAGAATTAAACATAAAAACCCCTTAGGTTAATAATTTGCTATCTATAACCCTGCTCGTGATCACTTGTCTCTCGTGGGTTCGACCCTTGCTTTCGAGTCTATTCTATAATAGTCTTGTACACTTGCAAGGAAATAGATTAAATAAAACATCGATCAAGTTTTTGGCGCCGTTGTCGGGGACAAGCTAGTTCACGTAGTTAGTTTGTAGGTAGCGTAGTTTTTAATTTAATTTAGTTTTTAGTTTAATTTTCCGTTTTTATAAAAAATTAAAATACAAAAAGATTTTATTTTATTTTGCCTTAATAGTTAGTTGTTTTAAATTGATTTAATTTATTTTTATGTAAGGTCGTAGATCTTTAAATCCTCGAATTGGTAGACTTAGATCAAGAGATAAATATTGTTAAAAGATACCAAAGATATTTTGAAAATCTAGTTTTCGAGCCCGATAATCAAGATAATCGAATCGAGAGGATCCTCGGTTGATCCTACAATGGAAGATAATAACAATAATCGTAATCCCGAAAACCTAGTTGACCCAAATCAATAGGAATCAAAGACAAGAAGAGCACGCAAGAAGAAATATGGAAGTAGTGGTAAATCAAAGAACTATTAATGATTTTAGTAGACCTTCATTAAATGTGGTAACATCATGTTTAGTATTGCCAGATACTGTTAGGAATTTCGAACTAAAAGGTCATTACTTTAATGTCATACCATCTTTTCATGGGATGCCTAATGAAGATCCTGTCAGTTTCTTAAGAGAATATGAATACATGATGAGTACTTTTCCTTTAGGAGGGTTAAACGAAGATCAAATTTAAAATGAATACTTTCCCAAGTGCATTAAAAGAATTGGCAAAGAGATGGTTTATGAACCTAACACCGAATGTTTTTACTTGGGCACAATTATATGATTTGTTTATGAGCAAATTTTACAAACATGCATCTCTTACGTAGTATAGAAAACAAATCATGTCATTCCAAAATGAACCTGTGAAACATTCCATGAGTCATGGGATAGATTTAAAAATCGCTTATTATGTGTCCTCATCATAATTTGGCTCAACATGTGTTAGTGCTTCAATTCTATCATGGTCTTTCGCCGCCGGGTTTACAAACTATGGTTGATAGTGGTGGTTCTATTAATAGAATGACACCGAAGCATTAGAAGAATTATTTGAGATGCTAAGTATTAATTCCCAAAGAAAAGTGCTAGAGGTAAAAATAGGAGCCTATATCAATTGCAAGATAATTCAAATACACAAGCTCAATTTGAAAATTGGCAAATTCAAGAAGCATGTGCTCTATGTGGATTATATTCTCATGCTACTAATTTTTGTCCGTCAAGTGCTATGTATTCTGAACAGGCTAATGCTATGAATATGTACCCTCAAAGGCCAAGGAATGATCCATATTCCAATACATATAATCCTGGTTGGAGGAATCATCCTAACTTTTCTTGGGAGGAAATAAGCCTTTGCAACCTCAACAATTCCAACCTCAGCCACCACAACCTCCACAGTTGCAAAATCAAAATCAAAATCAATTGAGAATTGAAGAAGTTCCCAAGCAAGAAGTAGCAAGTAAAGGTCAAGCATCTTTGATGAAGTACATGCTTGAAGAAATCGAAAATCAAGAAACATATCGAAAATTGAAGCAAATAAAAGAGAAGAAGGGAAGTTCCCTAGTCAAACTGAGCAAGCTAAGTCAATCACCGTCCTGCGAAGTGGTAAGGTGATAGGTGAAGAGGTAAGTGATTCTGATCCTCCTTCTAATATGCATGCTTCAGTAGAAAATTCTGAAAAAGTAATAGAAAAAGAAATTGAAAAAGATAGTGTTAGTGATAAAGTGATTGATGATTTAAGTAATCAAGAGGTAGAAAAGAAAAAAAGTAGAAGTAGAGTTGGAGGTTCCAAATAAGGAACAGGAAAAAGAAAAAGAAATTCAAAATAAAGATAACACAGTTGAAGTAGATAAAGAATTAGATCAAGAAGAAGAGGAACCTTATGTGGCTCCACCACCTTATGTTCCTCCAATTCCGTTTCCAAGAAGACTTATGAAAAACCGAATGGACAAACAATTCACGGAAATTTATAATATGTTATCCAAAGTAAATGTAAATTTACCTTTGCTTAATGTTATTAAAAATATTCCAAAGATACGCAAAGTTTTTCAAAGATCTTCACTCTAAGAAACACAAGTTTGAAAACAACGAAAAGATTGTTGTTTCGAAACGCCGCCTGTTGTTTTACAACCCGAATTACCACCTAAGTTGAAGGACCCAGCAGCTTTAATATTCAAGTCTCCTTGGGAGACTCTAAAAGATGAAAGCAATGCTAGATTTAGGAGCAAGTATTAACTTGATGCCTTTCTCGGTCTATAAACAATTAGGTCTAGGAGAACTAAAACCCACTAATATGCAATTACAATTAGTGATCGCTCGTTAAATATCCCTTGGGTATAGTGGAAGATATCCTAGTTCAAAGTTGATAAATTAATCATACCAAGACTTTGTGGTTCTTGAGATGGAAAGGAAGATATGCACTAATAATGAAGTCCCAATATTGTTAGGCGGACCATTTATGGCAAGCTGCTAATACAATGATAAATGTGAAAAATGGTAAACTCACAATGTCAGTCCTAGGTGAAACAGTTGAAATTTACGTGTTTGATGCTATGAATAGACCTAGTGACATGAGTGCTTGTTTTTCAATTGATGAGATTGAGAAATTATCAACCGAAACTTTTGAAAAGAGCAAGATTATGAGAGAGATAGATTTATTGTCTATGATGATAGCCCTATTCCTCCCATAAAAATTGACATTGAGGAAATTGAAAGAGAAATAGAGGAAGAAGAAAGATTAGAAAAGAAAAGCTAGAAGCTAGTAAAAAGAAAGATGAAAAAGAAATAAAAGTAGAATCATAAATTAATTCTGATGAGTCAAAGAAAAGAGTTGAAGAAAGTTATGAAATTAAAGAAGATGAAGTAGAGATTCTAAAATCTCTCTTTGAGAAATTGAAATTGAAGATATTAAGGAAGAAAAACAAGAAGAGAATAATGAGGCTAAAATAAAAGAAACAATTAAAGCAGAAAATTCGAATTTATGCCTTCTATTAATTCTCCCAAAGTCGAAGAATTAAAGCCATTACCATCCCACTTAAAATATGCATTTTTAGGGAAGGTAACACTTTACCTGTTATTATAGCAAATTTAACTTATCGAAAAACAAGAAGAAAGTTTGTTAAAAGTTTTATGGACACATAGAGAAGCTTTAGGATGGTCCTTAGCTGACTTAAAAGGAATTAGTCCCTCTATGTGTATGCATAAAATTCATTTAGAGGAAGGTAGTAAACCTTCTAGAGAAAGACGAGAAGACTTAACCCACACATGGAAGAAGGCGTTAGGAAAGAAGTTCTTAAGCTCTTAGATGCGGGGTATAATTTACCCTATATCGATAGTAAATGGGTTAGTCTGTCAAGTAGTTCCTAAAAAGTCAGGAATTACTGTTGTCAAAAATGATAAAGATGAATTAGTCCCTACAAGGACTATTACTGGTTATAGAATGTGTATCGATTTGCGTAAATTAAATGCGGCAACAAGGAAAGACCACTTTCCTTTGCCATTTATTGACCAAATTCTTGAAAGATTGGCAGGCCATGAATACTATTGTTTTCTTGATGGTTTTTCTGGGTATAATCGATCCCTGTTGCACTGAAGACCAAGAGAAAACAACATTTACATGTCCCTTTGGTACTTTTGCCTTTAGGAGAATGCCTTGGGTTGTGTAATGCACCCTACTTTTCAAAGATGCATGATTTCTATATTTTCAGACTTAGTTGAAAGATGCGTAGAAGTTTTCATGGATGATTTTTCGCTTTCGGAAATTCTTTTGATCATCTGTTTAGAAAACCTTACATCCGTCTCCGAAAAGATGCTGCGAAACTAATTTAACGTTAAGTTGGGAGAAAAGTCACTTCATGGTAAAACATGGAATTGTCTTAGGGCATGTTGTTTCAAATAAAGGAATTGAAGTTGACAAAGCTAAAATTGAAGTTATTTCGCAACTACCCCCTCCCACTTCAGTTAAAGGAGTTCGAAGTTTTCTGGGTCATGCTGGTTTTTATCGTAGATTTATAAAAGACTTTTCCAAAATCTGTAAACCTCTATGTAATTTGTTAGCAAAAGATACAGAGTTTATTTTTGATAAAGAATGTTTGGAAGCTTTTAATTTATTAAAAGAAAAGTTAACTACTGCCCCAATCTTATCCGGCCCTGATTGGTCACTTCCTTTCGAAATCATGTGTGATGCATCAGATTTTGCAATTGGAGCCGTGTTAGGACAAAGGGTAGATAGAAAGCCTCATGTGATCCATTATGCTAGTAGAACTCTGAATGATGCTCAATTGAACTATACCACTATTGAAAAGGAATTTTTAGCAGTAGTATATGCTTTAGAAAAATTTAGATCATATTTGCTAGGATCAAAGGTGATAATTTTTTTCTGGATCATTCGCATTAAAATATCTCTTAAGCAAGAAGGATGCTAAACCAAGATTAATTAGATGGATGCTATTGTTACAAGAATTTGACATAACTATCAAGGATAAATAAGGAACCGAGAATGTTGTGGCCGACCACTTGTCTAGGTTAGAATTTTCACCCTTGCTGGAGCGTCAATTTCTTGATGATCCTGTCCCCATTAATGATAATTTTCCTGATGAACAACTCCTAGCCATTAAAGATTCTGACCCTTGGTATGCTGACTTTGTCAACTACTATGTGTCTGATATAATTAATCCGGATTTTGATCATTACGAAAAGAAGAAATTTTTGGCGGAAACGAAAAATTATTTTTGGGAAGCTCCTCACTTATACAAAATTTGCTCTGATTCTTTAATAAGAAGATGTATTCCAGAAAAAGACCAACAAGGTATCATGGAATTTTGCCATGAATATTCTTGTGGTGGTCATTTTAGTGGTAATAAAACCGCCGAAAATTTTTGCAATTTTTTATGCCTCAGATTGGCCTACTGCTTTAGAGATTGTGAACTGCTTTACAAAACATGCGACAAATGTCAAAGAACAGAGATGGTATATAAGGAGAAAGCGAGATGCCCTTACATGTTTATTTAGTAGTTGAAATCTTTGATGTTTGGGGTATTGATTTTTGGGTCCCTTTCCGTGTCCAATAATTGTGAATATATTTTGGTAGCAGCTGATTATGTCTCTAAATGGATAGAAGCAAACTAAAACTAATGATGGAAAACAAGAGTCAAATTTGTTGAAGATTTATTTGTTAGATATGGAGTCCCTAAGGCCATAATAAGTGAC
>CM028384.1:39487377-39559038 GCA_013146195.2 Codonopsis lanceolata | reverse complement strand
TCTTTTCCGTCCGAGCCTGAGGACTTTAGGTTTTCAATAAACCGGCCATATAGAAGTTCGCTTTGTGGCCATCTTAAAATAAAAAGTACAAGTTAAAACGTAACGTATAAGGTTCATTCGCTTGCAAACAATCTGGGAAATAATTACCTCTACCATGCACATCCCGATCTCGCCAACCAAGACCGAGCAGTAGTGTTCGACATTCCTTTTCCGAAGGCCAGATGGCGTAGCCTCTTTATGATGCCAAGCCCGATCGGGCAAGGACCCCGCTGCCTATTGGTATTAATGTTGTACAAGTCGTGACATCTACCACCTCAAGAATCGTTGATACCGCCCCGAAGTCTCTGCATTTGAAAGTCCTCTCTATGCCATGAAGGTACCCGGACCTCGATGCTTCCTCCCCGGTTGCCTCCGCCTCGCGACTGGTTCTTTCTTTCTCATGAGAGGTCGATGACATGTATTTTCTGGTGGCGGCTCACTGGGTCAGATTTGGCTGTAACAAGCATGACGAACAATATGAGCTGAGCAAAGATGAGTAGGAGGAACAATGGTAACAGGATCGCCGTTGTCTCTTGCTGCCTCTGGCCAGACCTCGCCTAAGAATCAAGAGGAACTAAGGGAAGCGGAAATAGGCTCTAGGTCGCGAGTTTCCTCCTCAGACCCTTTAGCGCCCCGCAGAACCCGGTAGCATCTTCAAGCATCTCATGCCCGCAATGTCGGAGAGGAAAAGGAAGATCGATAAAATTCAAAAAAGTAATGTATAAGGAAAAGATGAAGACATGCGCATCTTCGACGAGAAGACGAATATAATCGTTCCTGTGCTTCCTGCTTCATAGTCTGGGCATTTACCGGGAATCTCTCCCCATGACAAGCATCTCAAAGACGGTGGGCCTTCAAGATCAATAGGACTACATGAGCTCTACACCCCTACAAAGCCGCTGAGTACGCCAAGTGCATCTAAAAAGTGTGCAATCGTGACAAGACCTTCCGCCGAGCACCCAGCCCCGCCTCGCCTGTCCTATTTCAAGACCGAACAGTCATGAATGCCTTGGCTATTAGGGGTTCTCTAGCTCAAAAAACATTCTTGTCATATTTTAGAATCCCCATGTCTTCCAAGTAGGCTACGAAAGTCCATCCTACTTGGGATTCTAAAGAGTGGTCTTTCCGCCCCAGGCCAACTCGTCCTCAACAACTTGAAGTAGTTAGGATTGGAACAAATGGTGATGTTCGCTCTTTTTATCAAGTGAGAACAGAAGAACCTTCTCGAACAAAGTCATATCAAGCTCAGCCAAACCCGAGCACTTTATAAGTTACGGCAGATATACGACTGTAAACCTCACCGCATTGTAAGGATCGGAGTCATGCGGGGGGAGGGCATTGTTTAGATTAAGGAATTAAATGATGAAAGGATCCGTGGGAAGTCTTAGGCCGCCAGGGAAAAAGCCAAAATAAAAGACCATCGGTCTCCTTGGTAGTTGTGGCCTTTCTTTCGACATCGGATCGAAGGCCTTGGCAAATAGTTCTCGGTCAAGGCTCATCCGGGATAAATCTTCTTCGCGTAAAGTCATCCCATTTCATCGAGGCGAGGCACGTCGACCACATGTTATTTGCCTGCGGCGACGGCTGCTTCCTCTTTTCCCAAGGAGAGCTTGTGCTTGGGGGACTCAAACCCATAACGTGTGTTCTCCCTGGTGGACACCCGATCATCCTCAACGTTGGCATTTTGATCCTCTTCCCGCTCATGCTCACCGATGACATTATGACCATCATTTTGCTCAACGCCTACATTTCCCGGCCGTAAGCCATATGAGACTCTTGCTCATGGATGTCAAGTATTCTAGAGCCCTGAAGTTTCATCCAGCCTCGGTTCCTTCGAGCTACTTGATTCTACCTCAGTGCTCTCCTCGCTCAAACGAAGCTCCGAGATCGTAGCTGCGTCCTTCGATTTCTGAGCCGCTCTCCTTACATGAAGACATCCTACATGATTAGAGGAACAGATTAATTCCGCCCGAAAAATCGCAAGGATGAAGCCTAACCTCGCTAGGATTCTAAATCTCAAACCAACAGGTGGGCACCAAGTTCTCAAAATTCCTCGATTCCTATCTAAGTGTGTGTTCGCGTGTGTATGAAGATTGGAAAAGCAATGAGATGGATTTAGAAAGATGGGAAACTCTTTGAAAACAAAATTAAACATAAATCAAGGGAACAAGTAGAGATTGAAAAGTTTCAATTGAGGCAACGACATATTCAAAGATGCGTTAGAACCCCTAACCTAGTTTTTTTTAGAAGGAATAAGATGAAGAAGAAATAGAAATTGAAGAAAAATTACATGTTACGTTGATCTTCGATCTTGGCTGTGTTCTTGATGTTTGATGGTGATCTCGTTTCTTTCAGTAAATGCTGATAATTCAAAGAAGCGGCACATGAAGAAGAAGGCTCGTGAATTCAGAATGTTTATGAAAAGAGTTTTAGGAAGAGATTATTCATTTTATAGGTCAATGTGGGGTTAAAAAGCGAGAAATTACCTATAGACTTAGCTTCTTGGGCATGCGGTGCGGGAAACGAATCGACACATTTAATGCTGCCTCGGGAAAGATACACGCATGCCACCTCAGCCCTCGACTGACGGTTACACCCTAGCTTCACTTCAATGCATGACTGGCATCCACCTGCTCTTTTAGTCGTCGAACTGATCCCTTATATATTCGTCATCCATCCTGCTCTCCAAGTCTTACCTAGTCCGAGAATGAATAAGTCTTACGACGACCATACAATGCATCCTTCATGAACAAAATCTTATGCTCTCGTGACGGTTGGCCATGTGCTCGCCAGGACAAGAAACAGGGCCATCGAGTTGCCCGGCCCAAGGCCTAAGTATTGGCCACGTGCCCAACACGTCGTATCCATGGTCACGAACGAATCACACGCAGTTGAGCCCGAGCTCAATCCATAAACGAGCAGGGAATGAACGCTGATCGCCCCGATATAATGAACATGCAACTTCCGCTCAAGTCGGGGACCAATGTGTAGCGAACAGGCAGAGAGGGTTGGTCGAGCACGCTCATTCTTTTCAGTTACTTGGTAACGGTCTTCTTGAATGTGGGAGTTAATGCCGGGAAACCACACCCCCCCCCATGTTCCAAACGTGGCCCTGCACGTGCCCATCTTTCATGCCCCCCTTTGCCATCAAATGCCTTTAAAGGTTGTTCTATATAAACCTTCCTCCTTCAGAAGGAAGAGGTATGCACATTTTTATAGGTTAAAACTTTGACAAATTGATATCTCAATTGGGTGTTTTTTGATTTCTACACCGAGGTGTATTTGTAGGGAAAGCACCTGTCTAGTTCACGGCGATTGTTGATTCTTTGACAGGTTTGAGCCTTCAAGACAAGGATAGATGGAAACCGATATCCGGATATTCAAAGCCCAAAGTATCCGAACATTTTTGGATATATCACTTTTCAGTTTTAAACCGATTTTTTGTTGTTAAATAATGAGTTTGTGTATTGAATTTTTTTTATACTTTTCGGTTTTAAAACGATTTTTTTGTTAATTTTTTTATTTATAAATTTTTTTATTATTTTATGAAATATATTAAATAACGTTAAATAAATTTATTTGTTGAGAAGTATAAAAATAAGATTGAAATGTAAAATTAATGATATGACATTAGGATCCAACTTAAAAATGTTTAAAAAAATTATATAATAGGAAAATATATTTTTAAGTAGGTAAGAAGTGAAAAAATGTACTCCTTCCGTCTTTAAATTATTGTCTCGGTTGATCTAGCTCATGGATTAAGAAAAACAAATTAAATTAACTTGATTATTTATATTGGTTTAATGTATACTTTCTTTTAAAGTTCATGTGTATATAATCTATAATTAAAGTATGATAAAAAAGTAAAGATAAAATGATAAAAATATTATTTTTAAAAAATAAGTTTCAAACTAGATAATTATTTTAAAACAAAAAAAAAAACAATAATTTAGGGTAAAAAAAAAGTAAGCAATGTGGCTCCTACGAATTAAGTGGTGGATTCCAGTTCAACATGTCATGTAGCAGGATTGAGACCGTGGACTTTAATGGTGCGTCAGGTAGTTTAATGCTTTATTTGACCGCCCCCAAATCAGATCTCATCCTCCGTTTTTTTGGACAATATTTTGTTGAGCAGGTCGAGGCGATCTTCGTTCCCACGACTCAATTTACTAATACATTGAATCCAATAATGCAAATCTATTTTATAAAAAATATTTATAAAATTATTTTATATAAATTTTTGTCTATTCAAGAAAGTTTTTTGTAATATTATTTTATAGATTTTAATTTGTAAGATTGAGCATCACCTTCTCACAGTTTAACTCATTAATACATCGTGGGACAGGTACAAGAGAGCTTATAGATTTTAATTTGTAAGACTGAGCCCTATCTCTCATAATTTAACCCACCAATACACCGTGAGACGAGTAAAGAGAATCCGTCTTATAAGAAATATCAGTAAGACTATCTTACCCAAGTTTTTACCTAACTAAAATAAGACAAAAACTTCGGTATGACGGTCTTACAGTCATTTTTTGTAAGATAGATCATATTTACCCAGCACACCATGTATTAATAGATTGAATTATAAGAAAATACGATTCTATTTTACTAATTAAAATCCAAAAAACCATCATACGAGAGACTTACTCCTAAAATAATACTCTTAATTATATTCAAACATTATTAGAATTTTGAACAACTCAAATTCTAATTAAATTTTTCAAACATAAAAAGCATCACACAATTTTGTTTATTACTTCGATACAACTTAAAGAAAACATAGTAGCTAGAGTAAAAGTACGTAGTTTAAGAAAGCTTGATTTTTTTAATTAAACAAGGTTATTTTTTTCAGATGGGGAGTAGGTTAGAGTGAAAGCATCTTTAGGGCATTATTAAGATGCTAAGTTGTTGTAAATCCCAAAGCAATTGGGATAAATTTAATAGCATCTCTGATGATAATGCTAATGTAGATGTGTAAGAATTTAGATGTCACTTAGGATTTATATTAATTTTAGAAGAAAAAATCATTCTGGTGCAAATCTATATATATATTTAAAGTTGGTGAGGAGCATTATGGTTGTGCCACCTCACCACCTTTAGATAAATCTTTATTCTAAATCATCCATGTGGAAGTTTTAAAAACATTTGGTTTTCTAGCCATTAGCTAATAATAATACCTAATAACAATCAATATGATAAGGGATATTAGTATTAGTATTAGTATATATAACTTCTTCTATTGTCAATAGTAGAAGACTTATATTTAAAAAAATTTACAACTAACATTACTTCTAACCAATGTGGGATAAAACTCTTCAAGGTTAGATATTCCTTCTAATGACTCACTTTTAACATCATACTTTAAGTTTTGATATCTTATTCATCCAAAACTTGATTTGAACAAATAAATATATCATTTCGATGTTCTTGCCGAGTAGAACACATTTACACAATTATTTTTGTCAACAAACAAATGACACGTAAAGAAATTTGTGCCTCAAGTTGCACAATTTCTTTTACTAAAAACATTAATTTTTTAATAAGTATTATACTTTAACTCTTAATATCTTATTCATCCAAAACTCAATTTGGATAAATAAATATATCATTTCGATGCTCTCACCAAGTAGAACACATTTGCACAATTACATTTACCAACAAACAAATGACACGTAAAGAAATTCGTACCTCAAGTTGCATAATTTCTCTCACTAAAAACACTAATTTTTTTTAACAAATATTATACTTTAAGTCTTGATATCTTATTATCAAAAACTCAATTTGGACAAATAAATATATCATTTTGATGCTCTCACCGAGTAGAATACATTTGCGCAATTATCTTCGTTAACAAACAAACGATACGTAAAGAAATTCGTGTCTCAAGTTACACAATTTCTTTCACAAAAAACACTAATTTTTCAACAATAGAAGAGATGTATCCCACATTGGTTAGAAATTGATGTTGGTTTTAAAAATTCTATTATTAAGTACCAATAGAAGAAATGCATCATGCATCATACATTGGTTGGAAAGTGATGTTGATTTTCAAAGTCACTAGAAAACCAAAAGTTTTTAAAGCTTCCACATGGATACTTTAGAATGAAGATTTATCCAAAAGTAGTGAGGTGGCACAACTATAGTGCATATGATAAAATATTTTTACAATTATTACCAATAGAAGATGTATATCTCACATTGGCTAGAAAATGATGTTTAGTTTAAATTATTTTATACTATAACACATTGTTTAAAAAGAAAATGTTAGATTTTAAAGTCTTTAAAAGACTAAAAACTTTCACTTTTACAAGAGATGTATCTCATATGGTTACAAAATATTCTACTATTATTACCAATAGAAGAGATGTATCACACATTGGTTAGAAATTGATGTTTTTATTAAAAATATTATTATTAATTACTAATTGAAAAGATGTATCATACATTTGTTATAAAGTGATGTTGATTTTTAAAGTTTTTGTTAAAAACTTCTACCATTATTACCAATAGAAAATGTATATCTCACATTGGTTAAAAAATGATGTTGATTTTTAATTATTTTAGATTATATAAAAGACTTACTATTATTAGCAATATAAGATATATATATATATATATATATATATATATATATATATATATATATATATATATATATATATACTTTTGGTTTTCTAACAATTAACTAATAATAATACATAATAATAATCATAATGATAATGATAATGAGTATTAGTATTAGTATATATAACTTCTTCTATTGTCAATAGTAGAAGACTTATATTTAAAAAAAAATTACAACTAACATTACTTCTAACCAATGTAGGATAAAACTCTTTAAGGTTAGATATTCCTTCTAATGACTCATTTTTAACATCATACTTTAAGTTTTGATATTTTATTCATCCAAAACTTGATTTGGACAAATAAATATATATCATTTCGATGTTCTTGACGAGTAGAACGCATTTGCACAATTACTTTTGTCAACAAACAAATGGCACGTAAAGAAATTTGTGCCTCAAGTTGCATAATTTCTTTCACTAAAAACACTAATTTTTAATAAGTATTATACTTTAACTCTTGATATCTTATTCATCCAAAACTCGATTTGGATAAATAAATATATGATTTCGATGTTCTCACCGAGTAGAATACATTTACGCAATTACATTCGCCAACAAACAAATGACACGTAAAGAAATTCGTGCCTCAAGTTGCATAATTTCTCTCACTAAAAACACTAATTATTTTAATAAGCATTATACTTTTAAGTCTTGATATCTTATTACCAAAAACTCGATTTGGACAAATAAATATATCATTTTGATGCTCTCACCGAGTATAACAAATTTGCGCAATTACCTTCGTCAACAAACAAATGACACGTAAAGAATTTCGTGCCTCAAGTTGCACAATTTCTTTCACTAAAAACACTATTTTTTCAACAATAGAAGAGATGTATCCCACATTGGTTAGAAATTGATGTTGATTTTAAAAATTCTATTATTAAGTATCAATAGAAGAAATGCATCATACATTAATTGGAAAGTGATGTTGATTTTCAAAGTCACTTGAAAACCAAAAGTTTTTAAAGCTTCCACATGGATGCAAGTATTTCATATTGGTTACAAAGTATTCTACTATTATTATCAATAGAAAAGATGTATCACATATTGGCTATAAATTAATGTTGATTTTAAAAATACTATTATTACTAAAAAATTACTATTATTATTAATACAAAATATGTATCTCACGTTAGCTAGAAACTTATATTAATTTTAAAAGTATGTAGGTAAAAAAATCATTTAATATTAGTAACAATATAAAAAAAATTATAATAATAGAAGAGATTAACAATCTAATTATAATGTCTAAAAGTCATATTATTATTACAAAAATATATATATCCCACATTATACCCGTGTATAGCACGGGCTAAATAACTAGTATGAATGATAAGTGTAGATATAATACGACAACCAAATTTATTTACATTATAAATAATAATGTCAATCTTTACATTCTACTTGAGGGTGTGAATACATTTAAATCATTATTATTCTTTTTAAAACTTTTTCTATTGGTTGCTTTATTTTTTTTCTTTTTTTAATTAGTATTTTAGTGGTGAGATACATGTCACATAAGATTAAATCCACATTAGTATTAAAGAGATCTATTTTGATTAAATGTAAATGAAAAAAAAATAACGCATATGATTGAGGGTGTGACTTACCTACGACCGCGTATGATCAAATCCACTGTTTCATTTGTGATGCTGTAACTACACATTGAAAGAAGCATACTTAAAATGTGTCCTTATTAAGTACTTTCCCCGTTCTTGAAAATTTGAAAGCTAAACATCCGTTCTCAACAATTTTAAAGTCAAATTTTTTGAAAAATCAATTAAAACGATAAGTAGATAGTTACCCATTTTGCATTGAATAACCATTAAAAAAAGTTAAATTGCATGACTTTTAAGCAGTAATACAATAGTTTGGTTTTATGCGTAAAGTTAATTTACTTTTTTATTTATAATTTTAATAATTCTCTGAATATTGACTTAGCCAGAAAGGGGATTTTGAAGCAAGACACCGATCTATATTCTATGTGCCAAAGACAATTGATTACGTATCAAAGAAAAGGGGTTACACTTTACATCCTTCTCTGTCTGCTCAAGTGTGACACCTGTCCTTTACAATTCTGGTACTTATAAATTACGGTTTTTTTTGACCTAACACATTATTTAAGAAAAATTAATTCATTGTATTATAAATATTAGTGAAATATATGGTTTTTTTAATGTCCTTAAGCATATGGCCATAATTAAAATATGTAAAAAAAAAAAAGTAAGGATAAAATGATAAAAATATTTCTAAAAGAATTTTTTTTTTTGAAAAATGACAATTATTTTAGAACTGATGAAAAAAAAAGAATGACGATAATTTGAAAACCGAGAGAGTATATAAAAGAGAAAAAAATAAAGACACGTGTTGACATTACCGGAAATGTTAGGGGGAAATTTTGGCCGGTCCCTTTTTAAAAAATTTTAACCTCAAAAGTTTATCTTTTTTTTTTTCAACCACAAAAGACCAATTTTTGAAATATTGTTACAAAAATGTCATTGTCTTGTTCAACAGCGCCGACAACACACTTTGGATTCGAAAATTACGATTGTTTGCAACAAAACGAAGATCGAGGTAAACGAGTTTTTTGATTCATGTACTATAATTGATCTGTGCTGGATTGAAGAATTTTTTTGTTGGAACGAAGGCGGAGAAAGAGAATGAAGAAGAAGGTTTACGACGAAGGAGATGGAAGAAGCACGTAAAGGATGTGGTCTGATTTTTTATGATTTTGTATTGTGGTTCAAAAATTAATGCACTAAAATTGATAAATCGCAGTTCAAAAATAGATTAACAATTACATTATTAAACCGCGGTGCAAAAATTAATGCACTAAAATTGATGAATTGCGGTTCAAAAATAGACTACCAATTATACTATTGAATCGCGGTACAAAAATTAATGCACTAAAATTGATGAATCGTGGTACAAAAATAGATTAGCAGTTATACTATTGAACCGCAGTGCAAAATTAATTTAATAAAAATTGATGAATCGTGGTTCAAATATAGACTAACAGCTACACTATTGAACTGCGGTACAAAAAATAATGCGATAAAATTGATGAAATGTGGTGCAAAAATAATGACCTCCGTAGCGCACCTACGATTCATTAAGGGTATCGTAGTCATTTTGCCATAAAAAAAATTTCCGATTAAAAATAAAAAATAATATATTTTAATAATTAAAAGT
Organism: Codonopsis lanceolata; assembly: GCA_013146195.2. Lineage (NCBI taxonomy): Eukaryota > Viridiplantae > Streptophyta > Magnoliopsida > Asterales > Campanulaceae > Codonopsis > Codonopsis lanceolata. The sequence continues at coordinate 39,549,175 of CM028384.1, read as the reverse complement.
TTCAAAAAATAAACCGACATCAATTTTTTCTAAAATTTAAAGGCTGAAAACAGTTTTAGATACCCAAGATAATGAAATAGGTCCAGTTGACAATACGGGAAAGGTCATGTAAGTCGTGGTGCGTTCAAATGCAAACGTACAAATTCCTTAATCCTTATCCCTTTCTTCTTTTATTTAAAATCATAATCCAGCCGGATTCGGTTTTTGTTAAAAAAAATAAGACTCAAAACCGGACCAACATTCCTCTTCTTAAATAACTAGTACTCTTGTTCGTGCCGATGACACGATACTAGTTTATAAATTTATCAATAAGTTAAACATATAATATGAAAATGAATTAATACTTACTTATAATTTATCTAAATTAATTATAATAACAGTTAAAAAAAACAAATATTTCAAATTACAAAACTTACGATTTTTTAAAAAATTATTTGTATACGAAATTACGGGTTAGAAAAAAATTAAATTGATTAAATTAATTACTATAACAATTAAAAAAGAAAAAAATTAAAATAGAAATATTCAAAACTTAAACATAAATTAAATTGAGATTCAGTTTTTTTGTTTGCATATAATTGATTAATAATTGAATAGCTAAGGGGTGGATCCCATCCTACGGATCCCACTAATAGAAGAGTAAAATTAAAGATATATCTCTTATAAGATGGACTTATGGATCATAATTTGTAAAACGAAATTGTACTTTCTTACAACTCAATCTATCAAAACATAATGAGTGTCGGGTCAAAGTGATCTACATGTCTTACAAAAAATACTCGTAAAACCGTTTTTCTTACATTTATACAAAAAAATAAAAGGACAAAATGATAAAACTTATTTTCCTAAAAGGAAAGTTGAAAACAAGATAATTGCTTTCTCTGTTCTGGGCAAACAGTCCACTATTCGGTTTTGAGATGTTTCACCTAAAGAGTCCACTTTTAAAAATTAAGTCATAAAAATGTCACTTCATTTTAGCAAAAACTTAGGTAAAACGGTCTTATAGTCATTTTTTATAGGACATATCCTTTTTACCCAACTCACCACATATTGATGGGTTAAGTTGTAAGAGAGTGATGTTCCATCTTACTAATTAAGATCCGTAAAATTATTTTTAAAAAACTTATTATTTTATTTTTAATAAACTACTAATTATGTCATTTTCTTAAACAAAAAATAACTTTCCAACACGGACTGTTTACTCGAATCATTGAGAATATTTTCTAATTAACGAAAAAAACAACAATTATTTAGATCGGATTATGATTAGCAAGATGTTTTCAATCTGCTCATTGTTCAATGCCGGGCGGGATGCCCCACAAAACAAACAAGAATATATTGTTGACGGACTTCTGGAAGGTCATAATAAATGGCCCTAATAATGATACACAAGATGAGACAGTAACTTGACTAACTTCAAGTGGTATACAAGATTTCATGAAAAGTCACAGGCTCACAGCCAAGCCAATATTCCATCTTTGCCATGCCATTGCCGGCTATTATAAAAGAGATAGGAGGTTATCGACGGTTCAGATCAAATTATATTAAATATAATTAATGATTTAGATTGATTTGTAAGTATATGAGTTATAAATGAACATCTCAGTTATAAATTATGTTTAAATTGTCATTCTACAATTACATAAAACTGAATTATCCTGTCAGTTGTGAGTTTTATTTATCATGATCATTTATTGAATTAATCGCATACCAACACCGTACGTATGTCATGAACACGTATACTAATATTTTTTTAATAGTAATGATACAAACTTTCCTAATCATCACCAATTTAGAGTCAAGTCATTGGAAGATTTGTTTTGTTCATTCTTGACCATTCATTAGATGATCATAAAGATTGGCAATGTTTCAAAATATGTACTCCCTCCGTCCCTAAATTATCGTCTTCCTTTCCTTTTTAGTCCGTCCTAAAATAATTGTCCAGTTTGAAACGTACCTTTTTATAACATCATTTTTACCACTTTATCCTTACTTTTTCACTCTACTTTAATTATGGGCCACATACACATGAGTTTTAAAGAAAACTATACATTAAACCAATATAAATAATCAAGCCAATTGTTTTTTTTAAACTGTGCGTCGGATCAACCAGAACGATTATTTAGGGACGGAGGGAGTATTTCTTTTTAATTAAAACTAAAGCCAATTCCTCGATCAAATAAAATAGATTGGGTTCTTTATTCTATAGGAGTAGTTATTTATCATCCCCTAATTGCATTTGCATCCCTCCCGTCGGGCTCCCAATCCCAATATCTATTATATAAAACAGATCAGGACGGTTACAAAAGCTATTTACCGGCTAGGATTTAGTTTTAACAAAGCTATTTACCGGTCAAGATTTAATTTTAATAAAGCTATTTATCGGTCAGGATTAACTCATATCAAAAGCTATTTACCGGCCAGGATTTGTTTTTACGAAACACAATCAACGACCAGGATTCCATTTCATCTACAACCGTTTTTCACGTTTTTTTTATCCACAACCGTTTTCTCTTTCTTCCTATTCCAATTAATTCTCCTACTCCTACTCCATCTCCTACACCTATTCTCTTCTATCCTCATTTATAATAGAGTCATCCCGTTCTTCAACCTTCAGTTCATCTGGCCTTCACCAAAAAAGAGTCTCATTCGATTCCTTCTTTCCAGTCTTTTTTCCCGATCCGTTACCCGTCAGGGACCTATGAATGATCTGGTTGATAATTATTCACTGTGGTACCCACCAACGACGCCGAAGCTCATCACGTGTCGTTCATTGTCGAGGATCTCGAGGCATTCTGCTCGACCACGCCAAGCAACCCCGACACCACCCGCACGCTGCCGCCGAGGATCACGTGATGCTCTTTAGAAGTGTTTATACGCGCTGCGGGTTGTCGAGCGGCGCATTTACGGACCGACAGTGGAGATTGGGGCGAAATCGCTCGACAACGGAGGAGCAAAGATTGGTTGAGACCCACCGCGTGGGTATGGTGTTCATCGGGTACGGGAACCGAGGAAGGATTGGATTACGGTGGATTCGATGGAGGGACGTTTGGGATTAGCTTTGTTACAGTGTGTATTTTTATTTGTTTTCGTATCAGTAAAATATTAGTGGTTTAGGAAGTTTATAGGAATATGATCATTTATCTGAAAACTTATTAGGGTGTGACAGTGAGGTTGATAAGGAAAAAGTAATTCATAGGTAAAAAGTGATTCAGAAGGGAAAAAAATGTTAAATAAAATGAAATAACTAATGATATTTGATGGTGGGATCAATTAAAAAATTTGTAAAATTAGTTTATCATTATAAAACAGATCAAGCGATTGGGAAAAGATATTTACCGGCCAGGATTTGATTTTGCCAAAGACAATCACCGGCCAGGATTAAATCTCATCTAAACTGACACAATTACGAATCAATCTGGACCATCAGTTGTGTTTAGCACAATTTGATCAGGACCACCAATTAGACCCTGAGAACCTAATCTAACCGTTTCCTATTCACGTTTTTCTTCCTACGTTTTTATTTCAATCGGCTTTCTTCCATCCTTACGAATACCTTAGTGGATAATAACAAACCCTTTACCATCTTCTTCGCATCTCCCCCGCTTAGCTACCGTTACTTTCTCTGTCTAATCCCTTAATTATTTATAGTTCTCACTAATTTAAATAAATTTAAGTACTGTTGTGATATTAGCCAAGATTTTTAAATGTATAGGGCCATAATTATTAAATTAGAATACGTGTTCTCCTCACTTAATTATTAAAAAGGAAACGAAAATTAGTTTTTTTAGTTCCGTTTTTAATATACACACACAAAATATTTAATTATATATATATACACACACACACACAATATTTATTATTTATTATATTGATTTATTTGACATCGTCCCATACTGACATTGTCTCATACTGGCGCCGTGCCATAGGCATGGGCACAAAATCTAGTATAGTTATTAATATTCCTTCAAAATCTTGGCTTTCTCGATAATAAATCTGCCTTCCTTGAATTTCTGCAAGTTATCAAAAGCTCGCAAATATTTCCAACCCATCACCTCCCCACAGTTCTGGCAACAGATATCGATAACGGTGAAACGACCGGTTATAAGCTGTTGATCCAGTTTTGGGCCCACCACAATGTTCATCGCCTAAGAAAACAAGTAGGCTTGCCCAGATTTTGCCTATAAAATCATCGAGAAACCTGTCGCCTGATGTGAATGTGATAATCAAATTTAAACAACAAATTATGTACGAAATTGATGATCCACACCTTGAATGATTTAGAAAGGAGGTCCTGCCGCAGAGCAATCGGATTTATGCAATTGTTGCAGCTGAAAAAGGGGTGCCCTGTGAACTCCTCCATTAATCTCTGAAAAATTACTTAAATTAACAACTTATTCAATAGGCTAAACATGGCAAGAAAATAATTGGAGGAGAAATCAAACATTTAAGTAGTGAAGGATGATGATCATGAAATCTGCTCCTTGAGTTGTGTGGTTACCGGTTAGGGAAACTAGAGCTGGAGGATATATAAGAGCATCCCCATTGTTTATTTTTTGGTATTCTTAACCAAATTCTTAGTTAAGAATACCAAGAATCAACAATGAGAGGTATTATTCCCGAAATTCTTAACCAGGAGAGAGAAGGTGAAATTCTTCTGGAAGAATTTCTCATAAGTGAACCATGGGTCAACACAAGCATTTCAAGAATATAAGCAGCAAAATTCAGAGATACGTGATAAAAACACCCATCATGCTCTTCGATCCAACTTATTTGAGCATATATGGTGTCGTTATGGTGACAGCTAGTGATAGAGCTTAATTATTGACATTTTTATGTAATTCTAATTATTGAATTGTTTTGACGTAATTTTTAAGTATTTATGTTTTATGTAATTTTATCATTTTATGTATTATTTTCAATTTTAACGTTTTTATGTAATTTTCTATTTATGTTATTGTACGTTTTATAGATAAGTTATTAACTAAATAATAAATTATAAAATTTAAAAATAATAATGTAATTATTATTTTTAAATTAATTTATGTCTTAATTTATAAATTAATTGTTTATACGAAATATTTAAATATCAAATATATTAAATAACGTGAAATAAATTTATTTGTTGAGAAATATAAAAATAAGAATGGAGTGTAAAATTAATGAGGTGACAGTGGGACCCAGTTAAGAATATGTTAAGAGGAAGATATATTCTTAAGTAGATAAGAAGAGAAAAGTGTGTAGGTGGCAGTGAGACCCAGCTAAGAAGTTGTGTAAAAATTTTTAACAATGGAGATGCTCTTAGAAAACCTGATAGATATCGCTGGATAATTGGATATAGCATTAAATAATTGACTTTTTATCCATGTATATATATATATATATATGTGTATATATATATATATATATAACACTAATATATATATATATAACATTTTCTCACATAAAACACATTTCTAAAAACAGAAAGTATAAAAAAATTATGCCCTACCTTAAAAATGTAAGTTTTCATGTTTTTCACCCCTTTTAATTCAATTTATATTTCTGGAAAACTCTTCGTTTTTTTTTTGAAACAAATTAATTGAATGCATTATAAATGGAGCGAAAAGGTGAAACATTTCTTAGCAAATGAACCACTTCATTTTATCTATCAATATAAATAAAATAAATATGTATTTTTTATAAACGAAATCATAAGAAAACAAATCTGGTCGTAAACAAAATAAATGCACCATTCTATATTTTTTACAATACATATTCAATTTAATTCAAGAGTTTAGCGTAAAAAAAAAATACATATTCAATTTAGTTCAACAGTATACTACAAAAAATATGAATCATGACATATATTGTTATACAATACATATTCAATCACAATAAATATGGATCCTGACCATCTTTTCGTTATTGGAATATTTTTTACAACTTGATAAACGAAAGATGTTCTTAAAAAAAAATTAAAAAAATCATTGCAAGATATTAATTTTAAGACCTCTTTTATAAATATGTATTTTTTTTAAAAAAAACATATCTATTAAATACATATCTTAATTAGATAAGCACGTAACACTAATATATATAACATTTTTTCACCTAAAACACATTTCTAAAAACAGAAAGTATAAAAAATTATGCCCTACCTTAAAAATGTAAGTTTTCATGTTTTTCACCCCTTTTAATTCAATTTATATTGCTGGAAAACTCTTCGTTCTTTTGGAAACAAATTTTTTTTTTTTAACCAGGTTGAATCCTAGAGTAGTAGTTCCGGTCCCTCATTGCTACTACCAGGAAAATCGTGGGATGTGCCCGAATGATACAGGGTTTGAGAACATGTCAACTAATAACACATACAAGGTTCAACCTCAGAAAAAAACAAATTGCTTTCACCAAGTATCGAACTCACGCTGCATGCCTCCAGAATCTTTTATAAATATGTATTTTTTTAAAAAAACATATCTATTAAATACATATCTTAATTAGAGATCTGTATTTTATGTTGTACTTGAAATATGAATAAAAAGATCTAGAAATTAAATATCTTTATTTTAAAATAGAATAATTACATTAAAAATAAATTAGAAAAACATATCTGATAAATACAAATAAAAAGTTTGGAGATTTGTTTTTGTTTTCTACTCGAAATCTAAAAAACAGGACTAAAAAATTAGAGATCAGTATTGTATAACAGATGTATTTTATAAAAAAATTAAAAATAGATCTGATAAAAAAATATCTAAAAATTTCATATCTTAATATTAATGAAACAAATTATTATTTTAAACTTTGTTAGTAAACAATAAAAGAAAGACAAATCCCACAAGAGAAAGCACGCATTGTTTTGCAAACCAAACTTTTAACAACTACGCATTTGTCCATATAGTTAATTAAGTACATTGGACATTGTCAATTACAAAAGTGTTTTTAATTAATGGTGGAACAAAACAACTCTATATTAAAAAAATCCAAAATTACATATCCATATTTGAAAATAACATATATGTATTTTTAACTGTATTTATAAAAGTGTAGTAATAGAATATAGAATAGCACTACCATTTATAAAATAATTAAAATATAAAGTTGAATACTATATATAACTAACAAAATTTTATTTAAAATATAAAAAAGGACATTTTAAAGATCTAAATGTGACAGATTGATTAAGCGTTAGGTTTTTTTTTTGATAAGTCGAGGATGGCTTTAAAAAAAATCAAAGGGTTAGAGGATGGTCAGGATCCAAAATTGATAATTACGTTGTTGAAGAAAATTTTGTAAATGAAAATAATGTTGGACAAAAAGTTTTTATCCAAAAAAATATCATTGATACCATCAGATGTAAAGTTGTCTTTCAAGTTCTAAAGAAGACAATTCTCATTAATAATATCATATATTCATATGCGATGAAAATTAACAAGAGTTAAGGTCAATCACCGTCGCATGTAGAATTTTTTTTTTCTGAAAAAGACAATTTTCAACCATGGACTTACGTCGTAGTTTTTAGAGCAATGAATCGTTCTGGTCTGAAGATATTGATATACGATGAATATGAAAAACCAACAAATAAAACAACAAATGTTGTATATAACGAAGTTTTTCAGAATCTATAATAATTACTCTTACAATGATATATTTATATTTAAGATATTCTCTTTAATTTATTATTTTAATTTTATTTTTTTCCTTAATATTTTGGTTATGTGTAATTTAGTTGAAAAAGTGTTATGCCATGCGTTTAACGCATGAGTGCAAACACTATTATGTAATAATTTCCATCATTGCCTCGCTGACTATAGCCAATATTCCATCTTTTCTGTACCTCCGGGAGATAATTGTAAAAAAATGTTGTCCTATTTCATCAATCGTAAATTAAACCTCGTGTTTTCAATTTCAATAATTAAAATTTTCACTTATTTCTTTTCTTCAATTTAAACATTCCGTCTGTTTGGCGTTAGAAGAGATAACAGAAAGCTGAATTAGCGGCTTGCGTGACGCTGACGTGGCTGTGACGGGGGTTTTTCACATGTTTCCCTTCATTCCAATAGAATTTGTTTCATAACAAACCCTGTACAAACAATTTTTTTGCAAATTAAATATTTTTTCTCATTTATAAAATCAAAAATATTTCAATTAAATTTAACACTTTCAAATTCCAATATTTTTATTTTAGTCATCATGAATACATCAGTTTATTATTATTGTGGAAGAATATTTGTTCCGAAGACAGCAAAGATAGATCAAAATTTAGGGAGAAAGTTTTTAGGTTGTCAACGATTTGGGGTACATCAATGTATAAATAGTTTTAATTTTTTTATCAATATCTATTTTTATTTTTGTGATTATTTATCAGTATAAATAATTTTAATGTATAAAACAAAAATTATTTATATTGACAATTTTTTGTGTGATTATTTGTCAGTATCAATATCTATAAACAAAAATAAACTATATTTATACAATTAAATAAACTGTCAGTATAATTTAAAATTCCTTTAAATTCGATTCAATTCGTCACAATGACAATATTATCATTGTAACTAATATTATCCGTTACCCTGATTCGTTCGATCTCAGTCCTTGGAAAATAAATACTATAATTTTAATATTTATAATAGAACTAATCATCTTTTCTTATTATATATGTTGGGTTAATATATATTGCTATAGTGAAGACAAATACAGTATATAATATAAGAAATATACAAATATCCCAAATTAAGTTACCCTCCCAACCCTAGTATGTAAATTGTTCAATTTTAATTATCGTTCGAAAAGTGGTGTTGGCCATTACTTCGTAATAGCTACGTTTCAAATATGAACTATAAATAAATATTGAAGCGCACACATTTCTATTTTAATAATAATAATTTTAAAAAAAAATCTTCAATAAGAGGGTATATATCCATCACGAACGAGTTTTGACTTTTGAACCACTTAGATAATATTGAATCAACAAGTTTGATTTTAACACAACAAATATTGATTTGCTTATAAAAGCAAGACCGGTAAACACAACATATCTATCAATATGTCCCCCGAGGCATAACCGAGTGGTAAAGGAGGGACATAAGATCTTTGGAGCGTGAGTTCGATCTTGGTGAAAGACTTTGCTTTTCGAGGTTGGACTTGATGTGTTATCGGACTGCTCTCAAACCCGTATCATTTCTCACATCTCGCGATTTTCCTGGTAGTAGCAATGAGGGACCGGAGCTACTACCCCAGGATTCAACCTGGTTAAAAAAAAAAAAAACATATCTATCAATATTAACCCCTTGGTTACGAATTCAATATCTAATAGCACTCAATTTTAAAAAAAAAAGTAGGCCTAACCGCGACTTTCTTAGTTGCCGCCTAATTCTATAGTTTGCCGATAGATAGAAGAAAGAAGAAGAAAAAAGATGAAAAAGAAGGAGGCTATCTCAAGACTCTCCGTAATATTTTTTGTTTTTAGTTCTTAACTTAGCTGGTTTATTGCTTTTGGGTTATTTAGAATTGAAATTAAAGGTAGGTTTGTATATTTTTGTTCATTTTACAAATATAGACAAATGCTTGATAAAATGACAAACAAAAAAAAATTAAATTTGTAGTCAATGTGTTTAATTTTTGATGTAAATTATCAAAAAAAAATAGTAATTATGCTTAATTCTCCTAGTCCCCATAAACGACCGCCTAACGATTTTTAATAAATGATGTGACATCTTATATGTCATATTGTTAACATAATTTTTTAACTTATAGTGGAGCTCATAAAATGCCAAATAAAATGACACATTAAAAACCATATCATTTGGTGCACAAATTTGAATGCTCATTGAGTGACTCTAGCATTACTCATAAATTTTCCCACCATTGTTCCAAGTCTCCAACTCAACCCATCAAAGTTTAATTGGAGTAATAATCTTCCCAAGCTATTTATTTTATTTTTATTACTCATGTTTCAAGTAAAATAAAAATAAATTAAAATTATTTTTATAAATATAGCTTATTTTTATATAATAAATACTGATATTCACAAATATTCACACACAAAAAATAAACTCTCATTATAAATAATTTTGATTTATTTTTATACATTAAAATTATTTATATTGACAAATAATCAAAAAATAAAAATAAAAATTGACTAAAAAATTAAAATTATTTATACATAGACATACCCCAAATCGTTGACAACCTAAGAACCTCTTCCTAAATTTTGATATATGATATATCCTTGCTGTCCCCAGAACAAATATTCTTCCACAATAAAATGAATGTATTGAAAATTGAAATTTTGTTGATTTTATAAATGAGAAAAAAAAGTTTGATTTGCAAAAAATTGTTTATCCAGGTTTGTTATGGAACGAATACTAATGGAATGGAGGGAAACGGGTGAAAAACTCCCGCCACATCAACGCCACGCAAGCCGCTGACTCAACTTTCTACCATCTCTTCTTACACCTAATAGACGGAAGGTTTAAATTGAAGAAAAAAATAAGTGAAAGTTTTAATTGTCAAAATTGTAAACACGAGATTTAATTTGCAATTCATGAAATAAGGCAATTATTTTTCGCAATTCTCTTGTACCTCCCACTAAATTATCAGCATGCAGCATAAAAGCATAACAGGGTTCATTTCATGCTAATCCTGTTTAACCTTTTTTAATCGCATTTTAGGATTTCGGATTTCAAAGTGCTAATAGAATAACTTTATTGATAAAAAATTGAAATCAAACTCCGACTATCCCTAAACGTAAATGTTGGACCCTAAAAACAAGCCCAAAACTGCGCGAAAGCAGCGAGTACTAAAACAAAGATATATATGTATGTGTATATATATATATATATATACACACACCAATAATATAATAAGAAACATAATAATATTTAATAAAAGTATATTCTAATCCACCAATTTGATCAAATCTTGACCAAAACTTTACATACACTTACTATTTATATTATTACAAGAACTATACACTTGCTATTTTACCAGTTTACATGGACTAGCAAGCACTAACGACCATAATCCGACCTTGGATAAGGAAGGAAGATTAGACAATTGATAGCACCATCCTAAATAGCCATAGGGAAGTCAAAAACACCTACACCCAAGAATAACCGATAATAACATAGCCATTAGCCTCGGTAAAATCACTAGTGTACAGAAAGCATTATGGCCCTAAATGCAGAGTTATACACGCGATATCTGCAATCATCTTCTGCTATGTTTCTAAGATCTTATGCATCCAACCTAACCTAAGAATAACACTTACTCACTCCCTTTTATCTTCAACCATTGCATTTAAACTATTACATATTGGTTTAATGTGTAGTTTCCTTTAAAGCCCATGTGTATGTGGTAATAAAGAGGGTGAAAATAAAAGTGGTATACGAGTGGTACATAAGATCTGGACTCGGCCCTAAATGCAGAGTTATACACGCGATATCTGCAATCATTTTCTGCTATGTTTCTAAGAATAACACTTATTTAAAAGCCATTTTAAGAAGCTTGTGGGCAAATTTTTGATCTCCGGCCAACAATTTTGTTATGCAGACAAATTTTCTACCATCTACAAGGAAATACTATTTACAAAGTTGAAATTTGAAAACTTCTTTCAGGATTAATTCTCCAATTACATTAAGTGCACAGTTAATTTTATTTTTATAGGTCGCCTAGTGCGTAGGACCCTTCACTTATTAGGAATAGTACCCACTTCTTAACCAACCACATGGGCCGGTTTTCTGACCAATAGCAGATCACGAACAAATTCTATGTGAACAGTACGTGACCCAACAAATACTCGTCCTCCACATGATGCCTACATATTCTTACTCGACTATCAGGGTAGTCGCGAAACCGTTATATTCCACTCCTCCCAGTCAAACTTGCAATTGTGTTTCAACTGATTGAGCAACTCAATTGAGTCTCAACCAACTCACTAGTCATCTGAAGCATCAAAAATCAAACCGAAACTTTGGCTACCATAAAGACATGGTAAATGTACCTCCAGGGAGTTAAATGAGCTGTACGACCGCAGCAATTCGCAAAGCCCCATTTTGGAGAAGCTCACCAAGCTCATCAAATAACAAAGCTGTACGCCAACCCCATCCCTTGGGAGCTTTTGGTAAAAGTGTTCCAGTCTGCTTGATGTTCCCGAAAACCATTACTTCTCTTTTTGAGGGACAAATCAGCTGGCATAAGGACCATCGAATAACAAAACAATACTTAGCGACTATGTTTTGTTAATCTGGACATAAAATGATCACTAGAAGCCTATGACCGATGTTGACTTAATTACCTGATAACGAGCAGTGACCTTTTCACGTGAATCCACATACATATGAACCTGTGAACATAGGGTTAAAGATAAGCCTGATCTTTTTCAAAATCATAATCCAAACTCGACAACCAAGAATAGGTAATTAAAAAGTAGCATTGTACAAAGCATGAACCGAGTCCTCTCCACTTGGCGTATAGCTAACCTTTCTTAGTGAATCTGTTATTTCTGCCTTCCTTCGATGAAGAAACAGTCCTAGATTTATAATAGCAATTTAAGTAAATAAACAATTGACACAATTGGGTTTCTAAAAGTAAGCAGACACTATGATTGTATAAACCCTTGGTCTGTTGAAATATTACCAAGAGTTCGACGCCCTTGAGGATCTTCATCGTTAAAAGCCTGAACACTTACCTATGTGATTTGAAAATAAATAAATCAATTCAATGCACATCAATTAATAGAGTATACAAAGGCATTGTCAAACATCAAGATGAAATTAATGGATGCTATCCAATACCTTCCACAAGGAACCAGCATAAAAAACTTCTGGAGAGTGCTTGACTTGGCCATCGCTGAGCCGATGCACCTCCTGAAATTCCACCCTGTGGAACAACCAAAGAGTAGTCAGATAATAGACCCTCTGCTGCAGCAGAACAAATTTCAAGTTCGAAAAGTGATTAAAACTTGCATATAAAAGTAACTGAATATGACTAGGATATTGAGGTAGATCTTTTAGAACATCTATTCTCAAATGAAGTGTAACATTACACACAGCAAAAAGCACTGGAACAAGTGAACTTGATGTTACAGATATAGCTCCAACAGTGGAAAAGTTCAGGCTGAAAGCTACAGCTTTGTCAGTCTAACAAGAAAATAAACCAGCAGATATAACACTAACACCTAAACAGAATGTGATGTTCATGAATTGGCTTCAGAATCATATTTATATAATTAAATGCAGTTTGAGCAAACCTATGCTCTCTAAAGGATTGCTTAAGTCTTGAAAATAACTTCAACCAGAACCACGTTCACCTCACCCTAATGGTGATATTAAGTGAACAATGCTCAAATAAATGTCACAGCAAAGAGTAAAGTCATATTACATTTTGCCAGTTTTCAACAAGAACTAAAGGTGAAAGATGGTTTCAGTACCTACAGAAACAGAATACAACTAAAATTGCTATAATCAGATAGATAAATAGGTCATATGTAAGAATCACTTACGAAAAGCGAAAGGGGGGGAAATGACTTAAAGGGGTTTTCATATCCAATGATATAGAATTGTTTGCATTCTCCCACTCGATTCCAGTGACATCCTCAGTCGAGTCTAGCATCTGCATAGGAATACCACTGCTACTTGGGCCAGCAATCGAATGGCCAACTAGTCTGCTTCGCATATCCGCTTCATATGTTCTCTCATTTTGCTCCCCATTGTTTTGGCTGAGCCCAACTAAAGCAGTCAACCCATCCCCAGTGAGGTCCCCATTGTTGTCAGCTCTATTCTCTGCATCATCATTACCAATAGACTGCTGGCCGTTTCGGTTTGCTATATTTAAAGGTACACGCGAGAACACAAAACGTGTTGGAGGCCAAGCGGCTGAGGCCACAAATGTAGATCCACGTCCAAGACCAGCTAAACCATCATTAGGCCCCCTAACATGCACCCGTACAGGCCTAAAGAGGCCATTATTACCTTCACCTTGCGAAGAATCAGTGACATATACATTTCCTATACCGCTTGATGCAGCATTCTGATCTTGCTCTTGCACGTAATAACTGGTGGTACCTACTCCACGAGCAAATCCATATTGCTGCCTACATTGGCAAACCATACTGACAAGGCAGCAGTTTTTGCAAGTGTCTGCGCCAATTTCATGCACTCGTTGGCTCAAAAGCATCTACAGTACAGAACATTAACGCATGTAAGTATAGATAGAGTAAAGAGGTTTTTTTTCTTTGGTGGGTAGCAGGGAATTAAGAGTGGGGGGGAGGGAGGGAGAGAGAGAGAGTAGTTCCTAACATGCTCAAATAAACACACGTAAAACAAGATGATCCAACACTAATGTTTCTAATTGGCTAAATAAGCTATCAGACTTCCAGTGGCAGATGTGCAAAAGGTTTTCATCCACAGACACGTCCCCAAGATCAAGTATCCCAAACTGCAATTTATAGCTATTTCCTTAATGCATACAAATGTTCTATTTGAAAGAGACATCACGCATGAGAGAGAGAGAGAGAGAGAGAGAGTAGATCCAAGAAACACATCGAAATGGGGTCTATCAAATTTCAAAACAAAAATTGGTCGCAAGCCCCTTGCTTTTGTGCCACAAGCAACAGGCCAGGAGCCATGGACTCGTTTGTCATCTCGTGTGCACCAAATACTTAAGAATTAACAAAAGATAAGCTAACAGATTTTTGGTAATGACCTGCAGCCAAAGACCATCATTCACCGATTTGCCAGGGAACCCCCTTTCTTCAAGCTGCTTTCTCACATTTAAAAGCGCCTCAAAACTCATGTTACAGTACAAAAGAGAGCCACCTTCAAATATATTGACAAATGCATCATAATCCTCACTGTTTAGCCCACAAATCTCTTCTACGCAAGTCTTAACCTCTATTCGTCCGACAATCCTACCACCCCATGATAGAGGCATGCATCTTCCCCATTCATTAGACATGAGATCGTTGCAGGATGTGTTCATTGCACTGCCATGCCTTTGATCACCACCAAGCCAACTATTATTATTCAATTGATAAGAACCCTCTTCAGATGGCCCTTCCATAGCCACACTATCACTGCCCAGAATGCTTGCTCTGCTGCCAACAGACATTTCCAGATATGAACAAGAGGATCTAATTTCGTTCGTATACGAGAATTTGCTTGATGAATATCTTGGCTCTGTATATGGCTGGCTGCAAGCAGTTTCTTGCACCTGTTCTTTGGAATCAATAACCCCAGTCTGGGAATCTACTGCACAGTCTGCAAGCTGAACCAAAATAGTATGAGTAGTATCTCGGCCTTCAAGTTCATCTTTTAAACTTAAGCGGCCTACTTCAGATGTCACTACTTGACTATTGCCACCATCAACCAAGTCCTTCCCTTTTGCTTTAGAACCAGAATGAATCATTCTTCCCATATCAGAACTAGAACCACATTGCTGTGGATGTTCTGCCTTGCAAAAAGCACCTTTTGCATGGAGAATGTACAATGCCAGTTCAAACCTTTTTAAAAAGAAAAAGGGAAGTTAACCAGCTTCATAAGAATTCAACTTGTTAGTCACAAAATATTAACTAGAAGCAGACAGAATGCTCCTAACCGTTTCTCTTCACTAGGCACCCACAGTTCATCTGAGGTTAGCAGTGCGTGTAACGTTTGAGGAGAAAGTTTTGGAAGCACCTGTAAATTAGTAATGCAGGTAAATTCCAAATGTCATAAATGATGGCCAGAAGTAAATCTAAAAGAATAGACTATACATAAAGTGCCCTATATTCTATAGAGAGAGAAAGAGAGAGGAATTAAAACTCAGAAGACAAAATGGTCTACAACAGTAAAATGCATTAGATGCACCCATAACATGGAAATAGCATATATAAACACTTACAAATATTACTCCCTCTATTCCACCCAAAGAGTTCATGTTTGAAAAGTCTAATAATTAAGGGATATATAACTAGCACTAGAGTTGGCCATAACTACAATAAAGCTTGAGTATAATCAATATGTTAATATCAAATGTGGAGGGTAAAGTTGAAATGCTTTGAAGATTGTAGACATGATTTTTGAAAGTGGACTTTTAAGTGAAGCATCCCAAAATAGTATAGTGAATCCTTTGCCTAGAACGGAGGGAGTATTATACATGGTTAAACATTAACAGCAGTATCCAAGTAGTAGCAAGGCCAAGGAAAAAAGCTATGAAAACCAGCACCTCCCAAAGTGTGGGCACATGACCTGAGTGGACTGTCTAAAATAGACCAACAGAACCTTAACACTATTGAACAACCAGTTTGGAATGCACAGTAATGAGGTGCGTAGGAAATTGACAACTAACAGAGAAAAAAATAGAAAAAACATGTCATAAACATGCAGTTAAAGATAGAGCATTCACTTAAAGCAACACCTTCCCTAAGTAAAGCATTCCAGAGTATGGGAAGCAGAATGTGCAAGAATTAACAGACGATTGCAGGTAAAGACGCTACTCAGGGATACAAGTGACTAGCGACATAAGAATCATGTTTTTGGCATCAAAATTCATACTCATGCTGGAAAAAGGTAGTAATGGCCAATAGTGTCTTGAATTAGGCTCTTCACAGTTAACTGGTCTCTTGATTTGCAGCGGCAACTACGTGACCTATGTAAATAAGCACATCTCCCTGATTATGCCTACTATAGCAAGAAATGCGAAGTGGAAAAACAAGAGTACAACATAGTGTCATCTACTGAACACAAAATATCCTGTATTTGCTTCTAGAGACTACAATCAATATCTGTGTTAAGAAACCAACTCTTCTAAAAGCTTAAGCGGTTAGATATGGGCTTCACAATGTACATCAAACTTGACACTCCCCTCACGTGTGACCCGTCCACAAATGGAGAGATACACAAACATGCCTCGCCAAGGGCATTTCAAACCAAACGGAGTGACCACATGCACTCACAATATTTTCGGGAACAAATGCAAGCGGGATGACTCAAACCCACGACCTTGCCAAACCCCCATGTTAAGTAACCAACTCATCTAAAAACTTAAATTGTTATATAGGGGCTTAACAATGTATATCAAGCTTAACAATTTGCCTCCTCAAATTTAGGATTTTCAAAATGAGGCACTAGTTGTTCATACTACACTATTGACCTAGTGGTCAGACTTTTCCATAATCCTGTAGCACATTTTTCAACTGTATAGTCTTGGTATGGTCGCTTTAAATGGATTACACACTCTCAGCATCCAAGACCACATAACGGTCGATTCACAAGGCCAGGCAATGTATTGCTTTACACTTTTATTCGCGATAACATTAGTGATTTATTCAGGATAAGAGAATGATGATTAGATGCATCTGAACTTCACCCCCTCCAGTAATAAGATTTTTCCTTCTATACCTCTTTCAACTCCATGGCCCCACCTTGACAAAGGTAGCCCCAGCAAGCATTCCTAACACGTTCCCCATGTAAACCATAATCTTGGCTCTCAGCAAACACCTAAATCACAAAATATATGAGGGGTCAACCACTAAAAGGATAAGAACATAAAGCCATTATATTATTACTAATACTGTACCACAATTGCTTTGAACCTGATATGCTAAGAAGTTTGAAGTCCACAATTCAGAAATAATGAAGTCGGTACAGATTGCACATAAATCCTGCATCAGAAAAAAATGACAAATGTAATCTGCACTCTAAAAAAAGCTATATAGTAATCATGCAAGGGCAGAGTACAATGCTCCAATTCGATCAGCTGCCTACACTACTTTTTGGGGAAGGAATCAAGTGAATATAAATACACATATGTCCTACGTCCTGTTCACCACTTCTTTCTTCTTCTATTTTTTCACAAATTTTATTTTCTTACCAGCACTTAACAGGTTGTCTTTAATCAAAGACCAAACAGGATTTGACAGTGTTAAAGAAGTCAGGGTGAACAAAGTACTAGAGCAGATTCCAAGTCTAAGGTAAGCTGTAAGGTTTCATCATACAAAGCTAACATAAGAAAAGGTGATTAACCCTATCAAGAAATGTTTTGGCATAAACCAAATGCCAGCAACACCGTAAAACAGTAATGGGCAAAGTTAGAAAGAGGCATCGGGTACACAAAATCTTACATCTCAAGTATAAACCAAACACACGCAAAGTGAGTAGTTTACAAGTAGGGGTTACCTGAAGGTCAAGAAAGGATGCCGCTGCAAGAACACGAAATGCATTGTCATCATTAAGCTTAGGGTGATGTCCATAAAGATATGCCAAGGATAGAGCAATTGCCTCTCCGTTAACATTGTTGTCATCAACATGCAAGTTCAAAATTGGGGCATTAGCTTCTTTCCACGGACCATGAAGCATGTTCCTGCAGACCACATCAGACGGCACATCAACAATGTATCCAAATACACATACAATCAAAAGAAACAAGTGATTTACCCTTTCCATCAAAATAAAAGTCCTCTATTCTATTTTGGGACGTCTCAAAATAAGTGTCTCCTTTCCATTTTAAAATGATTCCTTAAGCAAATTGTCTATGGTACCCTTATTAATTGTGAGGTGAAAAACCCCATTTCTTTGACACCACTAAAAATATTTTGAGGGTATTAAAGAAAAATTACATAAGGTCAACTACTTTCTTAAAACCCGCGTAAATTCAACGGGAGACTTATTTTGGACAGAGGGAGTAATAGAATTTTCACAAATGGTTGATAATGTTTTCTTTTCCATTCTAGTTATTTACTTGAGGGAATAAAGAAAAACATAAATAAAAGTAAATGTCTCCAAATATTCGACTCCCCTCTTTCTCTCGGTACCCCTCATTTCAAAAATCAAAATGTATAAAATACAAGAGGATTTAGAGAAAATAGAATTATGTAATAATAGATGTAATGAAAAGTTATAGGATTAGGGCAACCTTATTATATATAATATTTTACAAAAAGTACATCAGTGATTTAGAATATAGTTTCGAAATCTATGCCTCTAAGAGTAGTATATTGCTTGCAGAGATAAATATTATCAAATGCAACCATCAGCTTGAAAAGAATAAAAAGAACAATTAGTGAAAACTGACTCCTAGAGCTATACATATCATATAAGGCACCAAAACTCAAAATCTAAGCAATTAAGTCAACCTCAACTCAACTTCTCTTGAACACCGTCCTATTAAAATTCCTTGGGGTCGACTACACATACTTCACGCCATTCAGCAGTTCTGTCTAAAGCAAAATTAGTCAGTTAAATCGCATTCAACCATATTCTTCTTAATAATAATTATCCGTGTTAGTTTTGTCTTCCAGGAGATCTATCATTGATGTTGATATTGACATTATCAGCTGGCACACTTATATTGCTCTACCTTAAACATATTCACACCCTTGAAAGCGAATTACTCTCATTTTATCTCATATGAATGCCTCTTCTAATATCTCAAAAACATGTTTTTTTAAGAAAAATCTTTTCTGACTTTATATCCACTTAACATTTCTCATACATTCATTTTTTGAACTTCTTGTTTCATGATTGTCCAACATCTCATACCACAATCGTTACCTAGGTCTGATAGTTGTCATATAACTGGTGGCACACAAATGACGTTTCAAAACCATAATTAGCAAAAATTCACACTATAAACAAGGCAAAAATCAAAGAAAAATATAAGTTAACAAATTTAGCAGAAATCAATAATTTTATATAGAATTTGGCTAACATGCTAAGCATTAAGTTATACTAGCAACAAATGCCTCAATAATCACACTTTGTACAATTTTCAATGTCACTAGCATGGTCTTGTGAGAGCAAAGTTAGCTTTTGCCATACTATGTAAAGATGTTCAAACTACAATTAGCTGGGGAAGGACCTGAAGTAAGAGCTGCGAGAGAGAATGAGACGGTGGAGATGATAAGTGGAGTCCATAGCATGAACAACGACATCGGAAAAGGAGCCATTATTGAAACCTTCCAATTGAATGTGATCACACAGAGAAGTTAGGTTGCAATCGAGTGCCCGCAGCTCGCCGCTGCTATGGTCGTTGTCCGATTGCTGCTGCTGCTGTTGCTGCGAGTGCTGCGACGAGGACTGTCTCGTCATTTCCATCGTTCCACCACCGCCGGCTCCGTAAGATGATCGTTGATTAGGGTACTGTGTTTCCATCTCTCAGTCTGACACACTCAAATGTAGGGTTCGATTTTAGAGAATTTAGATTGGTAACGCCATTAACGGGGAATTCTTATCATCGGAGAACAAAAATCGGGAAGGACAAAGCAGGGATAGTAGCAATTTGAGGGAAATGTTTCTGTTTCCGGTGAATTGTAAAGGTACGTTACGATGTCGTTCGTATAAAACATCGAGGAAGTACAATTATTATTATTATTTGGCTTAAATCGTAATTTGGCCACCCTACTTTTTCTCTTTTTGCAATATAATAACTTTACAATTATTTTTGTCAATTTAATCATTGTACTTGGATAACATATAACAGGTTCATCACTTCATCCAATTTTTTGGATGAAAAGCTTAAAACAATTGTAGAAACCCGAAAATACCCTTGGGCTTAAATCACAATTCAAGTAAACGCACAAAATATAACAAATAAAAAAGGGGACATTTGACTAGAGAAATCAAAGCAGAGACATGGTTGATGGGTTTCGCCGGAAGGAGGACGACATTGACGAAAGAAGGAGGCTCAGCTGGCTCTGTTAAGGGAAGGAGATCGGAGAGAGAAGACGACCGATTTGGGATGGTGAGAGGGCTAAGAGGGAGAAGGTGATAGCAAATGAGAGGAGGGTCTTGGCTGGAGACAGAGCACGAAGGAGGCCAGTAATGTTCGGTTTGAAAGAGATAGAGAGACGACGGCTATGGTGGCTGGACTCGAGGTGGCCTTTAATGGAAACGAAAGCAGAAAAGACCCGTGTCTGGTTCGCTTGGTGTTGAGGGCGAGCGAACATGGGACACTCGCTGCCTTCGCCGGAATTTAAAGTAGGTGACTGAAGATGGCGTCTGGCTCTGACGGGGTTGCTGGGTTTCATCGGAAAGAGGACGACGTTGACGAAGGAAAGAGGCTCAATTGGCTCTGTTGAGGGAAGGAGATCGAAGAAAGAAGACGACTGATTTGGGATGGTGAGAGGGTTGAGAGAGAGAACGCGATAGCAGATGAGAGGGGGGTTTTGGCCAGAGACAGACCACGAAGGAGGCCGACAATGTTGGGTTGGAAAGAGATGGAGAAACGATGGCTATGGTGGCTGACTTGAGGTGGCCTTCAATGGAGACGAAAGCAGAGAAGCATTCTGACATAGATAAAGCTGGGGGTCGACGATAGATGAAGAAGCGGTTGGTCGCTATGGGTTACGTCGCTAGGTTAAGGGGAGAAAGTGCGCCAGATCTGGAACCGGAGGGGGACGGTGGCTATTTTGTTGCAGAAAATGGAGAAAGAGACCCAGCCGGAACGAAAACGCTGTCGGGTTTGAGAGAATTATACCATGTTATAATTTGACAAGAGAGAGATGGATTGACTGGTGAATTCGGTAGTGGGTTTGACTATGTTAGTAGGGGTGAGTTTGACTATGTTAGTGGGGGTTGACTGACGGTTGGAGAAGATAAAACATTCAATTGTCTACAAGGGATATTACTATTTTCTAAAAAAGAAATAGTCCACGCAAGCCAAACATAACCCCAATTAGTCCAACTCAACACGTTTGTTAAAAAATTGGATGACACGTTAACGACATTGACCAAAACCTACCAACTTATTTAGTACAGTGGTCAATTTGTTAGTTATGAAATGTGGTTGGTCAAATCGAGTAGTTGGCAATAGTAGGATGGTTAAAAAGATTTTTATTTTATTTTATTTTTTTTTTTTGTTGTAGAGAGTCACCTTATTGCAAAAGTGGGAAAGTAGGGTGACCAAATTGCGATTAAGCCAAACCAATTTGATTTTGTTCATAGGGTTTTTTTAGTCTTTTTAACCATTTCCATCCAACATAACAGACGGAAATGACTTGAGTGACCTTATTGAATGTTTAAACTAAGTACAATGATTAAATTGGAAAAAAATAATTGTAGAGTCATCATATTGCAAAAAGTGAAAAAGTAAGATGACCAAATTGTGATTTAAACCTTATTATTTTGGCAAAAACATAGGTAAGATGATTTTACGAATATCTATATTATAATTAAGCTCAGTCTTTCTGAAAAGTTAACTACTAGTCAGGATTCATTTTTAAAAAATATAACTATTGGTCAGGATTAAGTCTTTCTAAAAAGTTAACTATTGACCAAGATACTGCTAGATTTCGTGAATCTTGATAACAATATAGGGGATATCTCACTATCTCCATATCTCCCTATCTTCTTAATTGGTTCCATGAATTAATTCTGACGTTTGCCTTCCTATATTACTTTCTTTAATACATTCAAGAGATATTGCTAGATTGATTATTAAGTAAAGAGAAAAAGTAATACTCCCTCCGTCCCTAAATTATCGTCCTCCTTTCCTTTTTCGTCCGTCCCAAAATAATTGTCTACTTTGAAACTTACCTTTTTAGAACATCACTTTTACCACTTTACCCTTACTTTTTCACTCTACTTTAATTATGGGCCACATATACATGAACATTAAAGGAAACTACACATTAAACCAATATAAATAATCAAGTCAATTACTTTTTCTTAAACTGTGCGCTGGGTCAACCCAGACGATTATTTAGGGACGGAGGGAGTACTAAGATTGATTTTTTTTTTTTTTGAAAACAGAAAAAATCCAATTTAAAATTTGTTAATATTGGGTTTTGGTTATTGAATAATAGTACATTATTGAATAAATGTTTAACGAGTTTTTTTAGGGTTAATACATTATTGATTATTGAATAAAAATGTTAAACCCATAAAATATGTGTGTGTCGGGTTATCCATTTAAAAATCTTTTAATATTTCGATTTGTAATTTTTAGAGTTACCATGTTTATTTAGTACATTTTTTTTGTAAGTATTCTATGTAATTATAATTTTTGCAGCAACAAAGCAGATAAAACGCAGATGATGTTATGAGTGATACAATCATAGCAAATCGATACCCAATCGAATATCTAAACTCATTGAATCCTGCTAGTCTCCCTCCTTCAGACCTTCAATTAAAAGTTGGTTGTTCCATTATTTTGATTAGGAATCTTGCCCCAAAAGATGGTCTTTGTAATGGAACAAGGCTGAGGATAGGAAGATGCGTCCAACGAATACTGACACCATCTTATAAAGATGTCGTGTCATAGGCACGAGCACAAAAACTAGTTTTTTGTAATACGGATTCTCCTTATTCGACTCACCGTGTATTGATTTGTTGAATTTGTAAGTCAGTGAAGCTTCGTCTTACGAATTAAGATTCGTAAGATCGTTTTACTAGAGGCTTAAAAATCTTTTAATATTTGGATTTGTAATTTTTTGAGTTACCCTGTTTATTTTAGTACATTTTTTTGTAATTATTCTATGTAATTATAATTTTTGTAGCAACAAAGAAGATAAAACGCATATGATGTTATGGGTGATACGATCATAGCAAATCGATACCCAATCGAATATCTAAACTCATTGAATCCTGCTGGTCTCCCTCCTTCAGACCTTCAATTAAAAGTTGGTTGTTCCATTATTTTGATTAGAAATCTTGCCCCAAAAGATGGTCTTTGCAATGGAACAAGGCTGAGGATAGTAAGATGCGTCCAACGAATATTGACACCATCTTATAATGATGTCGTGTCATAGGCACGGGCATAAAAACTAGTTTTTTGTAATACAGATTCTCCTTATTCGATCCACTGTGTATTGATTTGTTGAATTTGTAAGATAGTGAAGCTTCGTCTTACGAATTAAGATCCGTAAGACCGTCTTACTAGAGGCTTGACCTTTTTTTTTTTTTATATCCTAAAGAAAATGGAATTATAGGAGTCAAGACCAAATTTTGAAACTTATTTGACATTATTAGGATCTTCAATAGACAAAGAGAATAACATCAAATTTTGGTACTATGGGGGATAAGTATTACCATGTTAGAAATAATACAGGGAAAAACAGTGATAAAAGCTGAAATACAGAATTGAAAATTAAACGGAGAAATTACTACTTTGTATAAGTCTAATGTTAGCAAGTCTTCTCAAGGCTGTTGGTAAATCAGCTTGTCAAAACTCTAATGGTAGACTAAGCTTTGGAAGTCTGCTGGTAGACTGAAGTCTTCTGGTCCGAAGCATGTGTCGTACACAATTTCCTTAAAACAGATTCTTCCCTTCCCGTATGTGCTTGAAAGCTGTAATAGACGTCTATCTCCCAATATACAACGGAGAAACCTTTAGCACTAAGGATTCCGGTGAACTGAATTTGTGTCTGACTCTATCACCAATAAGAAAGCAGGAGGCCAAAGAATACGTTCGAATTAGCAGAATACAAAGGAGAAATGGAGATTGTCTTTAAACTGTATTTTTCAATTGTGGATGTAATATCCTTTTATAGGAGTAAATCCAAAATGTGGGTTGGTCTGAACAGACAAATTTGGTCCGACATTCGTGTCCGCGGGACGCGCTCTTACATGAGTACGGTATCCCAAAAGCTAAACTGGACCATGATTTACACCCCCCCTGCGCAGACGTGCATGGGAGAGAGTCTCTATTCTATACAAGCTTACCCTTACCACATAAGGTATTTGTATATAAACCAAACAAGTTTTTGTTAATCTTCCAATGTGGGATAAACCTACTTCAAACAACCACACTTTAATCAATCATAACTTATTCATCCAAATGCCAAATTGGACAAATAAATATATGATTTCGATGTTCTCACAGAGTAGAACACGATTCCACAATTACCCTTGTCATTACACAAATGACACGTGAAGAAATCTATGCCACAAAATACACAATTTCATTCTTTAAACATAATTTTTCCAACATACCATTCGACTTGACCTATAGAAAAATGTTAAACTTCATCCGTACCTTAAAAATGTAATTTACCATACGCCTTTCTCTCATTAAATCAAAAATGACGCATCACCTAAATATATAAATTAGAATATTTCTTTTCTTCCTAATTTAAATAAAATTAATATATTTACACAAATATTTTTAAAAATAAAAAAATTAGATAGATGCCAGCCCTTGGCAACCTCCTTTAAGAAGATCGCCAGCCCTCGACGACCATCTTTCATGAAAGTCATTAGCCTTGGTGGTTATCGATTTTTTCCAAAAAATAGAAATAAAAAAAAAATCAAACATTTCAGCCCTAGCCAATATAGGCCGCCGCATGAGTCGAACCTCCCTTTTAGCCCATAAAAATAGAAATTTCATTTCTAATTCATTAATTTTTCAAATTAATTAATGTGATTAGGATCATAGTTATAACCATCATTATCGTGATTAATCTATTTCATATTATATAAGAATTTTTTTTTATGAATGTTGTTTTAAATAGGAGGGCAAAATAGTGATGAAGTAGTTAAGTAGGTGCGACATTTAGTATGTATAAAGATAAAATGAGTTAGAGATTCGTGGGTTCCATACTAAGGCCATATAACGGTGTCGTTCGTGCAAACAACTAGAATTTTTTCCTTTTATAATAGAAAAAATAGAATGAGTCGGAATGTCAATTATAATCGCTCAACTATAATTTTTTTAAATCGGAAAAATTAACTTTCATAAAATTCTTCTAATAATACCCTCCTTCGTCTTCTTCAAAATATATGTCTTTATCTTCTGTTATCGGTCATGAATCGCATCTCGAACTCGAAGAAATCTTTCATTTTACATGTTACTTTCTTTAGTTGTTTCAATATCAAATAGATTAGGAATTTGATATTTTTTTAAATGTATCCCCTATTAGATAATAATATATTTATTATTATTCTTGTTTATTTGCAATTAGTAATTAGTGGTAATTACCTTTGTATAGTTCTTTCCTTATTATGTTACATTTCTTGTATATGTTTCTTGTACCCTACTCAAAGTGTAACCATAATTGTAACTCTCCCTATAAATAGGTGATTCAATCAATGGAAAGGTCATGCCGTTATTCCTAAACTTTATTAGTTTCTACATGATATTAGAGCTTTGCTCCAAAAACCTTCATCTTCTTCCATTAGCTGCCGCCCCTACCACCCTCCGCCATGGCTAACGAAATTACTCTCTCACCATTAAAAGCCCCCTTGACCCCACACAACTTTCGACCTCATCAACATCTCTCACCATAACATCACCAAACTCACCTTCACAAACTATATAGCTTGGAAACTCCAAGTTAAGGCCACCCTCATTGGCTATGACCTCTATAAGTTTGTAGACGGCTCACACCCATGCCCGCCTCCCACCATCCTAGCCAAGGATGCTTAATCATCCAAGGACGTTCCTATCCCAAACCGCACTACCAACCCTGGATCTGGCAAGACAAACTCTTGTTCGGCGCCCTTGTTGGTTTTCTCTCTACTCCCGTGGTTCCTATGAACCATCAGGCTACCACTAATAGAGAAGCATGGGAAACTCTGGCTCACACCTATGCTCGCCCGACTCATGGCCACATTAAGCAAATTAAAGACTACCTCAAGCGGGCATCCAAGGGCACTCAGTCGGTCTCCGACTACATGCAGTCTGTCAAAAGTCGGGGAGATGAACTCGTGGCTCTGTGTAAACCGCTTGACCACGAGGATCTTATTGAGACCATCCTTGGTGGTTTGGATGATGACTACCACCACATCGTGGATGTGGTGGAATGTCGGGACACTTTCATATCGTTTGATGAGCTCAATGAAAAACTCATCAATCGAGAACTTCTTCTGAAGCAGTCACAGCTCGCGTCCTTCTCACATCTTGTCTCTGCTAGTGTTGCTATCTCGAGGTACCACAGCTCGCATGCTCGACACTCCTCGCAAGCTCAAGCAGCTCCTACTCAACCTCGGCAACCCTCCCAGCAGTCCTCGGGTTCTGCTCCCCGCCAACAACGACCTTATCTTGGTAAGTGTCAGGGCTATCGCCAGTAGGGCCACACGGTTACTCACTGCCCCAACTTTCAATTGGTTGCCACCACATCTATGCCCACTGACTCCAACTCGGCCAGTAACTACGCAAGGCACCCACGTGCACACCTTGCGACCATAGCGAAAACCGGGACTCCGGGCTGGCTTCTCGACAGTGGAGCTTATTGTAAGTCCAATTGGCAATTGACAAGGCTAGAGGGGGGTGAATAGCCTTTTAAAATTTTGAGGATGGTTTTGTAAAGCTTTAAAAGTTTGCAGCGGAAAATGTAATTTTGTCAGTCAGCTGATATGGTCAGCTGGCTGATGTTTTAAAGAGGCTTAGGCTGACAATAAATTGGTCAGTTGGCTTGACACAGAAAATTGTCTTTTGAAAACTAGATCACTGTATATAAAGAAGAAATTGAAGAACAATTTATCAAAACAAATAATTAAACAATTTATGTAAGTAACTGGCTGACACTTAAGTAGATCAAAGACTTCTTAAGTGTTAGATCAGTTTGTAAGAGCAGATGAAATAACTGACAGAGAAATTGAAGTGGTTCACATTAAAAACTGCTACGCCCACAACCAAGTTGGTCAAACTTGGATTTTTGAAGTGCATTAATTTTATTAAAAATCTAATTGATCTCTAATGGAACAGTGTACAACAAAAGACCAGTGTTTATGGAGTATGATTGAATAACAATCAAACTCGTGAGATAAACTAACTGATTTCTAAAGAATATAAAGTAAGTCACTCAATGTTTGTCTAAACAATAACTAGAAAGAAATTATCAGAGAAGAATATCTAGCTAAAGTTTAAGAAGGCTAAGGTACAGAAAGGATTTCTTTGAGAGTATGAATGCTTTAAACTTCTGTATTTTCTTCAAGAGATTCCTGTGGGTATATATAGATGATCTTGAAGTGTAGCCCGTTAGGAACACATTTGAATTTGCAATGTGTTTGAGCAATACAGACGTATCTTTTCACAAGATCACAGGGATCTTGTTAGAAAGATAACGTACAAAATATCTAACAAAACACAAAACAAGAAAGTGTCAGTACCAGGGAATGTTCAAGTAAAAGAGGTAAAGAAGCTGACACTTTAAAACTATGGTCAGTTGATCAAAGTGACTGACAAAGAATTATGCCACAAGTTGACCAAAATAACTTATAAGTTCTTGGTTGACAACAAGTAGAATGATTTTAAGCAAATTTAAATTAAGGCGAGATTCAACAATCTCCTCCTATTTGCTTAAAACCATTCACTTAAAGCAGAGAGCAATTATAGAACTTATATTCCTGCAAAATAGATGTTAGTAAGCCAAGCAGATAAGAGATAAATTGAAGTTGCGGGAAATTAAAAACCAGAAAGGGATTAATTGTCTACTACAAGTAACATTGAAGTTCTAAAAGTTTGAGAGTTTAAGAAAGAGTTTAGTTTAGATCATTCAGTTGCTGATGTGGATCCTTTAGTGGTTTTGTCACCTTGAGCAGCCTGATCAGCTGATGGACCAACATCATCTTCAGGTTCTTTATCAGCGTCAGCATCAACATTAGCTTCCTTTTCTGCTTCAGTTTTAGTCATTGACTGAGATGGCTTAAGACCAAGTCTTTGTCTAAGAATCTTGTTCTCAGCTAGGAATACATCAGCTCTTGCTCTTTGTTTCTTCTCCTCCTGAATGGTTTGAAGCATAATAGCTTCAGCATTAAAGGTTCTATTCGCCCACTCCTGTTGGTAAAGCAGAATGGATCTCCAATCATCCATATTTGCTTCCCTAGGTGCACCAGTAGCAATGGCAACTTGGACCTCAGTTATGATTATCTGTGTAAGATTTGGAAGCAGAGATGCAACTTGTTGTTAAAGGGTGGCAAACTGATTGGTATGATGTGTGAAAGCTGCTTTCATTTGGAGATGATGTACATAAAGAAGATCCAACTTGGCTGAAGTAGAAAGTGTGCCAGGTGGAGAAGGGTCAGCAGACTCAGGAGTTGGTGTTTGAGAAGAGCCTAGGGTATTCATGAAGAGCTGAAAGTTTTGAATGCCTTCATCTTCAGGGTCAAGTGGGAAGAATGTAGACATGGGATATGCAGGAGCATGAGAAGTAGATGTTGGGTCTGACTCAGGAGAGACATCAGGAAAAATAGTCTTCTTCCTAGTAGGCAGCTGGAGAGCTTGAGAAATGATAGCATGTTGTCTCCTTGCCTTTCTGGAGGCCAACTGAGAAAGGGCGAGGAGAGACTCATCCACGGATGTAGATTTTGAGGAGTCAGATGAGGAGGCCATGGAATAATCATCAGCAATTTCATCATCTGACTGATGATCAGATTCATTGGTTGAGGAGTGATCAGTCAGAGTTGCCTTATGTGCATGAAGAGGACTGGCTGACATGCGAACAGTAGAGTGAAGAGATAAGTCAGGCAAGATTAGCAGATGAAAGGCTTGATTGGGGTTGAGTAGGTAAAGTAGTATCCATAAAGGTAGAAGGTTTAGGGGAAGGAATCACAATGATAGCAGGAGCTGGGGAGGAATATCATCATCTGGGGGTTCAGTTGGTAGAAGGGGAGTGACTGTCAAAGGAATGGCTGACACTATAGGGTCTGACACAGGAGTTGGTAGATGAAATGAGGTAGGAATCAAAGTGATTGAGGAAGAAGCTGCAATGGTTGAGACAATCACAGGGACTTGAATAGATGTCAGGGCAGATGTGCAGGTTGGGAAGGGCTCAGTAGGAGTTACAGTTGGAATATGAGAAGGAAAGATAACTGGACAGACCGTAGGAGTAGCAGATGGAAGAGTTACCAAGGTGGAGGTTGAAGGGATCAAATCAGTTATTAAGAGAGCAGGATCAGTTGTGAAAGCATTAGGAAAAGTTGTGGTCATAGAAGCTCCTCC
Organism: Codonopsis lanceolata; assembly: GCA_013146195.2. Lineage (NCBI taxonomy): Eukaryota > Viridiplantae > Streptophyta > Magnoliopsida > Asterales > Campanulaceae > Codonopsis > Codonopsis lanceolata. Next base: position 39,519,337 of record CM028384.1, on the reverse strand, counting down.
TTGCATGGAGGCCATCTTTTGGTGGAGTTCAATGTAGGCTAAGTTTGCAGCATTTACAACATCTTGTGCATACTTGTTGGCTGCTCTCTGGATTCTGGTCAGTTTGGCTGGATCTACTAATGGTTGTTCCCAATCTTGATGCAACAAATCATCTTCTGGCTGAGCAGGTCTTCCAACCAGATATGGATCATTGTGGGGTAGTGCATGCAACTCATGTACTTTGTTGTATATGGTCCAGCAAGAAATATGAGTTCATCTTGGACAAATCGATCATTTGAAAGATAAAAATGATTCCACAGAAGAGGAAGTGGATCAAAGTACTTGCCATAGTTTGTAATAAGATCTTCTTGTGTCAGATTAGGAGTTACTGGGTACAAAACATAGGGTCTCCTTTTGAGATTGTGGTCAATACATTTGATTGGATTGACAGGGGGTTTGTCATCTTTCTTTTCTTCATGAAAAGAGAGAAGAAATTGAACAAAATAAGGGAGGTGATCAATGGGGAATACCCATTTTGAAGGAATAGGGATAGGATTTTCCTGATGATAAGAGTGTCAGGGATGGAAGGTAGGATTCCTAATATGAGGGAAAATTTGATGGGAGCAGTATTTGGTGAATGAGGATTTGAGGGAGGGTCATTTGATGTAGGATCAGTGACAAGAATGTCTAGGGTAGGAGAGAATGGAACAAAGTTACCTGGATTAAGATCATGATTTTTCTTTTGTTTCTTGGAAAGAGGAGGCACTGAGGGAGAAGGTGCAAGCTGAGTAGGCTCATTTTCATCAGTTGTTATCAATCTTCTTCGTCTGGATCTTCTGGGCACAGGAGTAGGAGAGATGTCAGTTGTTTACACACCACCTGACTGACCAATGCCAGTTGGCTGACCACCTTCAGCTTGCTGAGCAACGTCAGCTGGCTGACCAATTCCTCCTGACTAACCTCTTTTAGCTTGCTGACTAGAAGATGTTGCAGTTAGAGCCTGGGTCCTGGTCCTTCGAGGTTTATGACCTGTTTGAGCTATAGAGATTTCCTGACCAAAGCGGCTGGATACATTAGCTCGCTTGATGTCTGCAGCCATATACTTCTTGATTTTTACCACCTCCAAGTCTCCAATGGTAATGAGACGATGTTGAAGAGCAAGAAGAGATCTAAGGAATTGGTTGATGATAAGATGATGGGAAAGCCTGGGATTTCCAGTAGCCATATTTTCCTTGTATTTTGCTATGTTGGTCTTCACACACTTCACAAGCACAGCTCTCTAGTTGATTTCAAAGTTCTCCACAATAGCCTCCATGAGAAATAGCTGAGGCTCTGTTATTTTATCATGTCCACCAGATTTGATAAGAAGGCACTTGTCTAGTACTGTTGCATGGGCATAGTGGAGAGGAGCAAATATGTTCTTGTGCCTATCAAAGGCAAGCTCCATAGGGACTTCTCCTCGCATAAAGACCCACCCAGCTTATTGAGTTTCTTCTGGGATGGTGTGGATGGTTGAACCATCATCTGACAAGCCAGAAAACCAGCTGTAATGGTTTTTGAATCGAAGACAATGGGGGACTCCTCTGATTGTTCCAGTAAGCGAGAAGGGGTTAGCGAAATTTTCTTCTATGGACATGAAGAATTCTTCCGTCAACTGGCAACTGTACATTCTGATGTTGAAGGAGAGAATAGGAATCAACCCAGAAGCTGTTAAGAGATGGATAAGCTCAAGCCCTAAGGGTTCGTTGTTAAGAGACACCACGTCCAAGAGACATCCTAAAGTCGTATTGGTTGCCATTTCCTGATACAAATACAACAACAAGATTTAAAAATAAAATAAAAGATAAACACAGAGAGAGAGAAGAATGAGTACCAGAAGATTAAGAGTTAGGGTTTGAAGGAGAGAGAGAGAGAGAGAGAGTTTGAGGAAGAAGAAGCTTTGGAGGTGATGAGTAAAGTGTAGGTATTGATGTGAAGAAAGAGAGTATATATATATATATGAATGATAAACTTGTTATTTTCCTTTTATTTTCATTATTTTTTAGAATTTTATTGATTATTTTGAGCTTTGGTTAATGATTTCTTGCATTTGAGATACTATTTTTATGTATTTTGTGCTTCATGTATGTATCTCGAAGATATTCGAGGCTTTACGGCTCAATATATGCAAATCGAGGCAATTCCGGGCTTCAATGTTAAGTTTTGATGCTTGCCGTTAAGTTTCGTTAAGAGTTTCAATGCACAGTAGGCCTAACTGAAGCTAACCAAGCTAACTGAGGACCAAATTGAAAGAGCTGGAGAGGGAAGGGCTTCGGCAGCCGCATTCAGAAACCCAGGGGCACCGGAGTAGTATTCTGGAAACCAGGGAAGACGGCGCGCACTCTGATTCTCCAGGGGCACCGGCGCAAATCTCTGAAAGTGCATTTCATTAATGCGTTGTCTTCTCCTAAGCCGGCCACGTCACCCCCGCCTCTTGTGTCTGACCCGCGGTAATGCCTTCTGGATCCAAGCAACCTGGCCCATTCCAGCCCCATTTGCTCGCCCCTCCAGCCCTACTCCCTCTCACAGCCTGCGCCCCATTTCCCTTGGATGACCCACGAACTCCACATGGTTGCCCCATGATCCTGTCCGCAACCCATCTCTCCTTTCTCTCCCATATCTGCCCCCATTTCCTCCTTTTTTCTTCCTATTTTGTCCCCAAACTCCCTTGTTGTTCCCTTGTTGTTCCCTTTTTACCTCTACCTCTCTTGTCCTTCATTTCAATCCATTTCAGCCGGGATATTCTGAACAAGAAGTCACCAGGTTTTAGGGCAGCAGCCCTAAAACTCAAAAACTCTTCCCAATTCCATTCTTCCACCTTTCCACCTAATTCAAAATGCATCCATTTTAAAGGCTTGGAGCATCAAATCAAGGGTCAAGGGAGCAAGATTAAGTGAAGTCAACCCAAGATTGCAACATTAATTGGTTTAATTCTTCCACCTCTTTATTTATTTTAATGTTGTAATATTTGGAGAAACTTTACATTTATTTTGATACCTTGATGATGAGCTAAATATATTTTTGGATTGTGATTATTATCTAAGTTAAATGTGATGTTTTAATTTAATTTCTCTCTATTTGATGTATTACTCATATATTTTTGGTTATTATCATTGTGTGCTTAATGCTTTTAATGAAGTCATGAATCATTAGATGAACCCTAGAATGATAGGATACGAAGCGAAAGCCCTTCCTATTATTTTGAAAATCGTGATAATCGTTTACGTGTCTAAGACACACCGATTGTCGAAGGCCGTAAATAGTCATTGGGTGTTTGATCTACCACGCGACTATTTTCTCCCCTAGGTTATGTGTTGCGATGATATGAGTCCGTAACAAGGATGAGTGATAGCTAGGTTTTCTATACGTAGCGAAAGCCCGTAGAAAATATTAGTGTGCACTCGACTACCAAAAATTTGAGTTAAGAAAAATATAGAGAGTTAAATTAAACATTGGCTAGACTAGAAATATCACAATCTTATTTTTTAACCTTGATTTGATGTTGCCGCCGTTTCATTGTCACGTTAATTTAGTTTACTTTCTTGCCTTTATTTTGTTTATTTTAGTTTTATTTTAAATCTAATTTCCGTTAGCTTAGATAAAATTAGGTGTGCCCAATTTTAGTACTTAGGATTTATTTCTAGCTCTATCCTCGTGGGATCGACTTGTACTTCGAACTTTATTACTTGATACGACCGGGTAATCTTGCCGTGTTGTGTTCGTGCGCATCAATATATATATATATATATATATATATATATATATATATATATATATATATATATATATATATATATAAGGGGTTTTATAAGTACGGGTGCTTATAAAAGTGAGTAAGTTTTAAAAGCAAAGATATGACTTGTAGTGATAAAGTACATCGAATTTTGGTTTTGAGATAAAAAGTGATTTATGACAGGTGACAATTATCATCATTAAGAGTCGTTTTTGTGTAACCACGTCACTTCAACCGCTAGTGTTGGTGGGATAGTGGGGAAGTCGTTTTGGCTTCCCAAAGAAGCTTCACGAGTTTCAAGAAGGACTAAAAAGGCAGAAAATAAATGAAAGAATTTATAAATATTTGGATTTAATATGAATCTTTCGCTGAGATATGATCAACTTTAATTAGGGATTAGAAGCTACCTGAACAGTGACTATAAGGTCGGTCACTGTGTTGTCAGCTGTTTGTCAGCAAAAAAAATGTCAGCTAATGACTTTTCACAACTGTGAGATGTTAGCTGTTGGCTGAATAATGTCAGCTGATGACTGAAGGATGTTAGCTGAGAATTTTATTCAGAACCTTAGTCCCAAACAGATTCATGAGTCAAAGGTTGTCAGCTAATGGCTGACAATATTTGTCAGCAAGATGAGACTCAGTTGACAAATAAAAAGTCATCACTGATTCTCTTTGCCAGCTGCTCTATTTATCCTACAAAGATTAGTGATATAGAATATATTTCTATGACATTATAAGCATTCCCAATTCACCTCTTAAAAATTCAAATCTATCATATTTTAGGGCTTTTGTAAATATGTCAACTAATTGAAATTATGTAGGAACATATTCTAGCTGAACATTACCTTTTTCAACATGATCTTTTAAGAAGTGATATCTTATGTATATATATTTGGTTTTAGAATGCATAACAGGATTTTTAGTAACAGAAATAGCAAAAGTGTTGTCACAATAAATAGGACATATTTCCATTTTCATTTCATGGTCCAATAGCTGTTGCTTCATCCAAAGAATTTGTGAACAACAACTGCCATCAACAATGTATATCAACTTTTGTAGTTGAGGTGGAACTAGAGACTGAGGCCTGCTTTTTGCATGCCCAAGATATCAGCCTGTTACCAAGAAACTGACATGTTCCACTAATGCTTTTTCTGTTAACTCTACAAGCTGCAAGGTCAGCATCTTAATATCCAATTAAGTTAAAAGAAGAATCTCTAGGATACCAAATACCTAATTTTTCAGTATGAATCAAGTATCTGATAATTCTTTTTGCAGCAATCATATGAGATTCCTTTGGATTGGCTTGAAAACGAGCACATATACACATAGCAAACATGATGTCTGGTCTACTAGCAGTTAAATATAAGAGAGATCCAACTATACCTCTATACTTAGTTGTATTAACTGGTTTACCTTTTTCATCAATGACCAAATGACATTCAACTCCCATTGGAGTGCTTGCTGAATTTGCTTCTTGTAAGTTATATTTCTTGATCAGCTCTCTTATGTATTTTGATTGATGAATAAAAATTCCTTCTTCAGTTTGCTTAATTTGCAAACCTAGAAAGTAAGTAAGTTTTCTCATCATGCTCATCTCAAATTTTCCTTTCATAAGATTCTCAAATCTTTTACACAAAACATCATTAGTAGAGGCAAAAATAATATCATCAACATAAATTTGAACTAGTAAGATATTACATTTGTGCTTTAAGGAGAAAAGAGTAGTATCAATTTTACCTCTTTGAAACCCCTTTTCCATAAGGAATTTTGATAGAGTTTCATACCATGCTCTTGGAGCTTGTTTGAGACCATAAAGAACCTTTCTTACTTTGTACACATGGTCCTTCTTTTTGATATCAAGAAATCCAGGAGGTTGTTCAACAAAAACTTGTTCTTGTAGATCTCCATTTAGGAATGCAGCCTTTACGTCCATTTGATAAACCTTGAAATCCTTGAAAGTTGCATAGTCAAGAAATAATCTAATAGCTTCCAGTTTGGCAACAGGAGCAAATGTTTGATCATAGTAAATTCCATCCTCATGTATATAGCCTTGGGCTACCAATCTTGCTTTGTTCCTAGTAACATTTTCATCTTCATCCAACTTGTTCCTAAACACCCATTTAGTTCCAATTACCTGTTGATCTGAAGGTCTTGGAACAAGTTCCCAAACTTGACATATTTCAAACTGATTTAATTTTTCTTACATGGCCTCAATCCATTGAGGATCCTCCATAGCTTCATAAATCTTTTTGGGTTCAATTGAGGAGACAAAAGTAAGTGAATCAAGAGTTTCATTCCTGGAATGGCTTCTTGTCCTTAGACCTGCAAATGGATCACCAATTATATTTGAAGCTGGATGGTGTTTAGCTTCTCTGATTTCTTTAGGAAGGTCTGGAAGAGGTTTTGTTGACAAAAGTGAAGAAGAGAAGGTGTCAGTTGACTGAAGAGTTTCATAAGGAAGTATGTTAGCTGACTGGTCAGCTGTGACAGGATCTGATAAATGATTTGAATTGTCAGCTGATTGGAAGTTGTCAGCCTGCTGATGTTCATTCTAAAAATCTAAGGTAATAACTGGAGAAATGGAAGAAGAAGGGCTATTTTGGGTTAAGCTACCATTGTTTCCTGTCTTAAAAATCTCAAAAATCTCAAAATTGTCAGTAACATCATGAGTCTCAGTAGACTTAGGTAAACTGAATTCATCAAATGTAATATGCATAGATTCAACAATTATTTGAGTTTTTCTATTATAAACTCTATAAGCTCCACTATGTTTAGCATAACCAACAAAAATACCTTCATCAGCTTTTTCATCAAATTTACCTCTGTGGTCACTACCATTGTAGTGAATGAAGCATTTGCACCCAAAATTTTTAAAGTAAGCAATGTTGGGTGTTCTTCCTCTCCATAATTCGTATGGGGTCTTATCATGAAACTTGTTGATGAGAAATTTGTTTTGAGTGAAACAAGCTGTGTTGACAGCTTCTGCCCAAAAATACTTTGGTAGCTTTGCTTCAGTTATCATTGTTTTATCTACTTCAATCAGTATCATGTTCTTCCTTTCAGCTACACCATTTTGCTGAGGTGTTCTAACTGCTGAAAAATTATGGTCAATACCATGATCATCACAGTATGCATCCATGCCAAGGTTCTTGAATTCTGTACCATTGTTTGATCTCACACTTATGATTTCACACTCTTTTTGAGTTTGAAGATTTCTGAACATGGTAGTGAGAATGCCATAAGTTTCATCCTTGGATTGTATCATTTCAACCCATGTATACCTTGAGTAATCATCTACAACAACCAGAGTGTATCTATTTCCTCCCAAACTTACAGTTGTAATAGGACCAAATAAATCCATATGAAGTAATTCGAGAATTCTTTTGGTTGAAAGACATGGTTTGGGTTTGAAAGAAGCTTTTGTTATTTTTCCTAAAATGCATGCATCACATTTTTTGTCAGAATGAAAGTTAATAGATGGCAGACCTTTCACTAAGTCTCATTTTGAAAGTTTGGAAAGATATTTAAAATTTAAATGTGAAAGTCTTTTGTGCCAAAGCCATGAAGTTTTGAAGTATTGTTTGCTACTAAACATATTTGAGTATTGTGATTTAAAGCAAATAAATCAATAGCAAAAACATTTCTTTTTCTAGAACATGTAAGTAAAACTTCAAGTGTGATGTTGTTTTTGATAAAATAGTGAGTAGAAGAGAAAGAGCAGCTCATACCTTTGTCACAAAATTGTGAAATGCTTAGAAGATTGTGTTTGAAACCTTGTACTAAAGAGACATTTTCAATTTTTATAGATCCTCTGATAATGGATCCATAACCTATAGTCTTCCCTTTTGAGTTGTTTCCAAAAATGACAGAAGGTCCTTTTGGCTGAGATAATGTCAGTAAGGAGTTCAGCTGACCCAGTCATGTGTTCTAGAACATCCACTGTCTAATATCCATATGTCAGTTGATTGATCATCTGTCATTAAGCATACCTGAAATATGAATATTTAAATCATGGTACCCTTTATACATTTGGGTCCAAAGGGTTAGTTTTCTTTGGTAGTCAAGCTTGCCTGAAGTTAGGCATTTTGACTTTGTCAGTAGGTTTAAATCTAAATAGGCACTCATGAGACTGATGACCAAAAGTAGAACAAATGTTGCATCTATGATAACTAGGTTTATCAGTCATTTGAGGTGAATTCTTTTATTCATTTTGACTCAACTTAGAGATCTTAGCAGCAACAAAATTGATTTGCTTGAACTTGTCAGTTGTTTTCCTTCTGATTCTTCCTTTTTGTCAACTGGCCCTCTTTTGTCAGCTGGCTGACATTTATCAGTTGACTGACACTTATCAGCTGTTGCAGCAGCTGACAATTTTTTAGGCTTATGAATCGAAGACTGACAACTGTCATTGTTCAGCTTATCCCTTTTGTTAATGGACTTCTTAAGCTGATTCACATTTTTAGAATATTTGAAAGGTACAACATTATAAGCTGATCCCTTAATTTTTTTGAGTAGAATTCTTAGGTTCACCATTTGACTGTTTGACCTCACAGTTTCCATCATCTTTTGAATATCCAAGACCATGTTGGTCTTCATGATTTTTCTGTTGACTAATGATGGTTTCAACATCAGCTTTTGACTTTGAGTAAATATCAACTACATTGGTCAATCGAAGATTCCTTTCAACAAGGTCAGCAATCTGGGCATTTGAGATTTTTGCTTGAATCTCATGTTTTTCATTGATGCTTTTAAGTTGCAGCAATTCATTTTGTTGTACTTTGTAAAGCTCATTGATCTTTTGAAACTCACAGTTTTCATCAGAGATTCGTTTAAAGTCACCAGATAAGGAAACATGAATTCTTTTAAGTGTTTCAAACTTGGAATACATTTCTTGCATTTGTTCCAGTAGATCATAAACACTTATGTCAGTAGCCTTCTCCTCCTACCTTTTTGACATATTGCTTATTTTGATGTCAACAGTCCTTTGAGAGGTTGACTTGATTTTTCTTTTTGGCTGACTTATGATTCCTTGTCCATAAAAATCATTTCCCATTTCCCATTTCCCAAAAGCAGCAAATTCATCTTCATCAAAGTCATCATCTGACAGAGATGTAGAAGTTTTAGGTGTCTCTTTTTCTGCTTGCAAAGAGATACCTTTAAAGTTTTTCTCAATTTCTTGAGTTTTAAGAACTTCCTTTTCATAATTTTTTAGACTTGCAACAAGACTACGTATATGAGTTTTGTTCAAATCTCTTGCTTCCTTTATGGCAGTGACTTTAACATGTCATCTACTTCCCAAGCTACTAAGAAAACGCATATTTAAATCTTTCATGCTATACATGTTACCAAGAGAAGAGCATCTATTACTTACCTCAAGAAATCTATCGTAGACATTTTTCAATGATTCTTTTGGATCCTTTTTGAAGGCATCAAACTCTTGGTCCTTCCGTTACGTTCCGTAAAGTTCGTTTCTTTCCCGCACTCTGAAAATTCTACACAAACTTCTAAACTAAAATATTAGAAACATATAAATACAACACTAAGATGCTTTTCTCCCCCAAAATTGAATTATGTCAATACTGGAAAATTTTTAAATTAAATGTTCATAATTAAAAATAAGACGAAGAACAACATATTTAAATTATACTACGAAAGCAAATAAAATTTCATCAAAGTGGGTTGCCTCCCACCTAGCGTACTTGTTTAACGTCTTTGGCTCGACCTAACTACAAACCTATTCTCTCGGGGGTTCGGTGTCAGAGAGACGAATGAGTTCTATAGTTCTCTCAACTGACATGGGTTCAAGGTACGGTTTGAGTCGGTGACCATTAACTTTAAATATCTCATTGGTCTTTCGGTTCTTGATGTCGATAGCTCCATGTGGATAAATTCGAACTATAATGAAAGGACCATACTATTTTGATTTTAATTTTCCTGGAAATAATCTGTGTCTATAATTAAAAAGAAGTACCTTTAATCCTGGACGAAACATCTTGTTAGCCAGTCCCATATTATGGTATTTCTTGGTCTTTTATTTATAGGTTTTTGCATTCTCATACGAATTTAACATATACTCTTCTAATTCATTTAATTGAAAAAGTCTTTCTTCACCAGCCAAGGTTAAGAGCTTTAATGGCCCAATAGGCCTTGTGTTCAATCTTTACTGGCAAATGACAAGCTTTGTCATACATAATCCGATATGGACTCATACCTATTGGGGTTTTATATGCAGTTCGATATACCCAAAGAACATCTTTAAGTTTTGGCTCCCAATCCTTACGACTTGGTCTCAGTAGGGTGGCAATGTCTGGCACGACACGATAGCACGAACCAGCACGACACGATTATAAAACACAATTACAGAGACAAATGGCACGATAAGCCCAACACGACACAACACGAACGACACGAAATTGTTAATATATTCAAATTAATATTTATTGTTATATTTATGATCAAATAAGATAGATAATATAAAAAACATGATAATGAGGCATGAACACGACACGATAACACGAATTGCCACCCCGTCTCACAGTATTTTCTAAGACTGCTTTTATCTGTCTATTACTAACTTCTACTTGGCCACAAGTCTGAGGATGATATGGTGCAGCTAACTTGTGAGTTACACCATATTTTCTAAGACTCGAATTCAACAATTTATTAGTGAAATGAGTTCCTTGATCATTAATTATAGTCTTTGGTACCCCATACCCAGCAAATATATCTTCCAAAAACTTGACAAAAGTTTAGCCATCATTATTTCTGGTAGCAACGACTTCTATCCATTTGGACACATAATCAACAACAACTAAAATATATTCACAACCATTAGAAACTGGAAAAGGACCCATAAAGTCAATACCCCAAACATAAAAAATTTCAACAACTATATTGATATGCAAGGGCATTTCATTCCTTTTACTTATTCCACCAGTTCTTTGACATTTATCAAATGTTTTACAAAATATGTCGGAGTCTCTAAAAACAGTAGGCCAATATAATCCAGATTGCATGATTTTTCTAGCAATTTTGCTACCACTAAAATGACCATCACAAAAGTATTCATGGCAGAATGTCATAATACTTTGTTGGTCTTGTTCTAGAACACATCTCCTAATTATTGAGTTTGAACATATTTTGAATAAATGTGGTTCTTCCCAAAAATATTGTTTTGCATCAGTTAAAAATTTCTTTCTTTGATAAAAATCAAAATCATGATTGATGATGTCGGCTACATAGTAATTAACATAATCAGCATACCAAGGTTCAAAATTTTTAATTGCTAATAATTGTTCATCGGGGAAGTCTTCATTCATAGAGATTTTATTATCAAGAAATTGACGTTCAAGTAAAGGTAAAAATTCTAGCCTAGATAAATGGTCGGCTACAACGTTTTCTGTTCCCTTTTTATCTTTAATAGTAATGTCAAATTCTTGCAGTAATAACATCCATCTTATAAGTCTAGGTTTTGCCTCCTTCTTACTCAAAAGATATTTTAGGGCTGCATGATCAGAGAATATAATAACTTTTGATCCTAACAAGTATGATCTAAATTTTTCTAATACATACACAACCACTAAAAATTCTTTTTCTGTGGTTGTATAATTGAGTTGTGCATCATTTAATGTCCTACTCGCATAATGAATCACATGCGGTTTCTTGTCTATCCTTTGTCCTAACACAGCTCCAATTGCGAAATCCGAAGCATCACACATGATCTCGAAAGGGAGAGACAAATCAGGACTAGTTAAAATTGGGGTTGATGTCAATTGTTCTTTTAATAAATTAAATACATTCAAGCATTCTTGGTCAAAAATGAATTTGGTATCTTTTGCCAACAGATTTTTGAAAAGTCTTTTATAAATCTTCTGTAAAAATCCGCATGTCCTAGAAAACTTCTAACACTTTTGACGGAAGTTGGAGGAGGTAGTTGTGATATAACATCAATTTTAGCCTTATCAACCTCAATTCCTTTATTAGACACAACATGACCTAAGACTATTCCATGTTTAACCATGAAATGGCTTCTCCCAACTTAGGGTCAAATTAGTTTCGTAATATCTCTTTAAAACCGATGTTAGATTTTCTGGGCAATGATCAAAAGAATTTCCGAATACTGAGAAATCATCCATAAATACTTCTACACATCTTTCCACTAGATCGAAAAATATAGAAAGCATGCATCTTTGAAAAGTAGCTGGGGCATTAGAAAGTTCAAAGGGCATTCTCCTAAATGCAAATGTACCAAAGGGACATGTAAAAGTGGTTTTCGCTTGGTCTTCTGGTGCTACTGGAATTTGATTATAGCCAGAAAAACTATCAAGAAAACAATAGTACTCATGGCCAGCTAATCTTTCAAGGATTTGGTTATTAAAAGGCAAGGGAAAGTGATCTTTCCTTGTTGTCGCATTTAATTTCCTCAAATCTATGCACATCCTATAACCAGTAATAGTTCGTGTGGGAACTAACTCATCTTTCTCATTCTTAACGACTGTAATTCCTGATTTCTTAGGAACTACTTGGACTGGACTAACCCATTTACTATCAGATATCGGGTAAATTATACCCGCGTCAAGAAGCTTAAGCACTTCTTTCCTAACTGCTTCTTCCATATGAGGGTTAAGTCTTCTTTGTCTTTCTCTAGAAGGTTTACTACCTTCTTCTAAATGAATTTTATGCATACGCATAGAAGGACTTATTCATTTCAAATCTGCTAAGGACCAACCTATAGCTTCTATATGTGTCCATAGAACTTTTAACAGGCTTGATTCTTGTTCTTTGTTAAATCCGCAGCGATTATAACATGTAAAGCTTTACCTTCCCCTAAAAATGCATATTTTAAATGGGATGGTAATGACTTTAATTCTACTTCAGGAGGGGATTTAACATATGGCATAAACTTAGGAATTTCTGCTTTCACTGTTTCTTCTTTATCTTCCTCCTTAGAGTTCTCTTCTTTTTCTTTATCTATTTTTGATTCATCAAAATCAGATTTTTGATTTTCTAATTCTTCTTTATTATTTTCACCAATTTCTATTTTATCATAACTAATTTCTGATTTGGAATTTTCCACTTTGTTCTTATCTTCACTTTCACTCTTGAGAGCTTCTAATCTTTCCTTCTCTTTTCTAGCATCTGTCTCTTGGAGTTCTCTTTCCAACTCTTCTATGTCGGTTTTTATATGGTAGAAGGTTCTATCGTCAAATCCTACATACGTATCTCTCTCATAATCATCATTTTCAAAAAAAAATTCAAAGGTTTGGGCTGTCAGATTTTCAATTTCATCAATTGAGAAACATGCATTCATGTCACTCGGTCTATTTAACGCATAAAAACTGAAATTTCTACCGTTTCACCCATAACTGACATTGAAAGTTTACCATTCTTAACATTAATCATTGTGTTAGCAGTGGCCATAAAAGGTCTTCCTAACAGAATAGAGACTTCATTGTTAGTGCATATCTTTCTTTCCATCTCTAGAATCACAAAATCGACTGGGATGATTAGCTTATCTACTTGTACTAGAATGTCCTCTACTATACCTAAAGGATGTTTAACCGAACGGTCGGCTAATTGTAAAGACATAGTAGTGGGTTTCAATTCACCCAATCCTAATTGTTTATAGACAGCGAAAGACATCAAATTAATACTTGCTCCTAGATCTAGCATAGCTTTCATCTTTTTAGAACTACCCAAGGAGACTTGGATATTGAAACTACCAAGATCTTTTAATTTAGGAGGAAGTTCAGGCTGTAAGATTGCACTCACGTTTTCAGAAACAATAATTTTTTCATTCTTTTCGAATTTGTGTTTTCTAGAGTGGAGATCTTTGAAAAATTTAGCATAAGACGGAATATTTTTAAATGACATTAAGCAAAGGGAGATTAATGTTCACTTTGGATAGCATATTATAAATTTCCATAAATTGCTTATCAATCTTGTTTTTCATAAGTCTACCAGGGAATGGCATTGGAGGAACATATGGTGGAGGTGCCACATATGGTTCCTCAAGAGGTTCTGCCTCTTGCTCTTTTTCTTGAGTGACTTCTTCTTGATTTTCTTTATTTAAAAATTCTTTTTCTACTTCTTTATCTTTTGCTTGAATATTTTCACTTTTATCAATTTCATCTTCTTTACCAGAATTATCTATTTTGTCAAGCACAACAATAGATTGAGTAGGGTTACTTACCTCTTCTCCAATTATTCTCCCACTTCGCAGAGTAGTGATAGATTTTGCTTGTTCTGTCTGACTAGGGAACTTCCCTTCTTCTCTTTCTTTTTCTTGATATTTTGCAAGATCATTTTTTAATTTTTCCACAGTTTCTAGCAGATATTTGTTAAGAGCAGTTTGTCCACTGTTCGATCCTTCTGACTTTGGAACTTCTTCAATCTGCAATTGTCTTTGCTTAGGAAATTGTTGAGGCTGTAATGACTTATTTCCTCCCCATGCAAAGTTAGGGTGATTCCTCCAACCGGGATTATAAGTGTTAGAGTAAAGATCATTCCTTTGTCTTTGAGGGTACATGTTCATTGCATTGACCTGTTCAGGATACACGGCACTAGAGGGACACAAATTAGTAGCATGAGAATTTAATCCACAAATAGAACATGCTTCTTGAATTTGTGATTGCCAACGTTCAAATTGAGTTTGCATATCTGTTTTTTCTTGAACTTGAAATAAACTTCTACTTTTATATCTTGTACTTTTCTGTTGAGAATTTGCACTTAACATCTCAAGCAAGTTTTCTAATGCAGCAGGTGTCATTCTATTAATAGAACCATCGGCTGCACTATCAACCATAGTTTGCAATGCAAGAGAAAGAGCATGATAAAATTGAGTTACTAGCACATCTTGAGATAAATTATGGTGAGGACACATGATAAGTAAATTTTTAAATCTATCCTATGCTTCATGAAATGTCTCTCCTAGTTCGTTTTGAAAAGACATGATTTGTTTTCTATACTGTGAAAGAGATGCATGTTGATAAAATTTTCTCATGAACAAATCATATAATTGAGTCAAAGTATAAAGACTTCTAGGTGCTAGATTCATAAACCATCTTCTCGCTGTATCTTTTAATGCACATTGAAAATATTTCATTTTTATTTGATCTTCAGTCAAACCTCCTAACGGAAAATTTTCAGTCATGAATTCATATTCCTTAACAAAATTTACTAGATCTTCGGATGACAGTCCATGAAATGAAGGCAAAATATTATAAAAATGACCTTTAAATTCAAAATTTCTTACCGCTTTTGGTAAGACTAAACATGATGGTGTTGCATTCAACATGGGACGACCATAATCACTTATAGTTATTTGATTGATTATTACTTCCATATTTATAGCAGCAGATTCTTCCCTTCTTTGATTCACATTTACCGGAGGAACCGGATTTTCAGGATTGTTGTTGTTATCCATTAGAGGATCAACTAGAGGATCCTCTCGATTCAACTATTCTTGATTAGCAGGCTGGTTTTCCAAATTATCAGGGTCTTCCTGATTCTTTCCAAGATTATTTATATTTTGATTTAATTCTGCCAGCTTAGGATTTAGAGATCTACGATCGTGCATAAAATAATAAAAGCAAATAAAACAATTAAAATCTAACAACTAGGAATAAATAAAATAAAATCTTTTTTTTTGTATTTTTATTTTTATAAAAACTGAATTTAAAACAACGCTCCCAACAAACTAACTACGCAAACTAGCTTGTCCCCGGTAACGGCGCCAAAAACTTGATCGTGTCTTATTTTAATTAATTCCTTGCAAGTGGACAAGACTATCGTAGGACAGCTTGAGAAGCAAGGGTCGAACCACAGAGGCAAGAAGAATACTGATGGCAAGAATATCAGTAGCAATTTTAAACCAAAGGGGTTTTTATTTATTTTATTTAAACTAATTATTCTACTAAAACAGTAAATCTAAATAACTAGGCAGCAATCACAGTTGTAAAGATCTGATGGAAGAGGGAAATCTAGGATTAGGGTTTCACTTGCATCTACTCTATTGCTTATTTAGATAAAGTATCATTCAATAACTTGAGTTCGTTCACGAAAGATAGACATACCTTGTCAAATTATCGTTCAATCTCCATCTCCAAATAATTCATCCATTCTATATCCTAAGCACAAGAACATATGGAACCTGACTGTCACTTAGGTCATATATATGAACCTGACCCTAATTTATCACTCTCGTGCATCGATAGGTTCAATTTATCATGATGGTGAGCTAGTGTACGTGTAATACCCCGATAATTTTAATTAAAATATTAAATTTTTTTTATTTAATATTACGATCGTTTTGGACCTATAAAATTAATGTTATAATTAAATGTGTTAAATTAATGCTTTGAACCTAATTAGTAATTAATTAAATTGGGTTGGGCTTGACCCACTTTTGACTAGGTTTAATTACAACTCCCTAATAATATTACCTAATTAAGATTGGTCTTGACCCATTTAATATTAGGGTTAGAAAACCTAATAGGGTTTTATATAAATAGAATGATTGGTAAAGAAAAAAAAAAAGAGCACGAAGGCAAAGATTTCTGAAGTCTCGGAGACGCACCGAACCAGGATAGACGGGATTGCGGGTCTCGATTTGAGGTATGCTATTGTTTCTTCAGTTTCTCATTCTAGTTTTCCTCCTGTGCAATTAGTAGGTGTATTCGGGTGGTGGTCGACAGTAAGTTATCTGTGGGTGTGAGAAAATTTTTGAACGATTGATGAGATTGATTTTCAAATAGCTATCATCATGGAAGTTCACTATTTTAAAATCGCGTAACTGAGATTGGTGAATGTTGCTATGCTTTGTAAATTTTTGAAACCAAAAATGTTGGAAGTGGATTTTTCTCCAAAATTGATTTTTATTGGGTTTGGGTCGGCTAACAAAGGAAAGAGAGAAAGTGTATTTTGGTGGTGGAGGGATAATTGAAGAACAAAAAAAAATTAAAATAAAGAAGAAGAAGGAAGAAGAGAACAGAAATGGCGGAAAGGAAGAAAGGGAAGAAAACAAATAAGAGAAGAAAGGTAGTCTTCCAATTACACCTTTTAAGGACTTTTGAGTGTGTGTGTTTTATGGTGCTTTTGGTGTGTGTGAGCAGTAAATGATTCATTAGTCAACAAAAAAAAAAAGAAAAAAAAAGAAAGAGTGATGGATGGATGGATGGTCACCGGGCTGCTACAAAAGAAAAATATAATAATAATAATAATAATAATAATAAGTCAATAAATAATTACAATGATTAAGCTTTTCTCTTAATTGAGTTTTGGGTTAATATTTGGGCATATGGATATTAGGGATTAATTATTAGAATAGTTTTTAATTATATCACATTTGTAAATTTTAGATTTGGACCAGAGTGGTTAGCTTTTTTTCAGGAATTGGTGATATCCATTTCATTGTGCATCCGCTAATCAGGTAAGAGATTATACCTCATTTAGGTCTTTTGAATTATTTGTTTCATACTGTTAGGCTTCCGTTATATTCTTTGATAAATGTCGTTCCTTGAAAACGTGTGCCGATTTTGTATCGGTATTTGATTTTGAACTCCGTCGATTTCGTTCATTTGATTACTCATAATTATGCTCCTTCGTTTAATCTCACATACCTATCATGTTTTATGTGAGATATCTATTTGATACATAAATGTGTTTGTAATTCATTTTGTAAAATGTATTTGATTATTTAAAAGTTTCTACCTTGATCACTAAGTCAAACAACCTAGTCACGGGTAAATGTGACCTTTCGATTTACCTAGTCACGGGTTAATGTGACCTTTTGATTTACCTAGTCACGGGTAAATGTGACATTTTGATTTACCTAGTCACGGGTTAATGTGACCTTTCGATTTACCTAGTCACGGGTTAATGTGACCTTTCGAAACCCTTTAACCACTAGACATGTGGTTAGTTATCCGGATATACCCTTTAGAAACCTTTACCCTTATGGGTCTTTAGAATATTTTTGAAACATTGTTCGAACAGGTCTTTGACCGCTTATGTGATCTTGGTATCTGTGAGTTGTCCGTTGTCTCCAGCTGGTATGGGACGGTTGGTGACAATTGGACTACTCGAGTCGTCCTTTGCATTATTATCTTTCGTTTGGAATCCTAAATATTTATCTGTGAGTTATCCGTTGTCGCCAACTGGTATGGGACGGTTGGTGACAATTGGATTACTCGAGTCGTTTGTTGTATCTTTATCTTTCACTTGGAATCCTGAAAATATATTTGAAATCTGAATATTTGAACTTTGACTATTTGATTTTCGCATTTTAGATATTGAAACTTTCGATTTTGATTCCTTGATTTATTTCGGTCAACTCCTCCTTAGTAACCGGAGGAGTTGTATATGAACTTACTGAGCATTGTTCGCTCACCCTTTCATATTCTTTCTCTTCCAGGTGACATTTTGTTTGGCTAGATGAATTGTTTCGAGTAGATGAATGAAGATGGTCAAAGAAGTTTTAGACATTTTTAGTTAATTTGTACTTTGGAAGTTTAATTAACTTTGATCAGTTTTATTTTGGATTTCGTTTCGGATATTTTGTGGTTGTATTTTAGTTACATTTGGAGGATATTAAATTTATTAATTATTACCTTTGGGAGTTATTATGAATTTTAGGTATTGATTGTTGGTGACGTGGCCAAATTGTGGGTCCAAATTGTCGGACCCGAGTTTGGGGCGTTACAGAGTGGTATCAGAGCTTAGGCTTCAGATCCTGATGATTTTAGGATTTAGAAATTAATAGAATTAGGGATTGATTGTAGTGTAAGGTTATGATTTTGTTTATACCATTAATAGCTTTAAGTGTACGATTGTAGTTCTAAGTTTACGATTATAGCTTTAAGTTATGATTTCCTTTATTTTGATTGGGACTGATACACTATTGGTTAATCGTAAGAATTTGTTCTATTTTAGTTTATTAGACTTGGAATACACGAGGTGTATCCAATTTTTGAGACATTGGAATAAAGTTTGATATTGAATAAATGTTGAGGAAATTTTTGTATTCGTTTGACATTCATTTAGAACTATATATCGTGTTGGTGTATTTCGAGTGCACAAGATTATAAGATAAGCTTTGGAAGAAATTGATGTTACTTAACAATTATGTAGATTGTTTCCATTTACGTCACGCCAATTAGCGAGCACCATTTTAGTGTGATAAAATTTTAGGCATTATTTGACACTTGCTCGTTTTTGTATCAGTATCAAATGGCACGTAGAGGTGGACGTACCGCTAACCGAGGCCGTGGTCGTGGCCGAGGAAACATGGGAGGAAGAGCAGTAGAGGACTCCGTTTCCGAGAGTGTGGGGGAACAATCTGGAAGCCAACTTAACGTGAATAACGAAAACCCCGCCGCTGAAGCGCCTCAGCCTAACACGGCAAATCCGCCTTAGTAGACCCGTGCTTATGATGAACCTTCTAGAATTTGACACGAGCGGTAGACAGGATTGGTCAGATTGTTCAACCTCAACCACAACCTCAGACACGCAACCTCGGCTTGTATTGCAACCTCGGCTGTGCGGTTCCTCAACCTCGACCCGGTGGCAAAGGACCCACTTGACATCTTCCAAAAGAGAAGCCTAAGCCCTTCTCGGTGCACCAAACACCATTAAGCGGGAAGAATGGATTGAGAGTATGAAGAAGATCTTTAGAACTATGACCCTCACGAGTGAGCAGAGAAAGTCAACCTCGCCACGTTCAAGTTCGAAGGAGAGGCTGATGAGTGGTGGCAATCTGAGATGAGGATTGTTGAAGCAAATGGGGTGGGAGAGTACACTTGGGAGACTTTTCTCGAAGTCTTCAATAAGAAATATTTTCCTGAGAGCGTGCGGGGCAGACAAGTAAGTGGTTGAATTTCTCAATCTAGAGCAAGGAAATATGACGGTAGATGAGTATGCTGTCAAGTTCGCGGAACTATCAAAGTATGCTCCAGGTCTCATTGAGAATGACAAACAAAAGGCTAGGATGTTTGAAAGAGGCCTCGATGGAAAGATTAGTCATCGATTGATAGCCTTACAATTGAAGACTTATCTTTGAAGTTGTAGGCCGAGCCAGAATACTTGAACGAGTGTCAGCAAACTACCGGAAGAAGAAGGAAGAGAAAAAGAGAGGTTTTGAGAGTCTTGGAAGTAGTTCTCGAGATCAGTCGGGCTATCAAGGAGGAAGTTATAGTGGAAATAAGAAGAGAACCATAGAGGACAATCGGTCTAAGGGATCAAATCAGTGGCGGAATCAGAATCAAGGTCAGCAGCAGAATCAGAATAATGACCCTGAGTGTAATAAGTGTGGTGGAAAACATAGGACTGATATTTGTTACTGGACTACGGGAGCCTGCTTTAATTGCGGAAAGATAGGGCATAGGATCAAGGATTGCCTGGAACCATTGAAGGAAAATTTTGCGCGAGGAACGGGCAGCGGCGATAAACCTAAACCAAATGCACATGGAAGAATTTACGCGATGGCTGCTCGAGACGAATGATATGGAAACAGGTATAGTACATCCTTATATAGCTTCGCAACGTTAAATTTTTATTCAGCCTAGTGTTTCTTAATCGATCACATTGCCACACTTATACGACCTATCAAATTTTTACATGAGAACTTAGACGTCGATTAATTAACACAACGACCAAAAGATCTATTTTTGTTACCTAAGTATCTATATCTTGTCTTTTGAGTTCAATTAGGTGTTGATAATTTTGACGTATGGTTTGGTCATCTGCTTGTTGGATAAGTATGGGCATTAGGAGTTTTATATGTGACGTTTGTACTAATGGATTGCCTCGATTACATTTAAGGATTGAATGCATATGATCTACTAAAATTTTTCTTCGTTACTATTGTGTCTATTGGGAGTAACTTGATTTATTCTAAATTTGAAGAGGAACATCTTGAGCCCTTTGTAAGACTTGGTGTGTTAAGTTTAGGGACTAAACTTCTTTTAAGGGGGTGAGAGTGTAATACCCCGATAATTTTAATTAAAATATTAAAAAAATTTTATTTAATATTACGATCGTTTTGGACCTATAAAATTAATGTTATAATTAAATGTGTTAAATTAATGCTTTGAACCTAATTAGTAATTAATTAAATTGGGTTGGGCTTGGCCCACTTTTGACTAGGTTTAATTACAACTCCCTAATAATATTACCTAATTAAGATTGGTCTTGGCCCATTTAATATTAGTGTTAGAAAACCTAATAGGGTTTTATATAAATAGAATGATTGGTAAAGAAAAAAAGAGCACGAAGCACGAAGGCAAAGATTTCTGAAGTCTCGGAGACGCACCGAACCAGGATAGACGGGATCGCGGGTCTCGATTTGAGGTATGCTATTGTTTCTTCAGTTTCTCATTCTAGTTTTCCTCCTGTGCAATTAGTAGGTGTATTCGGGTGGTGGTCGACAGTAAGTTATCTGTGGGTGTGAGAAAATTTTTGAACGATTGATGAGATTGATTTTCAAATAGCTATCATCATGGAAGTTCACTATTTTAAAATCGCGTAACTGAGATTGGTGAATGTTGCTATGCTTTGTAAATTTTTGAAACCAAAAATGTTGGAAGTGGATTTTTCTCCAAAATTGATTTTTATTGGGTTTGGGTCGGCTAACAAAGGAAAGAGAGAAAGTGTATTTTGGTGGTGGAGGGATAATTGAAGAACAAAAAAAAATTAAAATAAAGAAGAAGAAGGAAGAAGAGAACAGAAATGGCGGAAAGGAAGAAAGGGAAGAAAACAAATAAGAGAAGAAAGGTAGTCTTCCAATTACACCTTTTAAGGACTTTTGAGTGTGTGTGTTTTATGGTGCTTTTGGTGTGTGTGAGCAGTAAATGATTCATTAGTCAACAAAAAAAAAAAGAAAAAAAAAGAAAGAGTGATGGATGGATGGATGGTCACCGGGCTGCTACAAAAGAAAAATATAATAATAATAATAATAATAATAATAATAATAAGTCAATAAATAATTACAATGATTAAGCTTTTCTCTTAATTGAGTTTTGGGTTAATATTTGGGCATATGGATATTAGGGATTAATTATTAGAATAGTTTTTAATTATATCACATTTGTAAATTTTAGATTTGGACCAGAGTGGTTAGCTTTTTTTCAGGAATTGGTGATATCCATTTCGTTGTGCATCCGCTAATCAGGTAAGAGATTATACCTCATTTAGGTCTTTTGAATTATTTGTTTCATACTGTTAGGCTTCCGTTATATTCTTTGATAAATGTCGTTCCTTGAAAACGTGTGCCGATTTTGTATCGGTATTTGATTTTGAACTCCGTCGATTTCGTTCATTTGATTACTCATAATTATGCTCCTTCGTTTAATCTCACATACCTATCATTTTTATGTGAGATATCTATTTGATACATAAATGTGTTTGTAATTCATTTTGTAAAATGTATTTGATTATTTAAAAGTTTCTACCTTGATCACTAAGTCAAACAACCTAGTCACGGGTAAATGTGACCTTTCGATTTACCTAGTCACGGGTTAATGTGACCTTTTGATTTACCTAGTCACGGGTAAATGTGACATTTTGATATACCTAGTCACGGGTTAATGTGACCTTTCGATTTACCTAGTCACGGGTTAATGTGACCTTTCGAAACCCTTTAACCACTAGACATGTGGTTAGTTATCCGGATATACCCTTTAGAAACCTTTACCCTTATGGGTCTTTAGAATATTTTTGAAACATTGTTCGAACAGGTCTTTGACCGCTTATGTGATCTTGGTATCTGTGAGTTATCCGTTGTCTCCAGCTGGTATGGGACGGTTGGTGACAATTGGCCTACTCGAGTCGTCCTTTGCATTATTATCTTTCGTTTGGAATCTTAAATATTTATCTGTGAGTTATCCGTTGTCGCCAGCTGGTATGGGACGGTTGGTGACAATTGGATTACTCGAGTCGTTTGTTGTATCTTTATCTTTCACTTGGAATCCTGAAAATATATTTAAAATATGAATATTTGAACTTTGACTATTTGATTTTCACATTTTAGATATTGAAACTTTCGATTTTGATTCCTTGATTTATTTCGGTCAACTCTTCCTTAGTAACCGAGGAGTTGTATATGAACTTACTGAGCATTGTTCGCTCACCCTTTCATATTCTTTCTCTTCCAGGTGACATTTTGTTTGGCTAGATGAATTGTTTCGAGTAGATGAATGAAGATGGTCAAAGAAGTTTTAGATATTTTTAGTTAATTTGAACTTTGGAAGTTTAATTAACCTTGATCAATTTTATTTTGGATTTCGTTTCGGATATTTTGTGGTTGTATTTTAGTTACATTTGGAGGATATTAAATTTATTAATTATTACCTTTGGGAGTTATTATGAAATTTAGGTATTGATTGTTGGTGACGTGGCCAAATTGTGGGTCCAAATTGTCAGACCCGAGTTTGGGGCGTTACAGTACGACATATGCATATGGTCGTGCATGTATCCACACCTCTAGGCCTTTATTACTTGCGATTCCATTCATTGGGTCAAAGCTAGACAATAAAGGGGTTGATAAACACCATGTTCAACAAGAATTGAATGAATAAAAATATATATTAAGCCATAGACTCGATACAAGTTACCTCCCAACTCCTAGAATAATGGACGGTTAGTTCATCCTTGAAGATGAACTGCACAACGAGATGAAGGAATACATGAATCGATTTTCAAAACTGTAATTACAATGACTAAACTACGTAATACAAACTAAAATCTATGCTAGCGCTGTTTCGTAGCATTTTTTGGACGTTCTCTGGCTTTGGCTACCGTCCTTTATTTATACCAAGGTGTTGTAGGGGAATAGGAGGTTCAATCCAAGTGAAAAACCCCAAAAGTCGGTTTCTGGGGACCTTGCGGCCGCATGAGGATTTCACCTTGCGTCCGTAAGGGTCTTGGACGGGCTCTTCAGGTTTCTGCCTACCTTGCGAAGGTAAGGTCTTTTGGCCTTGCGGCCGCAAGGTGGCCAGTGTATTCCTTTTGTCTCTTTTCAACTATTACACTTTGCACCCTTCCTCGAAATCTTCACTAAAAGCTTCATAAATCCCAAAAGTTCACCTAAAACCCTAAAACTCGTAATATAGCTCAAAAACACATATCAGTAGCCAAAAGCCTCGTGGAATTGCTCATTTTAAGTCATAAAAATACCAGATATGGACGTATAAAATATGTCTATCAGTCTTCCTTGGTTATTCGCTCACTCAGAGTGCCTATCTCTGTTATGATCCGAGCACCACCAAGCTGTACATTTCGCGTCATGTTCGATTTGTCGAGTCTACCTTTCCAATGTCCACCCCGACCACCAGCCCTGCTCGCCCAGATACCTACGCTAGTGTCTCTTGGCTACCCCCTCATGAATCGCCTGCCACTCATACACACCGGTTCGCTTCAGTGCCTCCCCGCCAGTTTCTCCTCGCACTAATCAGAATGTGGTTGATCCCAGCTCGCCCATACACTAGTCTCACCTACCCTCACCACTGCCTGCTACTAGTCGTTTGTTGGCTGCTCAAACCTTCTCGGCAACCAGCTCCATGCCCGAGGATAACACTATTCCCACTTGCACCATGCCCGCTGACCCAGTTCCTGTACCCGCTGAACCTGGTCCTCTGCCTGTGCTTGTGCCTGTGTCCGCTGACCCTGTTCCTGTGCCCGCTGCTTCTGGAACTTCAACCATAGTTACTCGATCTAGGAACAATATCTACAAACCCATCCCCAAACTGATTCTTTCGGCTCAACCGGCAGCGGACAGTGAACCAACATGTGTCACTCAGGCTCTGAAAGATGAGAAGTCGCGTCAGGCCATGTCTGAGGAGTTTGATGCACTAGCTCGCAATGGAACTTGTGATCTAGTCCCTTCGACAGATGCTCGTAATATTGTTGGTTGTAAGTGGATCTACCGCATCAAAAGACATGCTGATGGCATTATTGATCGCTACAAAGCTCGCCTAGTGGCCAAGGGTTTTCACAAGCGACTAGGGGTTGACTATCACGAGACTTTTCAGCCCAGTGGTTAAACCGACCACTGTTCGTCTTGTTCTCTCACTGACCGTTTGTCAAGGATAAGATATTCGAAAACTGGATGTGAACAATGTCTTTCTTCAAGGGAATCTGTCCGAGGAGGTATTCATGGCTCAACCGCCTGGGTTCATAGACAAGGACAAACCTCAACATGTATGTCGGCTTCACAAGGCTATTTATTGTCTCAAGCAGTGCTCCCTAAGCATGGTATAATGAGTTGCGTCAATTTCTACTTGCCTCCGGCTTCAAAAACTCGGTGGTCGACGCGTCACTGTTCATCCTTCGTATTGCGGGCAACATCATCTATCTTCTTGTATCTGTGGATGATATCATCGTCACTGGGAACCAGCTCGCTGCAGTTCAGACCTTCATATCTCTGCTCGCTAATCGTTTCTCGCTCAAGGACCTTAGTGATCTTCACTACTTTCTTGGGGTTGAAGTTGTTAAGCGCCCAAGTGGTCTTCTGCTCTCCCAGCGTGGTTACATAGCTGATCTCCTTACTCGCACAGGCATGACCGATGCTCGCCCAGTAGTTACGCCCCTTTCTACCTCGCATACCTTGACTCTTCACACGGGCACTGCTATCACAAATCCGACAGAATTTCGAGCAATGGTCAGGAGCCTTCAATAACTGTCTCTTACTCGGACTGATGTTGCCTTCGCTGTCAACAAACTTTCTCAGTTCATGCATAGGTCGACCACTGAGCACTGGAATGCGGTCAAGCGTGTTCTTCGGTATCTCTGTGGCTCTATTAATGCGGGCATCCTCCTTCATCCCCAGTTTCCTCCTGCTCTCCATGCCTTTACTGATGTGGACTGGGCTGGAAACATAGATGACTACACTTTCACCAGTGCCTACATTGTCTATCTTAGAAGCAACTCGATCTCTTGGAGCTCCAAGAAACAACGTACTATAGCTCGCTCCTCGACTGAAGTTGAATACCGAGTAGTGGCTGCCAGTGCGGTTGAGGTCAGGTGAATTGTGTCTCTTCTTGGTGAGCTCGGTCTCACCTCCTCGACTCAACCAATCATTTACTGTGACAATGTGGGTGCCACGAGTCTCTGCTCGAAAAACTAATCATTTACTGTGACGATGTGGGCGCCACGAGTCTTTGCTCGAACCTGGTTTTTCATACTTGCATGAAACATGTGGCCATGGACTTTCATTTCATTCGGCAACAAGTTCATGATGGGCTTATGCGAGTTTGCCATGTCTCCTCGGCCGATCAATTGGTCGATGCCTTGACCAAGCCTCTTACTCACCAGCGGTTTCATCAATTACTTCACAAGATTGGTCTCTCCTCTCGGACGTCCATCTTGCGGGGGCATATTAGATAATAATATATTTATTATTATTCTTGCTTATTTGTAATTAGTAATTAGTGGTAATTACCTTGTATAGTTATTTCCTTATTATGTTACCTTCTTTGTATAGGTTTCTTGTACCCTACTCCAAGTGTAACCCTAATTGTAACTCTCCCTATAAATAGGTGATTCAATCAATGGAAATACCATGTCGTTATTCCTAAACTTTATTAGTTTCTACATCCTCAGTTGTTCGTGTTCTTGAAAAAGAGCTTCGACTTTTTTTTTCAGCTGGACAAACATGAGGAAGCCTATTGAATGCAAAAATCTCGTTGATCAATGAATCTGGTATAACTTTTGAGCTTCGACTTTTTCTTCAGCTGGACAAACATGAGGAAGCCTATTGAATGCAAAAATCTCGTTGATCAATGAATCTGGTATAACTTTTTAGCGTCGTTGGTTTTATTGGTGCGTCGTTGATCAATGAATCTTGCTTTGGTTGATTATCTATGATTCGATCCAGCACCTTACTTTAAGTGTTAAGCACTACACTTGGGAGCATCCGGTGATTGTTTCTGCTGTATATGTGAAATGCTCGGTGGCTGAGCGACATGCATTATGGAATGATGTTATAGATATGGGATCTAAATTTCTGAATTCCCCTTGGATGGTTGCGGGTGACTTTAATATTATTCTTTCGCCGCAGGAAAAATTAGGTGGTAATGGATGGGATCGGCAAGGAGCTCATGAGTTCCATGCCTGTCTTAATGCTGCTGGATTGTTTGACATGGGCTTTCTAGGTAGCCAGTATACTTGGAGTAACAATAGAGATGGTCCCGCTACTATTTACCAGCGTCTCGATCGGGGAGTCTGTAATATGGCGTGGTCTTCTATGTTCTCATCTCAAGTGGAACATCTTAACAGAACCTGTTCTGACCATTCTCCAATTCTGATTTCGATTAGCTCCGAGGTTTTTTCTAGACCTTCTCAATTTCGTTTCCTAAATGTCTGGACTTCCCATCATTCTTTCTTGGATGTTGTCAAGAATGCTTGGAATTCGGAGGTGGGTGGCAGGCCTATGCTCAAATTTTCTAACAAGCTCAAGGTGGTTCGAAGGGCTTTAAAGATTTGGAATAAATCAGTCTTTGGAAATATTTTTCAAGCTATTAAATGTGCGGAGGATGAAGTTCTTGCTAAGGAAATCATGTATGAGGCTAATAACATCCCGTCTAATAGAGAGGCTCTTCATCGTGCTAGGGCTGATCTTCAACACAAACTTAAGATAGAAGAAGACTTTTGGAGGCAGAAATCTCACCTTAAATGGCTAAAAGAAGGCGATGGGAACACTAAGTTATTTCATTCTTCAGTTCAACAGACTCGTAGCAAACTCTATATCCATAAAATTGCTGATATGAGGGGTAATATGGTTTCGACCCCGGATGACATCAAGAAAGCAGCAATCGAATTTTATAAAGACCAACTTTCTGCTTGTGATATTTCTGAAGATGGGCTTCTTTCAGCCATTCCGTCTCTTGTCTCTCATCATCAAAATGACCTGCTCATGGCTCCTCCCTCTTGTGCTGAAATTAAAGATGTGGTTTTTTCTCTTAGCGGGGATAGTGCTGCCGGCCCGGATGGTTTTTCTGGTCACTTTTATCAAACTTGTTGGGAGATCATCACTGAGGATCTATGTTTAGCAATCGTTGAATTCTTCTCTGGATTTGATATGCCCAAATTTTGGTCTAGCTCTCTTTTACTTACTATTCTGAAATCCAATTCTGTTTGCTCCTTCAAGGATCTCCGGCCAATTAGTTTATGTAATTTCTGTAACAAGATCATCTCAAAGTTGATTTCTTGTCGGCTAGCAGCTATTCTTCCTTCCATTATCTCTGACAATCAAAGTGCTTTTACTAAGGGGAGGATTATTCAAGATAACCTTTTACTGGCTCAGGAATTAACTCATAGCATCTGGAAGAAAGTCAATGGATCCAATGTGATTATTAAGTTGGATATGGCAAAAGCTTTCGATAGGATTTCGTGGGTTTAGTTGACCAAAGTCTTGCGAAAATTTGGGTTCGACAAGGTTTTTATTGACATCATTTGGAGAGTGGTCTCAAATAACTGGTTTTCGGTCTTCATTAATGGGGAGTCGGCAGGTTATTTTCACTCTACGCGTGGGTTAAGACAAGGGCCTTTATCCCCGAGTTTGTTTATCATTGCCGCGGAGGTGCTCAGTCGTAATCTCAACAACTTACAGCAGCTTAATCCTCATTATGCTTACTCCTCAGCTAGTGGATGCCCTATTATTTCTCATTTAGCATTTGCAGATGATGTGGTTATATTCTGTAATGGCAACATACATTCTTTGTTGAAGCACCGTGCTCTTCTCTCATCATATGAGCAATGTTCTGGGCAACAGATTAACGCCGATGAGAGTTGCTTTATGATGGCTAGCAGGACCCCGGCCTCTCGTATATCTACTATTCGTAATCACTTGGGTTTCAATCATAAATCTATGCCTGTTACGTATCTTGGCTACCCCATTTTGAAGGTCGGAAAAAACAGGCTTTATTTGACCCTCTCATTGAAAAACTGCAAACCAGAATTAATGCATGGTTAGGTGCTTTCCTTAACCAAGCTGGCAAAATCACCCTTATTAATTCGGTTTTGCAGTCCATTCTTATGTATCAAATCGTTGTGCTGGATCCTCCTTCTTCAGTTGTTAAGCATATCAATCGTATTTTATCCAATTTTTTCTGGGGATCGATAGATGGTAAAGCTAAAGCTCATTGGATTTCCTGGGACAAATGTTGCAGACCAGTTTCTGAAGGCGGTGTTGGCATTCGAGCTGTTTCTAATATTATCCAAGCTTATTTGATGCATCTATGGTGGAGATTTAGAGAGGGTAAAAGCTTGTGGTCTAAGTTTCTTTCTGTCAAATATTGTTAGAATGCTCATCCTACCTTAGCTCCTGCTCGCGGGTCGTTCTCTTGGAAACGCATGTGTAAGGTCAGAGATATGGTTGATCCTCATATTCACTGGATCATTGGGAGAGGTGACTGCTCCACTTGGCTGGACTATTGGCTTCCCTCGGGCCGTATTGCTCCTCCGATTTTGGAAAACTTTACTAAAGTTCGTGACCTCTTTGATAACTTGAATCACCTTCTTGCTAACGCTCGATCTGTTTTGGGCAGTGAGGCTTCTGGTTTGGTGATTAATAGAGGTCTTTGTCTCTATGATTGCCCAGATAAGGCTTATTGGACTCTCACTAATAAGGGGAATTTCACGTTTGCTTCTGCTTGGAACTTGGTTCGCTACAAGGGGCAGCTCATTGGTTCGACTTCTTTTATTTGGCATAAACCTCTCCCTCGTTACATTAGCATCTTTATGTGGAAGTTATGGCAAAGAAGGATTCTGATCGACGAAAGTTTGATCCACAAGGGAATTCAGATTGCATCTAGATGTTATTGTTGCATCACTGGGCATACGGAAACCTATTCTCATGTCTTTATTTCCAGCCCTATTACCCAACAAATTTGGTCAGAATTTAATTGCTTGGGGGCTGTTAAATGCTCCTCTACCTCAGTTAATCAGAGATGCATGGAATGGTGGTATTCTCGGAATAATTTTATTTTACACGTTATTTCTCCTTCCATCATTCTTTGGGAATTATGGAAATCCCGTAACATGGCTTATCATGAAGGAGTTTGATGCTCTGCTAAGGTTATCATTGATCGAGTGAAATACTTAATTTTTTCCTTGGTTACTGATTCGGTCTTGCAATCATCTGTTGACTGGGGTTCTATCTTCCTTAGTAGAATTGGCCGAAAAACTCAAAAGATCATTCAGTCTGTTTCTTGGTCCAAACCGGTGGATGATATGGTTAAACTTAACACAGATGGAGCTTGTCGTGGCAACCCTGGTCAGAGCTCGGGAGGAGGAATCCTTCGTGATAATATGGGTAATCTTATCTTCGCTTTCTCCGCTTTTTATGGGTCTTCCTCTAGCTTTCTTGCTGAATGTCATGCAATGGTTCAAGGGTTGTCCTGGTTACGGAGTAGTGGTTACTCATGTGCTATTGTTGAGACAGATTCCAAATGTTTGTTGGACTGTATCAAAGGGCAGGCTCAGCCGCCTTGGAATAGCGCGTATTTATTTCGTAAGCTTTATGGTCTCCTGCAGGATTTAGAAGTCTCTTTTTTTCATGTCTTTCGAGAAGCCAATTCAGTCGCTGATGCTCTGGCTAACCTTGGTGGCGACCAAGGTCAGGACTCTTTTTACATGGATGTCTCTGATCTCCCTGCTAGAATTCGAGGTCTCATTAATCTTGATAGGCTTGGTACTCCATATGTTCGTGTTTCTTAATTGTTTATTGTTCCTTTATTTCCTTTCGAGGTCAGGCTCCTTTGTCCTCCCATTTATAAGGGCCAGGCTGGTTGTCCCCCTCAAGTTTGTAATTTTTTTCTCATATTAATAAAATCTAGCAGGGTGCCGTCCCTGTTTCCAAAAAAAAAAATTATTATTAATTGAGCGTGTTATTATTTCTTAATTGAATGTCGTTGGTTTTATTGGTGCTTCGTTGTTAAATTTCATTCTTAAATATATGTCCAATTTTGCGTCGGTGTTATTTAATTAGACATTGTATTTTCCAATTCTGCCTCGGTGTTATTCAATTAGGCATCGTATCTTCTAATTCTGCTTTAGTGTTATTTAACGTTTGGTTTATTTCCTTTTCATTCTTAAATATATGCCTAATTCTGACTCGGTGTTATTTAATTAGACATCGTATCTTCCAATTCTAATTCGGCCTAAGTGTTTTATATTAATTAAGCATCGTTCATAAAATTAAGAATCGTTCATAAAATTATTATGTCTCGGTGTTATTTAATTAGGTATCGTATCTTCCTATTCGGTTTCGGTGTTTTATACTAATTAAGCATCTTGATAAATTTTAATAATCGTTCATAAAATTATGGTAACTCACGTGTCATTATTTAAAAATTAAGCACCTGTGTAATTCAATTATGCATCGAACTTTTCTATTCTGCCTCGGATATTAGCGCATTATTATTAATTTATAAAAAATACATGTATTTCTTAATTTAAAAAATGTGCGCCGATGTTATTTAATTAAACATCGTATCTTCAAATTCGATCTTGGTGTTTTATATTAATTAAGCATCGTTCTTAAAATTATTCTATCTTGGTGTTATTTAATTAGACACCGTATCTTCAAATTCGGCCTTTGTGTTTTATATGTCCGTGCGATTTACGTGGTTTATGCGTGCGTTTGTTGTTCATTAAGGATATTGTCGTTATTTTATCCCCAAAAATATATTTTAGCAATTATAAAAAAAATCATAAACTTTTCCAATTACAATTTTACAAAAGGAGTCCGGCTGAATTTCACCCATTATCTTTATATTGTTTAAAACACTTTGTACTTTCTCTAACGATATCATGTTGCCTTTAAGTACACTTTTAGTGTGAAGCTCGTCAATTTGATAAAGCCATGGGTCATCTTCACAAAATCAAAAGCGGATGAAGATTATTGAAACTTTGCCTTTATATTACTCCCTTTGTCCCCATGCTATTGTCACCAGATACACGACTTAAGAAAAATCAATTGATTATATTATTAATATTTGTAAAAATGTTTGTTTTAAATAAATCTCATGTATATGTGGTTTATAATTGAAGTAGTTAGAAAAAATAAGAGTAAAATAGTAAAAATGTTTTCCTAAAAATAAAAATTACAAAATAATTATTTTCGGACAGACGAAAAAATAAAACATGACAATAATTTTAGGATAAAGTGAGTATTGTTAGGAAGTGTAAGACTGATTTTGATTTCAGTGTATAGGA
>CM028384.1:39445853-39487277 GCA_013146195.2 Codonopsis lanceolata | reverse complement strand
TTTAACATTAAAAACTTAGCAAAAGGGACCGGGTTAAAATTCTCGTAATAAATTGTGTCATTGTTAATTGTCGATTCCAAACGTAACATTAAGAAATGATACTCTAGCACTCTCGTGACAAGTCCAATAGTCCTTATTGTGTGTGAAATAACAAACCACGCTAGGATTCAACAAAGATTAAAATTTACTGAAATAATCAGTAATGATGTATCCAGTGATACATCATCACATGAATCATTAAGCAAGAGTAGCAGTGGAATAAATGATATAAATAATAAACGAATCAAACAGAGTGACACCAAGAAGTAAATAAAGTCTACAACTAAAATACTTGTATATGTTGCCTCATGGTGAAACTTCCCCTAGATAAAAGATTCTAATGAGTTACATTAAAAAAACCAACTCTTTTGAAGAGTGGAAATCAATATGAAAATCTCGTAAGAGAAAAGATATATCTAATTAATCTATACTTAACAATCTCTAATACATCAGCAGGACATAACAACTCGAAGGGTGTAGGCTAATGAATGAAAGAACAAAAACAGATGAGCCATGGGATGATGGATCATTCAAAAGCTCACTGGTTTCCTGACATTATTATATGCGATATTCTCTCTACTGAATTCTCTGCCTGGTTGAACAACGTCCAAGGTTGATCTTTTCTTTTATAGAGCTCCTAGAAAAACCTGTCCACCAAGAAAAAAACTTACCAAGGCATTGTTAGATTTAGGAAAGAGTTATATTGGAAATGGATCTCTAATTCCTATAAGTTAGTGATTGCCATAAGAGAGTCCCTAAACAAGACAAAAACCAAGCTACCTAACAAATATACTAGAAAGGTACAAACAAACCATATGCCTTAAAGATAGGACACAATGAGGATAAAAGAAATAACACCAAAGCACTATACCCCTGAGAACCTGTGATAACATTCCCCCTGAATAAATTAACTCATAGAAATAAATCCAATACCAAAAAGTCAATGAGACGATAAAGTTCCAAAATATCCATCATAATAAATCCTAGAGCAAGTGATGTCCGCTAAAGCCATGGGAAATGATGATGCAACAAATGATGTAAAGGCTGCGTGGCACACAAGGTATGTCATTGTGCCAGAAGGAAACTTATTCGGAGGAGTTTGAACTAGAGAGAATGAGCGGAACCGTTGCTAGTTGAGAGACAAGGGAAAGATACACAACCCATTTTCCTTTAAGAATTTTTGAGCTTATGGAGTGGGGAAGAAAGGAGGAGTTAGCCTTTCATGATCGCCACAACACCCGAGCCAAACACAAACTCGAAACCAAATGGGGATAAGGAATGGCACGAGATGTTGATTCAGATTTTGCAAAAGCAGCCACTTTCCTAAACACCAATTCCCCAAAGTTAAAGGGATAATTCATTCCAACTTTGTATAGAATCTGAGCATGGGAATCTGTGACCACATTTTGATTCATGGAAAGATCCCAATTGACACATCAAAATTTATGTAACACGCATACAAAGAAGACAGAAGAAGACCAAAATTTGTCACACTTGACACTACTTCCGGTTTTCTTAATAGGCCAAGAAGATATAGTCCCTTTGGTAATTTCACGAGCCATAATATCATATTCATCAAACACACCATCTTCACGAACATCCGAGTGCAACAAAAAGAGTTAATCAGAAGCCGAGAAAAATCCACAATTAGATTACGAACAAAAACTTGACCATACCGAGGCGTGCCCAATTTTGACATCATTTCTTCTAAGTTGGCATAGAACTCTAGGAAAATTTCTTTGACATATGGAGAGGCAGAGGTCATAGTGCCTAAGAGACGACGTTTTTGAAGAAAATCATCCAAGCCATACTTAGCCAAAGCATCTATGGAAATACAACATTCCTCCACAATGTCTCTGTCAATATTGTACCTAGAAGCAGAAAAGGAGTATAGGAGATGGGAGAGAATCTCGTACAATATCCAATGGGAGGATGAGGCATTCGATGATGCATCATCTTCGCCCTATTCAACATCATCAAGCGAGACCTCGAAGTCTTCTCAACTTTCATTTATTTCAACTTTCTTAGCATCTTTGAAATCCTCATCACTTGAGTCATCACGATCAAGTATTACATTAAGATTTGTGAGAAGATGTCGGGAAGAAGGAGGATTAAAGGCGCCCTTTTGAATTTGACCAAAGAATGGCAAGAGGAATGTTCTTCTCCGGTTCATATTCTTCATCTCAGCCACAGCATAAAAGGGTGCCTAGGCTAAGATCATCATTAGAAGAGGGAATAACAACGGGAAACTACATGTTTTTCAATGTTTAAAAAGGGGTAGAACCAGGTCTGCAGAGGCTCCCCCGAGGCTTATCCTCGCTTACATGAGCAACAAATTGAAACCGAGAGAGATTCATGGCACTTTAAAATCCGTGTCATCTTCTTCATATGATGACGAAACAACAAAAGGTACGCATCTTGTGGCTTAGCAACTCGAGACCTTTTCACAAGAGCACGAACCTTGGGAAAGGTAGGTTTGAGGTCGGGACCATATCCCGAACCGGTTTGACATTCAAACTGATTCGGATCCATGGCACCAATTTCTTTGAGTTTCAAAGGAGGATTGTCCAAATCAATGGCATAATCACAAGCACCAGGGCAACAAAGAGGCAATAGGAGCTGGGGTTTCTATTGCGATAATGGTGGAGATGGGGTTTTAAATAGGCGAGATCGGTGATTATGCAACATTCTTGCATCATTGATTTGGAGCGTATGAGTAGGGCTTGGTGTATGAGATTCCATGGAAGAGGAATCTGACTATTGGAGAGAGAAAAACGAGCAGTAATTAGGGCCTGGAGGAGAGGATGAAGAAGAAAGTACGGGAGAGATGTGAGAAGCAAGTGACCTTCTCTTGATGTGATATGCTATCATATATCCCTACAAAAAGATTAGTACTCTCCTAAACCAATACAAACTCTGAAAGGTTAAGAGATAAAAACGACTAGAAATAGATAAGGATAGAAAAAAATAACTTACTAGCAGCCCATAAAAATATGAGAAACAGAAAACCTTTTTGGACATGAGAGGATTGAGAAGCAAAGGGAAACATAGGAAACATACTTCAATGAAAACGAGATTATCTTGACATACCTATCCGTGCAGCATTATATATATATATATATATATATGTACATATATATATATATATATATATGTATATGTATGTATGTATGTATGTATGTATGTATGTATGTATGTATGTATGTATATATATATTGAGAGTCCAGTAAGCTCTTCTACACGGACAACATTGGACATCAACAAATATTCGAATCAAGAGAGAAACAACACATGATATGCAAAGCATTTATCCAAGTCACATAAAAGAAGAAGAAAAATATGGTCACCAAAGACAAAATTCCCTAATAAGTATGCCTAGAATGATAGAAATAATAAAACAAAATGCGCACATAGGTGAAGGATTGGTCCAATAGATGAGGTACCTAATGATGCCTCATTTGGAACCTTATCGAAAATTAAGAGTCAATGAGTCAAGTTTCTTTTCTCCCATAAGCAGTTTTTTTACATAGAACTCCTTATGGGAATTGTAGCTTTACTTTATTAGAAGCTTCTTATGGCCACTAGGTAGCTTTCACACTTTTCCAAGGATAGCCATCTTTCACAAGATCAACCCATGGAAACATGAAGCTCGTGCATGTACCACAGTACCAAGGGAAAAGCTACATACCTTGTACACCGGTAGCTATTTCCTTTATGGGCTTCATCAGATTTTTTTAAAACTTACATCAACAAACTTGCCTCAAACTAGGAGAATAGGACACCATTCAAAAAATGACTCACAACTGATTTAACAAGAAAGAATCCATAAGCGACCATATACATAGGACAAGAAATCTGATGGACTAATCGTGCAAACCTAAAGTGCAAGATGCCTTTTTTTTGTTTTTTGTTTTTTTTAAGAAAGTGAAGTTAGTCAAATGGCACACACTCTGAGGCACTTCCTATGATAAGAAAATATCTCAAATGCTAAAGTTTTGATGAAAATATCTGCCAACTGATTTTCAGTTCTAACAAACTCCATGCATATTATATCAACCAGGTTTCGAATAAAATGATATTTAATGTCAATATGTTTAGTACGAGAATGCTGAACATGATTTTTCAAAATGTCTATGGCACTAGAGTTGTCACAACAAAAGTTAACACTTCACTATGTAACCCATAGCCATCTA
Source organism: Codonopsis lanceolata (assembly GCA_013146195.2). Taxonomy (NCBI): domain Eukaryota; kingdom Viridiplantae; phylum Streptophyta; class Magnoliopsida; order Asterales; family Campanulaceae; genus Codonopsis; species Codonopsis lanceolata. The sequence continues at coordinate 39,483,045 of CM028384.1, read as the reverse complement.
TCATCTGGTTCATCCACAAGAGTTGAGTACAATAAGTCAATAACTACCGGCTGCCACATATTTAGCTTCAGCACATGATAGAGCTATACAAATTTGTTTGTGACTATATTAAACCAGTTTATTCCCATGAAAAAAATAATCACCTGAGGTGCTTTTTCTAGCATCACCATCTCCAAACCAATCAGAATTAGTGAACCCAACAAGTGTGGTATTGGTGTGCACAATGTACCATAACCCCAATTCTGCTATGCAATTAACATATCTAAGAATACATTTTATCGCAGTTAAATGTGATACTTTAGGATTAGTTTGTATCTTACACACATACACACACTATGCATGATATCAGGACGACTAGCAGTTAAGTAGAGTAAACCTCCTATCATGCTTCTAAATAAAGTAGGATCAACATTTTCCCCTTTCTCATCTATGAACAATTTCTTGTCAATTCTCATATGGGTTCTCTTGTCAGCACTATCCTCAACTAGAAATTTCTTAACTATGTTTTTAGCATACTTATTTTGAGAAGTAAACATACCATCATGAGATTGTTTGACTTGTAAACCTAAGAAGTAGCTTAGTTCACCAACCATGCTCATATCAAAGGTCATAGTCATACAAGGGATAAATTGTTGTAACAAGATTTCAGAAGTGGAACCAAACACTATGTCATCAACGTAAATTGGACTGGCTAATGAGAATATTTTTGTCATGATGTTGAATGAACTATGTTTTATCCACAACTCCTCTGTTAAAACCACTTTACAAAAGGTGATCTGTTAGTCTCACATACCAAGCTCTAGGAGCTTGCTTGAGACTATACAAAGTCTTTTTTAAATTTATAAACATTTTTTGGTATAAAAGAATCTTCGAACCCTTTAGGTTGTTCAACAAAAGCTTCCTCATCAAGGACACCATTCAAGAATGTACTTTTGACATCCATTTGATGGAGTTTAATGCGTAAGAAACAAGCAATGGCAACAAAGCAATAGCATGGACATGAGCAAATGAAGGTTTCATCAAAATCCACCCCTCAACTTGTGTATAACCTTGAGCCACGAACCGTGCCTTGTTTCTTACAATCTTTCCCAGCTCATCTGTTTTGTTCTTGAATATCCATTTCGTTCCAATAACATTTCCAGAGTTGGGTCTGAGAACCAAATATCACACATCATTTTTGGAAAATTGATTTAATTCCTCATATATGACATTTGTCCAAAAATCATTAAGAAGGGCTTTTTTCTTCAACATTTTTAGGTTCAATTTTGGACACGAAAGAGATAGTGTCTAACCCTTCTAAAAGTGGCAGTCATGCAAGCCATTTTTTAATCGACTTTACCTTTCTTCCTTGTAGTTCTCTCACTATGGACATCACCAATTACCGAGAGGTAGGATGAACTTTCTAGATTTTTCGGGAATATCCTTGCTGCAATAGTGGCGGTGACAATCTCATGTTCAGATTTTGGATTGGTCACAATTTTCCCTGAAGGGGAGCTGAAAATCAATGATTCATCCGATGATACATCATCAGTGTATCATTCACCAAACTTTCATCGATTAGGATTTTCGGATCCAATAACAAGATCTGTAGCAGAGACAGTAGGATCTGTAGTAGAGACAGTAGGAACAAAGACTTAGAGTTCTTTTGTTGTGGGAACTAGTGTAGTGTCTTCAAGCAATCCTGTAAGATTATCTTCAACAGTTTTGTGACCAAGATCAGTGAGATCATCAAAAACAATATTCATTGATTCCATAATAGTCCTAGTTCTAAGATTAAAAACCCTATAAGCACTGCTATTAGAAGAATATCCTATGAACACACATTTGTGACTTTTGGAGTCAAATTTAGAGATGATCCCTATCGTTTAGTAAATAGCAAACACATCCAAACACATGAAAGTGTTTCACCTGGGTTTTCTATCATTAAGTAAGATCTCATAAGGTGTCATAGTGCGACTTGGCGTCAAGTAGACCCAATTACCAACATAACAAGCATTGTTTAAAGCTTCACCCAAAAACGTTGAAAGATTTTTAGAACTCAACAAGGCATGTGCCATTTCTTGAAGTGTACGATTCTTTCTTTCCGCCACTCCATTTTGTTGTGGAGTTTTGGGATCAGAAAACTCATGAGTAATTCCCTTTGAATGACAATAAGTAGAAAATAAAGTATTTTCATATTTTGTACCATGATCTTATCTAATCCTTTTAAGTTTAAGTCCATACAAATTCATAACACATAGATACCAAACCTTAAAGGCTTCAAAGGTATCTCGATTTTTCCTAAAAAAGAATACCCAAGTATACCTTGAAAATCATCAATACACACAAAGCGATTATCTCTCTCTACCTAACCTTTCTCCGCTCAATGGGACCCATAAGGTCGGTATGAATCATTTCAAGATACCTAGTGCGGAGACATAATATTGAATTCTAGGATGAATTACCTGGTTTGTTTTCCCTTTTGACACGGACCACAAACACTCATGTTTTTAGTGTTCAATCGAGGCAACCCTCTAACAACCTCAAATCTTACAAGTTCTTCAAGTTTTTTATAGCTAACATGTCCTAACTTTTGGTGCCATAATTGAGTTTCATCAAAAAATTTGACACTTTGGCAAGTATGAACATAATTAACCATATAACAATTATCTAAGACCTAGTACGGAAGAACACACTTATCAGATAAATCATATACCTCACATGTATATTTGTTGAACCTAACATGAAGATTGTCATCACATAACTAACTGAAGCTAATTAGGTTTACTCTATGCCCTTCAACATGATAAACATTGTTGAGCCTAGGCAATCCATCAACATTCAATGTTCCTTTACCCACTTATTCTTCCTTTTACACCTCCAAACCGTAGGTAACCCTTACCTCTACACACGCTGAGTAATTGGTCTAGAAGTTATCATTGTACCTATCATATGGCATGAACACCCACTATCAAAGTACCATGAACCTGTGATATGGGATTTCAAAGAAGTAAATGTTACATAACAGTCCATATTAGCTTTTGAAACCCATATTTTATTGATAGAACGTACATAAGGAATATGTTTTGGGCTATGATGATCGATGATCCATCTCGATGAGGTGTCGTATGATGCCTTATTTTTCGACAACAAAGGAGTTTTGTTTTCACCATCTTTTTCAATATGATGCTTTTCTTTTGTGGCAAAAGGCTTGATATGACCTTTTATTTTTAATGAAGTATCGATGAAATGTCATATGATGCCTTACTCGAAAAGATACAAATCAAAAAGAACAAGGAAAAGCAACAAGCATTAACCAAGTCTAACATAGGCGAGCATTAAGTGTAAGACCCTTGATAGCACATGGAATGTCCGAGATCAATGAAGAGTTTAATAAGCCAAGTTCGCAAGGTCGTCAAGACTTTGTTAGATTTGCTTGAAAGAATAATGGCTAGAAAAGGCTTGATATGACCTACCTCATGACAATAATGACAAATAAACCTCCTTTTCCTTGGTTTGGAATGCTTCACAAACCCATTCTTTTGTGATGAAAGAGAAGCAACAGAAGGAGAAGCAACAGAAGACGGTTCTCCCCCTTCTTTGACAAAAACAATGGGTTTGAAACCATGTCCAGACGTGTCCTCCTGACCAACCCCTAAAGTTTCATCAAGCTTGTACTTACTTGAGTTCCATTTTGATGTAGTATCATTGGCCTTGTTCAGATCAAGACGAAGTAATTCAATCTCTTGATCTTTCTTTGTGAGAGACACTTCTAACCTTTCCTTTGATTCATTTTGATCCTTTACCTGAATAAACAAGAATCAAATATGCCTATCCATTTCTATCATACGAATACAACATTTTTTCCAATCTTCATATAAAGCTTTGTATTCTTCAACCACATTAACATCATCGCAATATGATTCATCATGATGTGGATCTTAAGTGTCATCAACTACAGATGAGATGAAGCACTGGAAATCCAGCAAGATGTCGGTTAATGAGGTATCATAGTATCATTAGCAGCTTCATCAAAGGACAACGAATCCGATTTTTTATGAAGAGCGTTTGTCTCTTCCAAAACAGATAAAGTGATAAGATCTCTTACATCTTTTTCTTCCTCACTGTCTTTCAAGGTGGCAACAAAGTTAAGGTCCTTTTTATACCATGGTATTGGCATATTCATTAGCATAATGACCATACCCTGAGCAAGCACGACATTATATGGAATCAAGATTTTTGAAAGGAGTTTTATAAGAAGATTTAGGAAATCTAGATCCAGAGTTTTGAGATTTGCTTGAGTTGTCTTTCTGCAAAGGTTTGTTTGATTCAATGCCAAAAAGATTTTGAAAGCTAGACTCATTTTTTATTTGACTTTTGTTTCTAAGAAAATTATTGAATTTCTTTGAAAATAAGGCTATTGAATCTTCTCGAAGATCTGAATTCTCAATATCTTTAGACAACTCAAGTAACTCTTTAGAGGAATCAGACAACACATGCAAAGCCACACTTTTATCCACACTAGAACCAACACTGTTTTTTTCTTTGTTCTTGTTCTACTGAACAAGATTAAGCTCAAAAGTTTGAAGAATCCTGGCAAGAGTGTCTAATGACAATGCATCTGTGTCATGGACTTCTTCAAGTGCATAAATTTTTATATTAAACTGTTCAAGGAAAGAACACATCATTTTACTAACGAGTCTAGGATTAGAAATTGGATCCCCCAGGCTTATAGACTCATTAGAAATATCAATAAGTTTATCATGGTAGGACCTAATGTCCTCACTCTCTCCCATTTTCAAAATTTCAAATCTAGTGTTTAAAAGTCTTAACTTTGTACGCCGCGCAATATCACTACCTTCACAAACTTCTTGAAGTAATTCCCATGCTTCTTTGGCTGCTAGACAATTAGCCACTTTCTTGGCCATTTTAGCATCCAAAGATCCAAGGATAGCATAGTGTGCTTTGGAATTGAAATTAGATAGAGTTCTTTCATCAGTAGTCCAATCTTTCTCATGTTTGATCTTGACATCACTGTCGGTATCGATGACTTTAGGAGGTGACCAACCCTCAAGTATAGATAGCCATGCCTTTTCATCAATTGATTTGATGTAGACACGAACCATGACTTCCCAAATAGAGTAGTTAGTAGTGGTGAGAATAGGAGGACATGGAGTTCCATTGTTACGTGAATCCATCATGACTGTAGCAGAACCGACACTTAGTAGAGCTAAGCGTAAGCTCTGATACCAAATGAAATACTCAAACAACTAGGATTCAACGGAGGTTAATACTTGCTGAAACAATCAATGATGTTGTATCCAATGATACATCATCTCATGAATCATCATGCAAAAGCAGAAGGGGAATAAATGAAATAGATAACAAATGAAACAAGCTAAGAGACACCAAGAAGTAAATTATGTCTATAAGTAGAAAACTTGTGTAGACGTTGCCTTAGGGCAAAATTCCGTTAGAGAGAGGATTGTAAAGAATTACAATAAGAAAGACCAACTATTTGAAGAGTGGAAAACAATACGAAAAACGCATACACGAGTAGACAAATCTAATTTATGCTTAACATTATTGAATACACCAGCCATTCATGATAGAACAACTAATGGAGACCGATGAAGAATAACAACGAAAACAGATGAGCCTTCTGATGATGGATCATTCAATGGCTCACTAGTTTCCTGACAGCATCATATGTGAAAACTTCTCTTCTTAATTCTCTACTTGGTTAAACAACATCCAAGGCTGATCCTTTCCTATATAGAGCTCTTAGAAAACATGTCCATCAAGAAAGCAACTTACCAAAACAATGATAAGATTAAGTAAGAGTTATAATGAGAATATATATCTACTTCCTATAAGTTAGTGATCCCATAAGAGAGACCCTAACCAAGTCAATAACAAAACAACCTACCAAATATGCTGGAAAAGTAATAACAATCTATATTCCTAAAAGATAGGACATGACAAGGAGGAGTAAAATACACCCGTAGGGTATTATACTCCAACAAAAACTATGAACCACGGTATATTAAAAAGAAAAACGGAATCGCGGTTCAAAAAATATGTGAAATCAAAATTTATTTATCAACTGCGGTGCAATTTTTTTAAATGAATTTTTGATTTCCTTTTATTATAAAATTTGAACCATGATATATTTAAAAAAAAAAGGGAATCACGGTTCAAAAAATATATGAAATAAAATATATTTATAAACCACGATTCAAAAAATTTAAAACATGTTCAAAAACCTAATGTGTCAGAAACCTAACAGCATGAAAGATAAGTGCATAAATAAAAGAAAACCTATCAGCACGTCATTTAAGAACCAACATTAAGGAAAATTATATTATGAAGCAAAACCTATCATTGCGTAGTTCTAGAGGCATCATTAAAGAAAGATATAACATGGAACTTTTTTTTTCTTCTTCCTAAAACAACCCTAACTCTTCTAGATTCATCTAATATGGATCTTGATTTGGAAAAATATGGTCCTTGATCTAACAATCTTAATTTGTGCATCGGAATTATAACCCTTTTGAGCATCAGATGCATATATATATATATATATATATGAGCTCTCTATTATGTATGAAATATAGGAGCCAGATGAAATTGGTTTCCCTGTCAACACCATAATCGGAGTAGTTCCTTCTTTACAAACACTACCCTATGTTTCCTATTCCCTTTTCTTCTTCACTTTTCAATCCAATCTCTCTCATTGACTATCAAACTCATTCACTTTTATTTACTACCCTCTCACCTACCCTCACTCTCATTTATTCCTCAGCATGATTGAAGAAGTCAAGCATCATACTATGTGGTGGGCTCTTTGTTTATTCACCTTCTCTAGTTAAAAACCCCAACATGAAAGAAAAAAATTTCATTTTTTTCAAGGGTGTGCCAGGTCAAAGAGGACAATGAGATTGTAATAATTTTTTCTCTACATTTGTTTGTAATTCAGTTTATTTGTTTGTACTATAGAATCGCGGTGCAACAATATTTATTAATTAATATAATTGTGAACCGTGGTACAACTATTTTTTTAAATATTTTTTTCATTTCCTTTGTTGTAAACTTTAAAAGACGGTATATCTTTCTTTAATACTGGTTCTTTACTTAGGTTCTGGTAGGTTTTGCTCCATTTATGGATTTTTCTTCACATATATCTTTGAATCACGGTGCAACTATTTTTGCTTTATATTAAAAGGGAATCGCGATGCAAAGAATATGAAACATTAATAAGAAACTTTGCACAGCGATATATAATCCATTACAAGCAATAAGTGAAGATAATTTCTGGAGATACAGATGTATGCTTTAATTAAATAGACTAGGTTAGGCTGCTAGCATCTAACGCGTGTTATCATATAGCACAATCTTTGGAGATATAGATGCATGCTTTTATTACCAATTAAATAGGCTAGGTTAAATAGGCTAGGTTAGGCTGCTAGCATCTAACGCGTGTTATCATATAGCACAATCTTTGGAGATATAGATGCATGCTTTTATTACCAATTCCAACTATTGATTTTTTGGTAAACCAAAATCAGAACTCAAATGGGTTGGAAGACAAAAGACAGTTCCTTCATCAAGATCATAAAAGATGAAGAAAGAAAGGGATGCAACTTTTGTTATGTAAGCCCTTCATGATTTTTTTTAATTATGATGCACAAATTAAGATTGCTACCAAGTATATTTTTCGTGTATCTAGAACAATATTTATACAGATCAAGATCCATATTAGCTAAAAGTAAAAAAAAAATTGTATTTGAAGAGAAAGTTAAGGAAGAAAGGAAGGAAGAACAAATAAATGAAGGAAAAATATTTATGAGTAAAGGAGGAAGAAATGACAATAGATATTTAAGGACGAAGAAAGTGAGTGTTGTTTTAGGAAGAAGAAAAAGAAAAGGATAAAAATGTCCACCTCTACAGTCGATATATGTGCTGCTACGTTTTAAAGTTTTTAACCACAAAAAATAAAATACTAATAGCTGTACAAATATATCGATGTGTAAATATATAGTTGTGCAACAATTTTTTATGAACAAAAAAAGGGGAATCGTGGTGCAAGAAACAACAACTCTCTTTATTTCTAATTTCAACTGAATACAGAGAATAAACTATCTCGAGAAACAAAATATCTATTTCAAAGCAATAAATATCTATTAGAAACTCATCCTCTTATTCAAACGTGTATGCATATGGCTGTGGGTTTCACATATATTTTCAACATCAACAGCTCCCTTCAAACCATCTTCTTCCTTAAATTTGTATGCATATAGCTATTGGTTTCAAAACATCAACTGCTCCCTACATACGATTTATTGCCAATTCCAACCGTTGTTGATAAAAAGCTGGAATTGGAAACAAATCGTATCAATGGATGTCAAATGGGTTGGAGATAAAGAAAATTCAACCTTCTTCAAGTTCATTAATTCTGATGCACAAATTAAAATTGTAACAAAGTATAAATTTGTTGTACTTTGGATCATTTTTGAAACATAAGTGTTGAATTTAGTATCAAAGCTTTGGATCTAGAAGCATAGTTTTGAAAGGAAGTAAGGAAGAAAAAATGATAGTTATAAATAAAGAAGAAATAAATGACGGTATATATTTAAAGACGAAACAAAAGGGTTGTTTGTCTTTAATTCTGGATCTTGATATATGTGCTTGGTAGTTGGTGTTTTTAGAATTGTCTTTAATATTGGCTATTGATATTCTAAATCAAAAAATAAACAACATATGCACCACGGTATATAAATATGTTCAACGCGATATATCAAAAAGGGAATTGTGGTGCAAAAATATGTAGGGTTATTTGAATAATAAACATTTTTTTGCACCGCGATATATCCAAAAAGGGAATCGTGGTGCAAAAAATATAGGATTATTTTTTTTATCTTGATAAACGTGCTGTGTGTTTTACTTTATTTAATTTTTCTTTAATGATGACTCTTGATATTTTTAAGCAACATATGAACCATGATATATAAAAAATGAAACCGTAGTGCAAGAATAGTTTTACGTTTTTTTATTTTTGTTAATTGCGGTTCAAAACTTATTTGTTTAAATTTAATTTATAACGCTTTGTATGCGAACCGCGATAAATAATTGTTCTTACATCCCGATACATAAGTATTCATTTTTTGTTTTTAAATTTAAATAATGTAAAAACTATTGAATCTAAAAATACTTGAAATTACATTAATAATTGAACTCTACCAACAAATACATCGAAATGAAAATATATAGATACTAAGTGAATTGAAAGAGTCGTTCAAGATTTATCTGGTTATCGGAACGAAATTACCCATTCTTGACCAAAGAAAGAGAGCAAAGGTGATCTCGTACATGTAGCTGTACTATCAATTTGGTTATCAATAAAAAATAATTCATAGATCAATTCCATCTTGTTGTTTATAAACAAGTTCCTTCTCAAGGTTTTTTTTTTATTTTTAAATATAAGATTGGTATGCATTAGAGATTTATAAAGCTTGAAAAAGAACTTGATGATAAATCAATGTTGGAATTGGTAATAAATCATATGGAGGATAAATCATAGTTTTTTTTATCTAGAAGCATTGTTTTGGATCTACAACAAATGAAAGGAAATAAGGAAGAAAACAGAATGATTATGAATAAAAAAATAAGAAATGACAGCATGTATTTAAAGACGAGAAAAGGAAGAAGAAAAATTGGTTATCATTAATTTCTTACTGTTGATATTCAGCATCGCAGTTCACAAATTAAGTATTAAAAAAATCAATCGCTGTGCAAAAATTTGTTGGATTATTTGAAGAATGAACCTTTTTTGCACCACGATATATCAAAAAAGGGAATCGCGGTACAAAAATATGTGGGATTAATTGATGAAGGAACATTTTTTGCACCGTGATAGTTCATTTGCACTTTAAAATGAATCTTTGAATTTTATATGTTTGTTAACCGTGGTGCAAAAATATGTAAAATTAATTGATGAAGGAAACTTTGAATCACGATATATAAACTTGACGTAGCGCACCTCTTACTCATTGAGGGTATCACAGTTTTTTCGTATCCAAAAGTGACTTTTTCCGATTTAAAAAAAATATGAGTATTTTAGCGATTAAAAACTTTAAAAAGTGGATCAACACGAATTTTACCTAAAAATATCTGTGAGACCGTCTTACCTAAGTTTTTGTCAATTACAATTTAAAGTTAATGGATTCTATTTGTGTGTTTGGTTGGTATATAATTTACCTTTAAAATATGGATAGTTTATGTGTGTATCAGTAATTCAATTAGCTCGAAACCTCATTTGTTAATTTGTTAATTCATATTTAATCATAATTAAAAATAAGTCACCACATTAATGAGACGAGTCTAATTATCTTTTCTCTCCTGCTCATATACACAATGCACTGTAGCTCATTACTTCTTCAATTCCTCCCAAAACGTCTATGTTTAAAAAATGTCATTATTAAGACTTATATAATTAATATTAGATGCGATCATAATTACAATAATGTTTGATCGTAAATAATATATTAATATCAAATTTGTAGCGTAATATTGAAATATTATGGAAGTTATAGACATGAATTTTAAAAGTCGATTGTTAAAATGAAACATCTCAAAATAAATTGAAGGAGTATGTAAATTTATTAGTAAGATACTATGTACATTGTGCTACCCGAGTTATTCATAGTTACATATCCCTTGTCTCGTGGTAGAGCTAAGACTTTATAAAATGTGAGGTATAAGGTTTGATCTCTTCGGCTCAGTCGAGCCTGAAAAGAGAGAAGAAAAAAAACAAATGATTTTTCATGGTATGTAATATATATAACTAGATCTTTGTGTCCGTACCTATGGCACGACGTTAACATATGACTTGATCAATGTATACTCGAGTAGCATGAAACTAATGAATATATATATGCTTAGAGTTTTGTATGGTCATATCAATGTACCATACACAACAGAAAATATAAAACCAAAAAATTAAATAAAAAACACAGTTTAACACACTTACAAAACTAAACCTCCAAACACACAAATGAAAGCAGTTTTAAATAATAAAATACTCCACGCCTAACACCCACTAACCCACATACTAAATTAGCACGCAAATTATTCAATTTGCATAAACTATTTTAAGGAAACATGACCTCATTAACCATGAAGTCAGCCTGTGACATCTACCACTTTGATTCATGACTATGCCTGCTGCTCCTGAGAAGTATATGCAGTCTTTTTTACAAAAAGAAAAAAATAAGAAAAAAAAAAAAAAGGCCCCAAACATATAAACTTAGGAAGGCATACTTCAATAAACAAATCCAATTTAAGGCTTCACCATTGCTTACAATATGGCAAAGACCTTTTCTTTCCTTGTTTTTTTTTCCCACTTTGTTGCATAGCCTACAAAGTTTAACAACAGCATAATATACAGCTAAATTGCTTAGAGGGGTTTCAAAGAAGATAAGAAATCACCATAATTTACAGCTAAATTAGTTTGACAGTATCTTCATTCTTCAAGTTCCTTACACCTTAGATGCCGATGCAAAATTGCAAGCAATCCCAAAAGCAAAGTATCCTACGGCTGAAAAACACGCAACCGTAAATAACTCTCGGCTTCATTCCATGAGTTAAGCCCACCCACCCTTGAGTAACTCAAGAAGGTAAATTTCTAAGCAATATAGCATAGTAGCCTCCATAAACTGAACGCACTATATTTTTCCAAAAATCGCAAGAAAACCTCCCAAGATCTCCCCCTTCCGCAAGAACAATAGCATTATATCACGAACATTCAAGTAAATCGGTTAAGTGCTCAATCAAAAAATTGGAGACTTTTGATATATATATATATATATATATATATATATATATAGAGAGAGAGAGAGAGAGAGAGAGAGAGAGAAATCAAATTGAAGAAAGAGAATAAACCCTTCCAAGGGGTACTATAAGAAATTCTTTTAGGGAAGCCCTTTAGCCCATTCTCATTCACAACTAAGGCAAGTGGGTGGAATAACACTGGAAAAGTGACCAAGGGTATAGCTTTTGGAAGAACAATAATTTCAAGATTACCTTAATATTCAAAGAAATCGAAAAATTGAAGTCTCTTCTGTCGGAAGCTAATGTGAAGAAAAAGAAAATTAGGTTTTTGATGTAGAGAGAGAGAGAGGTATTGAAAGATTACCTTTTCCCACTGAAGGTGGTGTGGGTTAAGAAATATAGGAGTTGCAGAGATAGAAATATGAAGGGTTTCCTAGATAATCCACCACAATCGTTTTGCAAATAGAGGAAAGAAGAAGTTGTAGGCATCAGAAGAAGCGAAACGGAAGATGGAGTACAAAGCAAGACCATTGTTCACACGCATGAATTTACAATTAAATCTAGACCGTATGAATTTGATAAAAAAGTAAATCATAACATCTAATTAACATTTAGCAATTGTACACGTATTTTGAGATGTGTATTATAATATAGATGTTACTGTAACCATTAGATTGGTATTAATCATTGAGTTGGTGGACTATGATTATTGGAAGAATAGTAAACAAAGAGGGTTTTATAATTCCTCACATCACATAGCTCATCATGTGATAATAAAAAACAGATGATTAGATGAAGAAGAAAATTTAAAAGTTCAGTAGATTTGGCAAACCCTAAATAAATCTAGAAGGTGAAATGCATATTTAGAAATTAACCGAGGGCTCATTCCTGCTACACCGTCAATTGGGTTGATTCAAGGTAATTTCCATTTGAAACACAAATGTTTGAAACCAAAATCCTTCGTGGTAAAGCAATTTTGAAGTAGTCAACATGTTTAATTGAGTCATGACACCAAGAAGGTTTTCTTTGAAACACAGGAGCCGAAACAATACAGATTTAGAAGGTCGGGGTACCAAGATTGATAGAGGCATATGACGACGTTATAGGTGAAGATGCTGCATTGGAAGTGTGGAAGTCATGCACCGATGACGGGTCTCTATGTGCGGTGAAGGCCATGGGGCAGAGATCAGCTGAGTATCGTCGTTCCCCTGTTGATTGAAACCCAATTCTAGATTGGGTTATTTTGTATTTTTTGCTTAAATCATAATTTGATTACCATAGTTTCACACTTTTTGCAATAAGCTAACCATTTTTTTTTCAATTTAGTAATTGTACTTAGTTATAAATTACACTTTGGTCATTAGGAGTCAATTTCATCAGTTACATTGGATGAAAATAATAAAAAAGACAAAAATACCCTTTTGTGTTTGGAACATGTTGTGCATATGCATATATTGAAGTCACACAATATTATTTCAGTCAACTCTTTACCTGAAGACATGCATTTTAAGCATATTATGGGTGAAGGAGAGACAATCAAGCGAGTAAAACGCAACCTATGCAAGGGTATTTTTGAGTTTCTACAAATATTTAAAACTTTTCAACCAAAAAATTGGATAGAGTAATGAACGTACGATATATAGTCAAGTACAATGACTAGATTGAAAAAAATATAATAGAGTTAGCTTATTAAAAAAATGTGAATGTAAGGTGATCAATGTGCTATTTAAACCTTTACCTTTTTATTTGATCTTTTAAATTGGTTCAAAGTACTTATTTATTTATTTATAAATATTACTAGGGAGCTCTCAAAATATTGATGGTATTACTAAGGGTATTTTTTAGTTTTTCTAAAAAGTTCAAATATTTTAACAAAGTAATGAAAGTGAGATGAAAGACCAAGTATAATCATCAAATTGAGACAAAACTAGTAGAGTAAGTTTAATGACTAACTTGTCCAAATAGGATGACATAATTATAATTTAACCATTTTCAGATCACTTAAAGGCCTCGTATAACTGCTTGCTTATTTTAACGGAGAGATTGAGTGTTCAATCCCTATCAGAGGCACCCTAGTACATCATTACTCTCAACCGAGAGATCAGGTGTTCAAAGTCTCACCAGAAACATCATTTGCTCTAACGACACCAAAAACATCATATATCTATAATTGTAGCTTTTAAAAACGTGAAAATAAATATAAAAAAAGTTAAGATAAGGTCTTTGTCCCCTTTAATTTTTTTTTAAAATTATAATTTAAGTAAAAGTGAAAAGTAGACAATAATTTGGGTATGTGAATAGTATTAAAAACCTAAGGGGCCCACGTGAATGATTTAGTAAAAGGAAAGCAATAATGTAGACTTGGATCTTGTTGAATGAACTTTCCCAAATAGCACCCTAGCCTCAAGTTGTCATTTTCATAAATAAATACAATATTCCTAATGATCGCAGATTGCCTTGTCTGTGTTGTTGTTTGCCCCCCGTGATTGCCATTTCTGTTTTGCTTTTAGTTGTACACGAGATGCCTCAATGCTAATGTAGATAGATAATGTCATATTTCTTATGATAATGTTGGAATTGTGATTTATTATATATCTATACTAGTTCTCTTGCTTGTGTTGATGGCACGACGTCAGTTTATGAATTTATCAATAAATGAAGCATATAATGTGGAAATGAATTAATATTTACTTATAATTTGTTTAAGTTAATTATGATAATAGTTAAAAAGAAAAAAACAAATATTTCAATTTACAAAACTTACGATTTTTTTAAAATTTATTTGTATACGAAATTGCGGGCCAGAAAAAAATTAAATTGATTAAGTTAATTACGATAACAATTAAAAAGAAAAAAATTAAAATAGAAATATTCAAAACTTAGACATAAATTAAATTTGAATTCAGTTTCAAAAAATAAATTGATTAAGTTAATTACGATAACAGTTAAAAAGAAAAAAATAAATATTCCAAATTACAAAACTTACGAATTTCTTTGCATAAAATTGATTAATTAATTAAAATATTGAAAATAAAAGGGACGTGTGTTTGGTGGAGGAAGGATTAGCGGCCACCAACCGTGAATAGTGGGGGAAGTTGGAGAGAGAGAGAGGGGGTAGTTGTTCAACCGTCGTTCACACATGTGAACTTGTGGAGTGATAATGATCGTAGAATCTCAGTAAATGAATCAATCTCGGCCTCTAAATAGCTTTAGTCAATTATACATGTTCGACTATGAGCTGTATTGTATTATAGATTGTAAAAGAGTTTAGTGTCTAATTGGTGGTTCTGATCGAATTATGTTAAACACAACTGACGGTCCAGATTGATTTGTAAGTGTGTGAGTTATAAATGAACCACTCAGTTATAATTTATGTTTGAATTACGTCTCTACAATTATATATAAAACCTTCAGTTGTGGGTTTTGTTTGAATTACCCCATCAGTTATGAGCTTTGTTTATCCCGATCATTTATTAAACTGATCTTATATTAAAATAGTATCTAGTTATGACACTGATACTATACCTATGACACAAACACGTATACTAGGTAGGGGTGGCAAAATGAGTGTTTTGGATCATTGGATAATAGGCTATTATCCATGGTTATCTATGGATAATAGTCTATTATCCAATGATCCAAAACACCCATTTTACCCCCCCTAATACTAGGTATACTAGTATTTTAAAAAACGGAAGGAAAACTTTCTTCCTCTTGATATTGGTCACATTGGACCCATTTATTAAGATAAAATAGCTTAGGTTATGGCCGCCAACTGCCCTACCCTAAAGGAACTAGATGTAGTCAAAAGAACTTAGCTTGTGTGAACTATACCCATGACTTAGTCGGTTTTATTTTATTATATGCTTCAAACCCGACCATTAGGATATAGTCTTGTAGTGCAAAAGGTTTGAAAATATTCTAAAATTAACAATATTCTTCAACAAGGGTGATGTGCCCGTTCTAAAGCCGGTCACGTACAAAGTATATGCGGGCGTCACGTGCTAGTCACGAATCCGTTAAAACTCTATTAAATTGCCTTTTGACATGAATGATACTCTTACATCAAAGTAGTTTTGCGAGACCAAGCTTTGCACTCCTATTAAGGTATTGTTTGTGTTCTTAAACAGATTGTAGAGAGTTCCAATCCATTCAATCAAGCTCAGATATCCTATACACCAAATTAATTAGACGGCCCAAAATTGATTTTTGCATCATCAGTTTGGTTCCGTTGTCGGGAAATAAAGCTTTGAAGCTTTCTGTCTGGTTTTTACCGTTCTTTTCTGACAAATAACTCCATAACAATGGCTGGAAAGAATAGCAAGCAACAGACTACCGCTAGCAATCGCCCGACTACACGTTAACCTATCGGAAACCCGCCATTGCCTGTTCCACCAAAGGGGCCACCCCTGGTGTAGGCACCTTAATTTCGTACCCCTACGTTATAACGTCATGAAATATATAATTTATAAATTAAATGGACTAACAAAAGTTAATTATGTTACGTTTAAGGGCAACCATGACTTAAATTGGGGATAACGAAGGAATCAGAGGATGAAAAGTGGAAAAACTAAAAAGTGAAAAAACAAAGGGGGAGCCGCTCCCTTGGCCCTGGGTGTCGCTGTGAGAACCTCGTTTGAAGACGCCCACCGCCACATGAGAATGTGACGCTTTTCAAAACATTGAAATACGTGAAATACGCTTGGCCACGTTATAGACTCTAAAAATGGGTGTACTGATTCGTCACCTCTATTTTAAGGTTAAAAAGAAAAAAACTCAAAATGTCAGAAAGTGTAGGTTCATGGGCTAAGTTACGAGTTGGGAAGAGGTTAGACACACAATTCACCCTCTTTGGCCTCATGTTGAGTTTTGCTGAAAACATGTTTAGTTTGTTTATTTAGTCTAGAAAAATACTTTATATACATATATTGTAAAATGAAGGAGATATATTTTAAAATGTTGTTTGGGCATAATAACGACTATTTCATGATGAATCGCTTATTTAAAGTGTGCTAGCCATTATTTAAGCATGCTAATAATATTTTCATATTTTATGTATATTTAAATAAATATTACTTTATTCAATATTTTAAACAAATAAGTATTATATTTATAAATATAAACAAGGTATAAACTAATTATTATATTATTTACGAATAATAATAATAATAATAATAATAATAATAATATAATTTATAACTACATTTATTTTATTTAACTACGGGACAGAATAATAAATTGATACCTACCTCTTGTAGTGTGAGTTTCTAATCCCGGTATACGCCTAGGCTTAAGCCCTCTAGGCATTTTTTAGTGTGGTTCCCCTGTCTTTTCGAGAGAGAAATTCTTTTTTTTTCTTTGTTGTTGTTGCTGGTGTTGTTGTTTGTATATCTTCGTTTTATCCGAGCAGCATAACCGCAGTTTTTGACTTTTTAGATCGGCTAGCCGGGGTGAGGACGAATGAGGCTCACTTGTTCGGGCAAGGGAGGAGGCTACCAAAGAGGCAGGAGGCTGGGGGCCTGTAGACACCCCAATTTCCTACCCCTGTTATATGACATATCAAAAAATATCAAAACCTGTTAAAAGGACTAACGAATATCAAGTTACATGGTTTAAAATGCAAAAGAAATGATGCATAAATAGTGAATTGCATGGGCCAAAGTGCCAAAATCAGAAAAGAAAAAGAGGAGTACGCAGCCCACACCCATTCTGGGCGCCGCACCCACAACCTCCATGGGCAACGCCTATAGCCTCCAAAACACTGTAGCAGTTAGCTTTTGGTGGAATTTCTTAAGCACACAATACAAGCTGTTGAATCATAAAGCGATGACTCTTAACCACAAAGGAAGCCCGATCTCAGCATATAAATAAAGGCCTTTGGCGGTGAAAAAAATATAGTTACACTTCACAGTTTGTGAAAACTCTCCCAAGAGAACGTCGAGGTTATTTCCCCTCTAACCCCGAAGATCTTCTAAGTTGCCGAATCTCTCCGTATATATATATATATATATATATCTGTGTGTGTGTGTGTGTTTTTTTTTATTTAAATTGTTAATTCTATAAAAGAGCATATTTAGCAAAAAAAAAAAAAAACCTATTTTGAGTCCGAAAGGGCGAGTTGGGTGCCTAACCCCTCCCCAACTTGTAACTTAGTCTCCGAACCCTTTTACAAATCTGGTTATTGTTTATTTTTCTTTATTTATCCTTAAAATAAAGATAGCGACTCTGTTAACATATTTTGAGTCCACAATTGAGGTCGCGCGTATTCCATGCGCTTGAAAGATTTTAAAATCACCCACTTCTTAGTAGCGGGGGATCCGATTAAGAAATGGGGCACTGGAAATAGAGACTCTACTGGAGACGTTGTTTTTTTTTTTAATAAAATAAAAACTGAGGGCTAGACTCAGTTTGTTTGTTTTTTTTTTTATGTTTATATATAAAAAAAAGTTTTATTTTTTCAGATTTTTAGCAAAATATGTTCGCTATATTTATTTAACAGTTTAAATATTGAATTTTTATATATATGTGCATAACCGTGAAATCTTGAAGCAACTTCATTTTAAGTATCAGTGCAACCCGAAGAAAAAAACACAAAAAGAAGACGGCAGCAATTTTTATTTTATTTTGTTTTATTCTGCTTTTATATTATGTCTGGAAAATATGTAAATATTCTTTTCTTCTTTCATTTTTATTTTGGGGATTAGGACCAAATGTAATTAATAGAAACAGATAGTTTCCTCACTTTTCTTTCTATTTATTGATCTGAATGGCCGTCACACTCGCTCGTGTCGTCCTTTCGGGGACTCAAACTAATGAGCCGAGAAAATCAACAAATGAACAAAAAGACATGTCATTTACTGCTTTATTACTGCTTTATATATGAAAGAAAAGACATTACTGCTTTTTAGATAACTCACACACGTGCACGCATGTAGAAATATTCCAACTACTACCCTTTAACCTGATAAGCACGCCCGGGTATCCATAATCTCGAAAGAAAAGCTACGGAGAACTTAGGCCAAAAGTATCACATCCTGCGCCCCTTACTAAGGGGCCAACTGGGTGACGTCAGCCTAGCCCGGCATCAGCCAATGTTAAAAACATATAGATTTTTAGGACACTTCATGGACTGATCGGTTTTTATACCTCGAAATTGGTGGCCAATCCCTGTTGCAATATATATATATATATATATATATATATATATATATATATATATATATATATATATATATATATATATATGCACAGGGGCTGACCAATAATTTATGGTATTTGTCCTAAACCATTCGAATGGTGGATCCCTGAAAGAGTATATACCCTTCACCTGAGATCTGTCTAATCTTGGGAAGTCGAAAGTCAGGTAGAATACGAAGGTTCTATAGTCTGGAGAAAGAATTCATTATTCTAGGAAAAGTCCCGAGACTGTAAAAAAAAAAACAGGTGCTTATCCGATCAATCTTAGGGAAAATGAATAATAAAATAATAAAGACACACTGAACCCAAACCAAAAATCCTGGAACTTTCCCTTCTGATACCATCAACCCTTTTCCTCAGAAACATGGCCTGAGTTTGGAAAGGAAGTCGTAGCACCGGTCGTTTGATCGGATACTGGTCTGAGAGATTAGGTCAGAGAGTATAAGAATCAGTGCAGAGGGTACATATTTAGGCAGAATGGCCGCCGAGAATGAACAGTCTACTATGGTGCGTCTGAGGGGGCTCGAGTGCGCTCCTACTCGGCTATGCGGCGGTGGTTAGATCAGAATTTGGGTGCACATACTGATCGCCTTTTGGGCCATATAACAAACCTCATGCAAAGCCCAAGACCCAATGTTGAGGGAATCACTTTCCCTGCAACTCCTCAAGAAGCATCTACTTCTCATACTCCTCCAAACCCAAACCCTCAGTCAAACACTAACCTTCCACCAATCACCAGCATCCCAGCTACCGATTCCCCACCAAATGCTTATTACCAGAATTTTAATCCTTTCTTACCAAACCTGCCATACCCTTTCCCAAATACCAGTATACCCCAAAATTCAAGTGGCCTTCCATTTCCCATCACTAATCCACTCCAAAATAGCCTACATATAGACCCCAGAAGTTATGCCCAACCAGGGCAAGTGACGACCTATCTACCTTTCAATGATCTAGGCCGTCAGGTAGAAACTGCAAATATCCCACCTCTTCAAAATCCTTACCAAACACCTCACCCAATCCCAGGAATGAACCCAATTTCCCCCAAACCCACAAATATATACCATGTCCCAGCACAACCTCCCACAAAAATAGAGGCTGATATGGAGAACATTAAGGGAATGATGCTCAAGGTCTTGAACAAATGGGAGTTTTCTACGCGGGCATTAACGCTACAACCTTCAGCTATGCTGCCCTCAAATTTTAAAATACCTGACATAGAGAAATTTGATGGGACTAGATGCCCTATAGCCCACCTAAAATCTTACTCTACCGGCATGGAGTCAAGTGGGGCTAGTTTCGAAGCAATGGCCTCTAATTTCCATCTCACCTTGATAGGTGATATGATTCCTAGACACGTACTCGCGATGGAGGAATCAAAGAGCACACAGCACGGAAAGCGAAGAACGTCAATGAATTGATGGATTGTCACACCTTGACCCAATGCTACGATCCGTTATTGAACGTGGTACTCCGCGATCCAATTACGAGACGAACACGAACCTTGGTATAAGGAAGAACGCCACAATAGGAATGAATATCCTATTGATAAGTTAGGGTTTCGATTATTTAGCCTCTCACCAAATAATCACAAGTTCAATGAAGAACAAGGAGGTTTTGAAAAACACTCAAAAACTATATTAATCAATAATCAGAAAGTTGTCTACAAAATAATAAGCCACAACCCTTATTTATATGGGTTGTGAATCCTAAACCTAAAAGTAAAAGGAAAAGTCTAAGTATAATCAACTTAGGAAACTACCTAAAATCCACTTAGGAAACTACTGAACTTACCTAATCTATGTAGGAAACAATTAGGTAAGTCACCTAATCTATTTACGAAACATAACTCCTCCAAAATAAGGAAAATCTACAAATCCCGTTTTTTTGTAAAGGCCTAATTTTCAAAGTTGCATTTTGGCCCCCCTAAATTCTTCCTTTAGGTGTTAAAAGCTTCCAAAGTCATTGTATTAACGAACATTTCTTGAGTCTTCAAGTCATCTTCCATGAAATCTAAGGCTTCACAACGCATGTTTGAATTTGTAGAGTAGCCATTGTAATAGCCTGAATCTCCAATAAATCCACGAATTAAGTTTGTATAGAACTCTTGAATCTTCCAATCATACTCTATGCACTTTAGAACACTTGAACCTTGATCCATGCTCATATGAACCCTCGAACCTTGATCTAAATACTTCTAATGTCTTTCCCTTGCTTGTGACAATCTTGGTTCTTGGTTGGTGGTCAGAATCATATCATTCCCTCTCTCTTGAAAAGGATTTGTCCTCAAATCAAGACCTACATCACATAGACACGATTTAGTAACCAAGATATAGTCTCTAAAATTATGCTTACCATATGATTTCATGTCGCCGATTTGCTCAAAATCTCCATGTTTGCAAACCATTCCATGAAAGTCCATGTATCTCCAATCACCGGGATCAAAGACCATTCTCGCTTGACTTTCCATCAGTACACTTTGGTACTCCATCAAGATTTCCTCCTTTAACTGTAGAAGAAACACAACAAAACTATGCACTACCACATGAACAACATTTTTAGCACACAATGGGTTATGTAACAGTTTAGCACAAACATCTCTTGGTGTAGGAACATGTTCCACCATTAAACACATCCAAACCCTATCACCGGGTTCAAATACCAATCTATCATATCTCACTTGCATCACTCGGTGACTTTCCATGAATGACAACATCACATATGAAACATTAAACGCAACAAGATCATCATAAGGAATGTCAATGAAAGATATTAATAAGTATAATAAGATAATATGCAATATGTCATACCAACTCATGTATCCAAATCCGTCATGACAAGTAAATCCATCAATGTTTATAATCTCACTCATCAAGTTATCACCTTTCCAAGGTTTAACATGCTTAACATGAGCTGTCTCTTTCCATGAATCCATATGTAACTCATGCAATCCATAATTCTTGTGAAAGAATAATATAACATGGAAAACAACATCTTCTTTGAAACATGCATGAACATAACTCAATATAGAAGAATGTTGCATGTTTTCACGTATAGGACTCACACAATTAGGTAATTTAGTCACACCATGCAAACTCATCAATTCAACACCTATCAAAGTGTTATGGAACACATCTACTATCTCATGGTATGCCTTATGATATCTTATATTCATATTTACATTCATACTATTATGCATAGAAATCTTAACATGATGAACTCTAGTAATATCATCTAATGCATAAAGAGATTTCCTCTCAACATCTAAAGAACAATGCAACCCTAACAAATTATCAACCAACGTATTCTCCATGAATGGATCTACATACACATGATTAGGAATATACAATGTCGATTTTGATTCATTAGCCATGCTTTTACTAAATTTCATCCAATCATTTAAACCATGGTGACTAAATAAACTTTGCAATTGGAACTTCATTGGCATGTCAACTGAACTAACAACTCCTCTCATGAATAAGGAATACACAAGACTAATCAAATTATCACAAGTAGCACTTTTAACAATTCTGAATTTCTTATCAAATCCTTGGTGCTTAACATGTAATAATTTAGGTGGCTTAACAATTTTACACATGACACAAATGTCCACAAATCTAGTCAATTGTCCAAACTCAACAACAACTCTATTGAGCTTATTCTCAATGTCATGGTGCTTAACATGTAACAATTCACCACACAACTTATTTTTACAAGAAAGATTAAGATCATACCTTTGAGAAAATGTAGGTTCTACAACAATATCCTTACCTTGTTGGTATTCCATCTTGAATCTCACAATTTCTTTTGGTGGTGCCTCTTGAAAAGTTTCGGAAAAAGAAACAATAGATTTTGAGAGCACACACTAATTTTCCTCTCCTTTTGCCCGGTTATCTCACATCTTTCACTAGTCTCTAAAACCGGCCTCTCATTCTTGTTTTCACTCAAGCTCTCCTTTTTCTTGGCTATCTCACAAAACTCACTTTTATCTTTAGCCAAACTCTCATTATTTTCACTTGAGCTCTCCTTTTTCTTGGCTATCTCACACTCCTCACTTTTCTCTCTAGCCAAACTCTCTTTATTTTCTCTCAAGCTCTTTTTTTAAAAGGCTTCTCTATATTCTTTTCCTCACTAGCCTTTCTCTCTTCTCTCAAACTTTCTTTCATAGAACTTAGTTTTTCAAGAATTAGGCTTTGGGTAATGATCCTTGGACTCTCGTCCTTAGATTTATCAATCTTCTCTACCTTGGATCCTTGTTTATAATTTCGCCTATAAAAATCCTCCCTCTTGAGCATCCTCTCAATTTTAAACGCTTCTTGAACCAAGTCATCCATGCTCCTATAAGCTTGTATATCCATGAATCTAGTAATTTTGGGCTTCATTCCCCTCAAGTATCTAACCTTGGTAGTTTCTATAGACTCTGTCACATTAGCCCTAATCATAGTTACCTCCATCTATTTAAAGTAATCTTCGACACATTTACTACCTTGGGTCAAAAGCTGGACCTTTTTGTTGAGTTCCCTTTGGTATTCAATCGAAATGTGTCTCTTCCTCATTAACCACTTCATCCTTGCCCAAGTATCAACCCATTGTCCTCCACACATTGGACTACCCAGTGTCAAGTCCTTCCACCAAACTGCAACATAATAAGATAATTGTTTAAAGGCTATGTTAACTTTCTTCCACTCGGAATAATCATGGTTCCTAAAGAATATCTCCATTTTCATCTCCCATTCCAAATACAAATTAGGATTATTCCTACCATTGAAAATTGGAAGATCAAACTCCATAGTGTCTCTATCTTCTCTAGGACTTTCCCTATAATTATAGCTAAACTTCCCATTATTAGACTTCTGTTCATACACATACTCTCCAAACTCCTCCTTGAGCCTAGGTTTATGAAAATCTCTATTGGTTCTAATTTCAGGTTTAGATTTCTCTCTACAATCCCTCCTTAACCTATCAATCTCCTCGCGCATCTCTTCTTTTTGTCTTCTCATCATTTTTCTTATCTCTTCCCCCATACCATCCATATACAGTTTACTATCCATGGTGTACCTGCAAGAAAATTGGTTAGCAAAATCACCTCTCCCACTCCCTTACGTGTATCACTCAATAATGTCACTCCTCTCGTGTTTACATACTCTCCCTCACTTTCAATTCCTCCAAGTTCTAAAAGAACTAAGCAATTAAATAGTGATTAACAAAGCAAGCAAATCCACAAACTCAATCAACAAGAATCACGTGTAGAGAAAAGAAAATTAAGAGTAGAATTTCAAGGACGATTGGCTCAACGATCAATTGTATAAGAAGATTCGATATTTATTCTCGAACCTAGATGAAAGTTATACTTCAAGCTTCTCAATTCGCACAACTAGCAATTATCACTTTCAAGTTTCAAGCAATCACAATTTTCGGCAACTAGCAATTTTCTTTTTTCTTTTTTTAATTTCAGATTTCAGATTTTTTTAAATCTGAATTTTATGTTTTTTTTTTCTATTTTCGGATCAGTTTTTTTTTGTCTGAATACTTTTTTTTCTGTTCTAAGCTGTCCGAAATAAATTTAAACAGCAAATTTTTTTGTTTATTTCTACCGTGAACAATAACACGTGAACAGTGCAATGAACAGTAGCAGTGAACAGTAATGGCGTGAACACTAATCGATGCACATTAATTTTTTTTTTCCGGGTGTTTACAATACCACGACATGAACAGGAGCAGATTTTTTTTATTATTTATAACCCTAGAAGTTTTAGGGTTTTGAAATAACGAAAAACAAGAAATCGAAAAGAACAAATTAGGATTTAAGACCCTAATTCGAAGTAGGAAGAGAAACAAACAGATAATCAAATAAGAACAATTTAAAGTAAGATAGATTATGGAAATGAAACTTAGCTCTATTACCAAATGATATGATTCCTAGACACGTACTTAGGATGGAGGAATCAAAGAGCAAGCAGCACGGCAAGTGAAGAACGTCAATGAATTGATGGATTGTGACACCTTGACCCAATGCTACGATCTGTTATTAAATGTGGTACTCCGCGATCCAATTACGAGACGAACACGAACATTGGTATAAGGAAGAACGCCACAATAGGAATGAATATCCTATTGATAAGTTCAGGTTTCGATTATTTAGCCTCTCACCAAATAATCACAAGTTCAATGAAGAACAAGGAGGTTTTGAAAAACACTCAAAAACTATATTAATCAATAATCAGAAAGTTGTCTACAAAATAATAAGCCACAACCCTTATTTATATGGGTTGTGAATCCTAAACCTAAAAGTAAAAGGAAAAGTCTAAGTATAATCAACTTAGGAAACTACCTAAAATCCACTTAGGAAACTACTGAACTTACCTAATCTATGTAGGAAACAATTAGGTAAGTCACCTAATCTATTTACGAAACATAACTCCTCCAAAATAAGGAAAATCTACAAATCCCGTTTTTTTGTAAAGGCCTAATTTTTAAAGTTGCATTTTGGCCCCCCTAAATTCTTCCTTTAGGCGTTAAAAGCTTCCAAAGTCATTGTATGACATTAACGAACATTTCTTGAGTCTTCAAGTCATCTTCCATGAAATCTAAGGCTTCACAACGCATGTTTGAATTTGTAGAGTAGCCATTGTAATAGCCTGAATCTCCAATAAATCCACGAATTAAGTTTGTATAGAACTCTTGAATCTTCCAATCATACTCTATGCACTTTAGAACCCTTAAACCTCGATCCATGCCCATATGAACCCTCGAACCTTGATCTAAATACTTCCAATGTCTCTCCCTTGCTTGTGACAATCTTGGTTCTTGGTTGGTGGTCAGAATCATATCAATAGGGGCAGCTAAACAATGGTTAATGCTGGCAGACAATAGTACTATGGGTACTTGGGACCAAATAGCTGAAGAGTTCCAAAAGAGGTATAAAGATAATTGTAGCTCTTAAAAGAAAAGGGAACTTGAGGCGTGCACCCAAAGGGAAAAAGAAACCTGTGCAGATTTTGCAGCCAGGTGGAAAAGAAAGATAGCCCAAACATTAGACAAGCGATCCAATTTGAATCGGCCGGGATGTTCATAAAAATCTCCAACCCATTTACTTGGAGCACATGCGATATCTCCCTTATGGTAACTTCAGTGAGATAGTGGAAGTAGGAATTCGTATCGACGAATATATACGCATTGGACACTTGAAAGTCAGTACACCTCCTAGCTCGTTCCACTACTCAAAAGGAAGCATCGAGGATCATTTGTCACGTGGTGGGAAATACACCAGCTATGCCACCAACCAGCTTTCTTACCCAAAACTATGGCAACGTACCGTGGTCCTATGGAGCATATAGGTCCATTAATACAGTTGGTGGGAATAATGGTCCAAACAGAAACTTCAAAGGATCAAACAAAGGAAATAGGCATTATGATGAATTGCAAGCTCTTCGATCACTGATATTGCAAGGACTGATGGCACAGGGAGTGCTAAAGCCATTGGAAAACTACAGGCCGCCGAATCCTCTACCTAACTCATGGAACCATGCACATCGCTGCAGTGGTCATCTCACCGACAAGTGCTACATACTCAGAAATGCAATCCAAGATCTGATAGATGATAAAGTCATCGAGAAACCTCACCCCAGGCCCAATGTAGTCAATAACCCATTACCTCAAATCAATATGATTGAGGTCAATGAAGAAAGATGTGTACCCATTGGATTTGAAAGGAATGAAAAACCGTTTCAAGTCCTAGACATTCCTGCCACTTTCAGTTTATTGCTGGGACGTCGTTAGATCCATGGGGTAAAAGGGGTAGCCTCTTCAATGTACCAACGTGTCATGTTCATCCATGATGATCACATAGTGATTATACTTACCGATAAGATCGTGGAAAACAAAGAAAGTGGGGACATCCCAATCCTCGAAATAGAGCACGATGACACATGTATCTTCCTAAGTGGTTTTGAAGTCATCCCTCAAGCCAGAGTCAACGCAATTGAATATGGACGAGAGACGAACATTACTAGAAAGAAAACCACAGTCTTCGGAGATATCGTCCCATTAAACATTCTCCGAAAAATGAATTACATGTCCGTTCTGGGTCTTGGCGGAAATCAGTAGAGGCTTATCAATCTGGTCTAGGATGAACTTAAGAAATGTACTCCTCCATTTGGTTTAGGATACAAACCTACGCTAGTCGAATTAGCTATGGTCATGAGACAGAAACGTGAAAAGAATAAGGCAGAACGTGAAAAGCGACTTTACAAAGATCCTCCTCTACAGTCATATAGAAAAACTCTGAATTGGTACTTTGTAAGGAAGGGAGAAACAAATGCCTATCTCATGTTCCTAGAGCCCTAGATAGACCGAAATGGGAAAATATGCCCTGGTTGGGAGATTTTTGAAGACGTCAATCTCGCCACCAACGAAATGGAAAAGGTTGTCCTAGAGCCCCGCAGCACTGCATATAAAACTATAATGGTCGAAAACACCTAGACCGTAGATCAAGATGAATCTGCCCTAG
Source organism: Codonopsis lanceolata (assembly GCA_013146195.2). NCBI lineage: Eukaryota > Viridiplantae > Streptophyta > Magnoliopsida > Asterales > Campanulaceae > Codonopsis > Codonopsis lanceolata. The sequence continues at coordinate 39,455,531 of CM028384.1, read as the reverse complement.
CTTTATTCAGTGATGACTTTATGGGAGACAGTTTCTTGGGTATGATTGATGGAGGGGCTAGCTACGAAAAGCTCCCGGCAGAATTTAAGCCTATTGCTGGTAACTGATCGATGTATTTTATACGTCGATTTTATATACTTCTATGACTTAAATTATGCTATTTCACGAGTCTTTTGAGTACTAATATATGTTTTCGGTGAGTTTTGTAAGTTTCAGGATTATTGTGAAAATACGTGAAACTCCAGGGTTTTAAGTGCAAATTACAAAGAAAGTAAAATTGAAGAAAATAAAGACTGCACACTCTGGACACCTTGCGGACGCAAGGTGCCTCAGACCTTGCGACCGCAAGGTAGGCAGTATAGGCCCCCGAAGTCAACTATCAAAGAGTCAAAACCAACCACTGCTTTGGAGACCTTGCGGACGCAAGGTATCAACACCTCTGACCGCATAAGGTAGGAAGAATGCTCAATTTTCGGATTTTCACACAGTCGTTCGATCCAATCGCAACTCCCGAGTATATATAGAAGTCAGATGCCGAGCCTAAGCATAGGGAGGACGGCTGGAAGCTCTCTTTACATAGATTTTAGGTAGTTTTAGATTGCATAACATAGTTAGGTTTTGTAATTTCAAGTATTGAAGATCAAATCATGTCTTCCATCATCTTCATGTCTTTGTTCATCGTCTATGATGAACTAAATCATCCTAATCTAGGAGGTGGGAGGTAACTTGTATCGAATTTATGTCTTGATTCATATATATATGTCTATTCAATGCTTGTTGATTGTGTTGTTTATCAATCCCTATATTATTTTGCTTTGAACAAATGAATGTAATCGCAAATAATAAAGGCTTAGAGGTGCGGATAACTGCATGACCAAGTGCATATGTCTACACTGGCTCACCAACACAATAAATTGGACCTATCGAAGCACGAGAGTGATAAGTTAGGACCAGGTTCTTACATGATCTAGGTGACAGATAGATCATAAATCTAGGTGACAGCTAGATTACAGTTCCTGTGTTTAGGATATGGAATGGGTGAATTTTGCGGGGATGGAGGCTGAACCAATTGTTCAACAGACAATATCTATTTTTAGTGAACGAACCCAAGACATTGAATGACATTATTATGAATTGAACATAAAGGAGATATAAGTGAAACCCAGAATCCTAGATTTCCACTCACCATAAGATCTTCATACCTGTTATTCTTGTCTAATTAGTTAAACATCTGTATAACTAGTAATTTAGAGTAGAATTAAACAATAAAAACCCCCTTAGGTTAATAATTTGCTATCAATAATCGCCTTGTTCGTGATCACTTGTCTGTGGGTTCGACCCTTGCTTTCGAGTCTATTCTATAATAGTCTTGTACACTTGCAAGGAAATAGATAAATAAAACAATCGATCAAGTTTTTGGCGCCGTTGCCGGGGACAAGCTAGTTCACGTAGTTAGTTTGTAGGTAGCGTAGTTTTTAATTTAATTTAGTTTTTAGTTTAATTTTCAGTTTTCATAATAATAAAAATACAAAAAGATTTTATTTTATTTTATTTTAGTAGTTAGTTGTTTTTAAATTGCTTTGATTTATTTTTATGCAAGGTCGTAGATCTTTAAATCCTGAATTGGTAGACTTAGATCAAGATATAAATATTGTTAAAAGATACCAAAGATATTTTGAAAATCTAGCTTTCGAGCACGATAATCAAGACCAACTGAATCGAGAGGATCCTCAGTTGATCCTACAATGGAAGATAATAACAATATTCGTAATCACGAAAACCTAGTTGACCCATTCAATAGGAATCAAAGACAAGAAGAGCACACTTGAAGAAGAAATATGGAAGTAGTAGTAAATCAAAGAACTATTAATGATTTTAGTAGACCTTCATTAAATGTAGTGACATCATGTTTAGTCTTGCCAGATGCTGTTAGGAATTTTGAGCTAAAATGACATTTTTTTAATGCCATACCATCTTTTCATGGGATGCCCCATGAAGATCCTGTCAGTTTCTTAAGAGAGTATGAATACATGATGAGTACTTTTCCTTTAGGAGGAGGTTGGCGAAGATCAAATTAAAATGAAATATTTTCCGTGCATTAAAAGAATTGGCAAAGAGATGGTTTATGAACCTAACACCAAGCAGTGTTTATACTTGGGCACAATTATATGATTTGTTTAATGAGCAAATTTTACAAACATGCATCTCTTACAGTATAGAAAACAAATCATGTCATTCCAAAATGAACCGGTGAAACATTCCATGAGTCATGGGATAGATTTAAAAAGGTGTAAATCGGAACCCATCAAACCATTTGGAAACGAACCCGAACCAAACCATTCGGTTTGGTTCGGTCTTGGTCGAAGACGGTTCGGTTTCGGTTTCAAAAAATGTGAAACCACGCGGTTCGGTTCGGTTCACGGTTTTTGGTATCGAACCAAACCAAACCAAACCACGCTATATATTTTTATTTTTTTATTATATAATATATATTATATTACATATATTAACTATTTTGAACATTTGATTTATTCATTATATATATATATATATAGACAGATACTAAACCAAACAAAATCTTGATTGTTGCAGAATTATTATTTTTTCCATTGTTTGTGTTTATTTTAGAATTTGTATTGTTTTATTTATGATAATTTGTTGTTAGTAGCTTATTTCCTAATTTTGACATTAATTCCAAATTAAAATATTAATTTTTTTTATTATTTTCAATGTTGGTTACTTTCATTAAAAATAATTTATATAAACCACAAAACTGAACCAAACCAAACCGAGTGGTTCAGTTCGGTTTCAAGTCTTACTCAGTTCGGTTCGGTTTGAGATTTTTGGAACCACTAGGAGGCAGTTCGGTTTGTAGTTTTGGTCTAAACTAAACCAAACCGAACCACTTACACCCCTAATAGATTTAAAAATCTGCTTATCATGTGTCCTCATCATAATTTGGCTCAACATGTGTTAGTGCTTCAATTTTATCATGGTCTTTCGCCAGGTTTACAAACTATGGTTGATAGTGCATTGGTGGTTCTATTAATAGAATGACACGAGAAGCACTAGAATTATTTGAGATGCTAAGTATTAATTCCCAACGAGAAAAGTGCTAGAGGTAAAAATAGGAGCCTATATCAATTGCAAGATAATTCAAATAAACAAGCTCAATTTGAAAATTGGCAAATTCAAGAAGCATGTGCTTTATGTGGATTATATTCTCATGCTACTAATTTTTGTCCGTCAAGTGTTATGTATTCTGAACAGGCTAATGCTATGAATATGTACCCTCAAAGGCCAAGGAATGATCCATATTCGAACACATATAATCCTGGTTGGAGGAATCATCCTAACTTTTCTTGGGGAGGAAATAAGCCTTTGCAACCTCAACAATTCCAACCTCAACCACCACAACATCCACAGATGTCAAATCAAAATCAGTTAAGAATTGAAGAAGTTCCCAAGCAAGAAGTAGCTAGTAAAGGTCAAGCAGCATTGATGAAGTACATGCTTGAAGAAATTGAAAATCTGAAGAAACATCTTGAAAGTTCTGAAGCAAATAAAAGAGAAGAAGGGAAGTTCCTAGTCAAGCGAGCAAGCTAAGTCAATCACCGTCTGCGAAGTGGTAAGGTGATAGGTGAAGAGGTAAGTGATCCTGATCCTTCTTCCAATATGCATGCTACAAGATGAAAATTCGAAAAAAGTAAAAGAGAAAGAAATTGAAAAGATAGTGATAGTGATAAAGTGATTAATGATTTAAGTAATCAAGAGGTAGAAAAAGAAAAAGAAGTAGAAGTAGAGTTAGAGGTTCCAAATAAGGAACAAGAAAAAGAAAAAGAAATTCAAAATCAAGATAATACAGTTGAAGTAGATAAAGATTTAAATCAAGAAGAAGAGGAACCTTATGTGGCTCCACCACCTTATGTTCCTCAATTCCGTTCAAGAAGACTTATGAAAAACCGAATGGACAAACAATTCACGGAAATTTATAATATGTTATCCAAAATAAATGTTAATTTACCTTTGCTTAATGTTATTAAAAATATTCCAGCTTATGCAAAGTTTTTCAAAGATCTTCACTCTAAGAAACACAAGTTTGAAAACGAAAAGATTGTTGTTTAAAGCGTCGGGTTTTACAACCCGAATTACCACCTAAGTTGAAAGACCAGGTAGTTTTAATATCCAAGTCTCCTTGGGAAGCTCTAAAAGATGAAAGCAATGCTAGATTTAGGAGCAAGTATTAATTTAATGCCTTTCGCGGTCTATAAACAATTAGGTTTAGGAGAACTAAAACCCACTAATATGCAATTACAATTAGCTGATCCCTCAGTTAAATATCCTTTGGGTATAGTGGAAGATATCCTAGTTCAGGTTGATAAATTAATCATACCAGTTGACTTTGTGGTTCTAGAGATGGAAAGGAAGATATGCACTAATAATGAAGTCCCAATATTGTTAGGCGGACCATTTATGGCAGCGCTAATACAATGATTAATGTGAAAAATGGTAAACTCACAATGTCGGTCCTAGGTGAAAGCAGTTGAAATTTCGTGTTTGATGCTATGAATAGACCTAGTGACATGAGTGCTACGTTTTTCAATAGATGAGATTGAAAATTATCAAGCGAAACTTTTGAAGAAGAGGAAGAATATGAGAGAGATAGATTTATTGTCTATGATGATAGCCCTATCCCTCCCATAAAAATTGACATTGAGGAAATTGAAAGAGAAATAGAAGAAGAAGAAAGATTAGAAAGAGAAAAATTAGAAGCTAGTAAAAAGAGAGAAGGTAAAGAAATAAAAGTAGAATCAGAAAATAATTCTGATAAAGTGGAAAAAGTAGTAAAAGAAAGTTATGAAATCAAAGAGGATGAAGTAGAGATTCTGAAATCTCTCTTTGAAGAAATTGAGATAGAAGATATTGAAAAAGAAAATAAAGAAGAAAAGCTATAAGAGAATAATGAGGCTAAAATAAAAGAAACAATTAAAGCAGAAAATTATGAATTTATGCCTTCCATTAATTCTCCCAAAGTCGAAGAATTAAAGCCATTACCATCCCATCTAAAATATACATTTTTAGGGGAAGGTAATACTTTGCCTGTTATTATAGCAAAAATGACTTAACGTAAAAACAAGAAGCAAGTTTGTTAAAGGTTTTATGGACACATAGAGAAGCTCTAGGATGGTCCTTAGCTAACTTAAAAGGAATTAGTCTCTCTGTGTGCATGCATAAAATACATTTAGAAGAAGGTAGTAAACCTTCTAGAGAAAGACAAAGAAGACTTAACCCTCACATGGAAGAAGCTGTTAGGAAAGAAGTTCTCAAACTCTTAGATGCAGGTATAATTTACCCTATATCAGATAGTAAATGGGTTAGTCCTGTTCAAGTAGTTCCTAAGAAGTCAGGAATTACAGTCGTTAAAAATGATAAAGATGAATTAGTCCCTACAAGGACTATAACTGGTTATAGAATGTGTATCGATTTGCGTAAATTAAATGCGGCAACTAGGAAAGACCACTTTCATTTACCATTTATTGACCAAATTCTTGAAAGATTAGCAGGTCATGAATATTATTGTTTTCTTGATGGTTTTTCTAGATATAATCAGACTCATGTTGCACCTGAAGACCAAGAGAAAACAACCTTTACATGTCCCTTTGGTACTTTTGCTTTTAGGAGAATGCCTTTTGGGTTGTGTAATGCACCAACTACTTTTCAAAGATGCATGATATCTATATTTTCGGATTTAGTTGAAAGATGCGTAGAAGTTTTCATGGATGATTTTTCAGTTTTCGAAAATTCTTTTGATCATTGTTTAGAAAATCTTACATCCTGCCTTAAAAGATGCGCTAAACTAATTTAACTTTAAGTTGGGAGAAAAGTCACTTCATGGTAAAACATGGAATTGTCTTAGGGCATGTTGTTTCAAATAAAGGAATTGAAGTTGACAAAGCTAAAATTGAAGTTATTTCACAACTACCCCCTCCCACTTCAGTTAAAGGAGTTCTTTTGGTCATGCCGTTTTTATCGAAGATTTATAAAAGATTTTTCCAAAATCTGTAAACCTCTATGTAATTTGCTAGCAAAAGACAAAGAATTTATTTTTGATAAAGAATGTTTAGAAGCTTTTAATTTATTAAAAGAAAAGTTAACTACCGCCCAATTTTATCCGGCCTCGATTGGTCACTCCCTTGAAATCATGTGTGATGCATCGATTTTGCAATTGGAGCCGTGTTAGGACAAAGGGTAGATAGAAAGCCTCATGTGATCATTATGCTAGTAGAACTCTAAATGATGCTCAATTGAATTATACCACTACCGAAAAGGAATTTTTAGCGCAGTATATGCTTTAGAAAAAATTTAGATCATATTTGCTAGGATCAAAGGTGATAATCTTTTCTCGATCATTCGCATTGAAATATCTTAAGTAAGAAGGATGCTAAACCAAGATTAATTAGATGGATGTTATTGTTACAAGAATTTGACATAACTATCAAGGATAAAAAGGAACCGAGAATGTTGTGGCCGACCACTTGTCTAGGTTAGAATTTTCACCCTTGCTTGAACGTCAATTTCGATGACCCTCGTCCCCATTAATGACATTTTTCCCGATGAACAACTCTTGGCTATTAATATTCCGACCCTTGGTATGCCGATTTTGTCAACTACCATGTGTCTCATATCATTAATCCTGATTTTGATCATTACGAAAAGAAGAAATTTTTGGCGAAACGAAAAATTATTTTTGGGAAGCTCCTCACTTATATTTTCTTTCCATTCTTTAATAAGAAGATGGCCTTAAAAAGACCAACAAGGTATCATGGAATTTTGCCATGAATATTCTTGTGGCGGTATTTTAGTGGTAATAAAACCGCCGAAGATTTTGCAATCGTGTATTGGCTCAATGCTTTTATTGTGAACTGCTTTACGTAACATGATAAATGTCTAAGAACGTTAGGAAAAAGAGAAACTGGCGACCGACCCCGACCCGAGATGGAACCGGCCGAAGCGCCAAACAAGACAAGACATGACAAGAAAGGAACATGCAAGGACTCAAAATATTTTATTTTTAAACCGACGTGACGCAACATTTCGCCGCAAGAGAACTCGATACAAAAGGTCGGAATTTCAAAATCATTTCACCCGATAAAAACGCTTAAACATTTAATCCAAGTCTTCTGCGACACTACAATGAACTCCAAGCTGCGCTAATAATGACAAGGAAATAAATAAGAGCTAATAGATGCTCAATGAAGTCTATACGGTGAACGCTAACAAGATATACAAGGCACGGCTTAACATAATTGCCGGCATCAAGAGAAGATAATTACTACAAGAGCTAATACTATAAGTAGCTAACAAGATACAGCTAGTACAAGTCTATACAATCCCAAGCATAGTCTAGATGACTAGCTTATACCCATCGTCCCTTGCAAAATACAAAAAGAAGAGAAGATCCCTTAAGAACCACCTCGATCGCAAGAGCCCCGAACAAAAGAGAACTAAGTATACGAGTTAATCGCGATCCTCAAACGGAAGGTCCCGACCTACTAGGATCTCAAAAAAGTAACTGGAACTGTAAGTCATAATGACTGTGAAGCTACCAATCATGCATGACATGGAAATATGCAACACGTTAGCCAAGACAATATTACAAGCATGTAGATCAAGTATATGAGTTGCACATTATTTCATAGTCACATAATATGAGGATATAGAGCCGGGCCGCCAGAGACCAGTAAAACACACCTTCATGACGCATGAATCGCAATGTGTGATAATACATCGATCTTCCGAGGATATTCTCGGATAAACATGAACTCAATCTTAATGGTCGCTGCATTGCTTGGCCAAGAGCTCTTCCCCACCGTGGGCCGCAGTGAGGGTGTGTGACATGATCAAGTACGCGCCTAGACTCATGTAATGCCAAGCAATATTTTACTCAACAATGGTATGGAACGAGTCCGGACAAGAGCGCCCCCTCGCTCGACAAGTATATAATCTCATCAATAAACAAGCAAGAATGAGCTCGACAAGAGCGAACTCAATATATCAAGTATGCATTTATTATGTCATAAGATACAAGCATGATAGTCAATCCATTTCAAGAGTCTAGAATTAGTTTTCTAGTGTAACGCATGTAATAACGTGTCACGTAGTGGATCGATCATTGAGTCTGTATTCAATCAATAGCTCATTATTTTCGACCGCTTGAGTCATTTCTATAATTCCAAGCTTGTAGAGTTAAAAGCTTCCAACTCTTTTCTAAGTTATCGCATTGATTAATCTAGGCCATTAATCCACATAACAATCATAGCCAAGACTAAATTCAAGTCCCCAATTTTTGGAACCCTAGAATCACGTTTTTCCCAAATAATGGTCGAAAGTCTATGACCCAAGAATAATAATTATTCCTAATACAAAGTAGAACACTTTTACTTCTAGGCTTAGTGTCCAAATCACGACATTTACATTCATGGTCTATAATTCTCAAAAATTCATACTCTCTAAAATGTATCAATATCATGGTAGAACACAAGGAGAACAATGATTTGAGCATGAGAGAAGGGAAGCAAGAGAGGGTAGCATGTTATTCCTAACATGGACCTAAGGGAAATTGATAGCTTACCTCAAGCCAAGCAAAGACGGCAAGAAAACTCCGATCGGTGATGTTGCTTGCCTCGCTTGACGAACGACGGCCTCTGAACGCAGCGGTCTTGAATCTCTTGAAGCCAATCCTCACGCACTATCTCACCAATAATCGTCGACGCACAAGCTCGCCTCTAGGTCGGAGAAGACGCAGCGTAGGAAATGAGTCGTGGAAATGGCAAGTCTCCCCCGCCGATGTAGACGCCCCCAATTATGTGTTAATGGAATCCACATGTCACTTGATGATTGATAGAGAGATGTTTAGCAATCTTAATTAGGCTTAAATTAGGATAATTAGACTCTAATACAAGTGGTTTAAGTCACTAATGGCAGAGGTTTAGTAAGGGCACAAACGTAATCACTAAAAACCGCAGTAAAAATCCCGCTTTTGGCCGGGATTGCTCCGGGTTGTGGTACGAACTTCCTTCATAAGGTTCGGTTGTTATGGCCGAACAAAGCCCAAAATGTTCTGCTGGCAGGGTAGAACGATTCTCGCCATACGCTCTGGTCAAACAGTCCGATTTGCACGATAACGCGTATAAGGCATGTACAACTCCAAGAAGCATTAGAACGAGTATCGGGGGTCCTAAAACAATTATAGATGTCTCTCAAGGTCTTGGCTAAGTCCAAATATCAACCTCGAGCGAGAACAAGTCAATCTAAAGCATGCAAGGCAATAGGGCGCTCGACACGGCAACAACTGTTCGATCAAGGAATGCATCGAGACAATCATGTTAGGGATACTACTAGCATGTTAAAAACATATTCTAATCATGTTAAACATGTATGGAAGACAAGTATACAAGTAGGTTTCGGGTTCTCACATCCTCCCCCACTTAAAGGAATTTAGTCTCTAAATTCATACCCGAATCATCAAATAGAAAGGATATATCTCTTTCATATCGAGCTCGGCTTCCCAAGTAGCTTCCTCAATGTCACGGTTCTTCCACAAGACTTTCACTAACGGAATCCGCCGTTTCTCGAGATTTTCTCCTTAGTATCAAGTATCCTCATTGGTCTTTCATC
>CM028384.1:39372797-39445753 GCA_013146195.2 Codonopsis lanceolata | reverse complement strand
ATGTCAATTGTTCTTTTAATAAAATTAAATGCATTCAAGCATTCTTGGTCAAAAATGAATTCGGATCTTTTGCCAAGCAGATTGCATAAAGGTTTACAAATTTTTGAAAAATCTTTTATAAATCTTACGTAAAAACCATGTCTAGAAAACTTCTACACCTTTGGTGAAGTTGGAGGAGGTAGTTGTGATATAATTTCAATTTTAGCCTTATCAACCTCAATTCCTTTGTTAGACACAACATGACCTAAGACTATTCCATGTTTAACCATGAAGTGTCTTTTCTCCCAACTTAGGGTCAAATTAGTCTCGCAACATCTCTTCAAAACCGAAGTTAGATTTTCTAGGCAATGATCAAAAGAATTTTCAAATACTTGAGAAGTCATCCATAAATACTTCTACACATCTTTCCACTAGATCGAAAAATATAGAAATCATGCATCTTTGAAAAGTAGGTGGGGCATTACAAAGTCCAAAGGGCATTCTCCTAAATGCAAAGGTACGAAAGGGACATGTAAAAGTGGTTTTCTCTTGGTCTTCGGTGTTACTAGGTATTTGATTATAACCCGGAAAAACCGTCGAAAACAATAATATTCATGACCAGCTAATCTTTCAAGGATTTGGTCAATAAAGGGCAAGGAAAGTGATCTTTCTTTGTTGCCGCATTTAATTTCCTCAAATCTATGCACATCCTATAATCGGTGATAGTTCGTGTGAGAACTAACTCATCTTTCTCATTCTTAACAACCGTAAGTCGATTTCTTGGGAACTACTTGGACTGGACTAACCCATTTACTATCGGATATCGGGTAAATTATACACGCATCAAGAAGCTTAAGCATTTCTTTTCTAACTACTTCTTCCATGTGAGGGTTAAGTCTTCTTTGTCTTTCTCTAGAAGGTTTACTACCTTTTTCTAAATGAATTTTATGCATACACATAGAAGAACTAATTCCTTTCAAATCGCTAAAGACCAACCTATAGCTCTCTATGTGTCCATAGAACTTTTAATAGGCTTGATTCTTGTTCTTCGTTAAATCCGCAAACAATTATAACATGTAAAGTTTTACCTTCCCTAAAAATGCATATTTTAAATGGGACGGTAATGGCTTTAATTCTACTTCAGAGGGATTTGACGGAGGAATAAACTTAGGAATTTCAAAGGAATTTCAGATTTCACTTGTCTCTTCTTTATCTTCGTCCTTAAAGTTCTCTTCTTTTCTTTATCTATTTTTATTTCATCAAAATCAGATTTTGATTTTCTAATTCTTCTTTATCATTTTCATCTATTTCTATTTTGTCGAACTAATTTCTAATTTGGAATCTTCTACATTATTCATATCTTCACTTTTACTCTTAAGAGCTTCTAGTCTTTCCTTCTCTTCTATCGGCTTTTAGATGATATAAGGTTCTATCGTCAAATCCTACATACGTGTCTTTCTCATAGTCATAATCATCTAAATTTTTGTCAAAGGTTTGTTGTAAGATTTTCAATTTCATCAATTGAGAAACATGCATTTATGTCACTCGATCTATTTAACGCATCAAAAACTAAAATCTCTACAGTTTCACCCATTACTGACATTGAAAGTTTACCATTCTTAACATTAATCATTGTGTTGGCGGTGGCCATAAAGGTCTACCTAAGGGAATAGGAACTACATTGTTAGTGCATATCTTTCTTTCCATCTCTAGAACCACAAAATCGATCGGGATGATTAACTTATATACTTGTACTAGAATGTCCTCTACTATACCTAAAGGATGTTTAACCAAGCGATCGGCTAAGCTGTAAAGACATAGTAGTGAGTTTCGTTCATCCAATCCTAATTGTTTATAGACGCTGAAAGACATCAAATTAATACTTGCTCCTAGATCTATCATAGCTTTCATCTTTTAGAACTACCCAAGGAAGACTTGGATATTGAAACTACCGGGATCTTTTAATTTAGGAGGAAGTTCGGGTTGTAAGATCGCACTCACGTTTTCGAAACAATAATTTTTTCATTCTTATCAAATTTGTGTTTTCTAGAGTGAAGATCTTTGAAAAACTTAGCATAAGACGGAATGTTTTTAATGACATTAAGCAAAAGGAGATTAATGTTCACTTTGGATAACATATTATAAATTTCCGTAAATTGCTTATCCATCATGTTTTTCATAAGTATACCAGGGAATGGTATTGGATGAACATATGGTGGTGGTGCGGTGGTGCCACATATGGTTCCTCAAGAGGTTCTGCCTCTTGCTCTTTTTCTTGAGTAACTTCTTCTTGACTATCTTTATTTAAAACTTCTTTTTCTACTTCTTTATCTTTTGCTTGAATATTTTCTCTTTTAACTATTTCATCTTCTTTGCCAGAATTATCTATTTTATCAGGCACATCAGTAGATTGAGTAGGGTTACTTACCTCTTCTCCAATTATTCTACCACTTCGCAGAGTAGTGATAGATTTTGCTTGTTCTGTCTGACTAGGGAACTTCCCTTCTTCTCTTTCTTTTTCTTTAAATTTTGCGAGTTCATTCCTTAAATTTTCCACAGTTTCTAGCAAATATTTGTTAACAACAGCTTGACCAATGTTCGATCCTTCTGACTTTGGAACTTCTTCAATCTGCAATTGTCCTTGCTTAGGAAATTGTTGAGGCTGTAATGACTTATTTCCTCCCCATGAAAACTTAGAATGATTCCTCCAACCAGAATCATAAGTGTTGGTATAAGGATCATTCATTTGTCTTTGAGGGTACATGTTCATTGCATTAACCTGTTCAGGATACACAGCACTATAGAGGGACACAAATTAGTAGCATGAGAATTTAATCCACAAATAGCACATGCTTCTTGAATTTGCCAACGTTCAAATTGAGCTTGCATATCTGGTTTTTATTGAAGTTGAAATAAACTTCTACTTTTACCTCTTATACTTTTCTGTTGAGAATTTGCACTTAACATCTCAAACAAGTTTTCTAATGCAGCTGGTGTCATTCTATTAATAGAACCACCGGCTGCACTATCAACCATAGTTTGCAATGCATGTGAAAGAGCATGATAAAATTGAGTTACTAGCACATCTTGAGATAGATTATGATGAGGGCACATGATAAGTAAATTTTTAAATCTATCTCATGCTTCATGAAATGTCTCTCCTGGTTCATTTTGAAAAGACATAATTTGTTTTCTGTACTCTGAAAGAGATGCATGTTGATAAAATTTACCCATAAACAAATCATATAATTGAGTCCAAGTAAAAACACTTCTAGGTGTTAAATTCATAAACCATCTTCTCGCCACATCTTTTAATGCACATTGAAAATATTTCATTTTTATTTGATCTTCAGTCAAACCTCCTAACGGAAAATTTTCAATCATGAATTCGTATTCTTTAACAAAATTTACTGGATCTTCGGATGGCAGTCCATGAAAAGACGGCATCATATTATAAAATTGACCTTTAAGTTCGAAATTTCTTACCGCTTCTGCTAAGACTAAACATGATGGTGTTGCATTCAACATAAGACGACCATAATCACTTATAGTTCTTTGATTGATTACTACTTCCATATTTCTATCAGCAGGTTCTTCCCTTCTTTGATTCACATTTACCGGAGGAACCAGATTTTTCAAGATTTTGATTATTGTTATCCATTGGAGGATCAACCAGAGGATCCCCTCGATTCAACTGTTCTTGATTAATTGGCTGGTTTTCCAATTTATCAGGATCTTTCTAATTCTTTCCAATATTAATTATAATTTGATTTAATTATACCAGTTTAGGATTTAGAGATCTACGACCGTGCATAAAATAATAAAGGCAAATAAAACAATTAAAAACTAACAACTAAATAAAATCTTTTTGTATTTTTATTTTTATAAAAACTGAATTTAAAACAAGCTACCAACAAACTAACTAAGCAAACTAGTTTGTCCCCGGCAACGGCGCCAAAAACTTGATCGTGTCTTATTTTAATTATTTCCTTGCAAGTGGACAAGACTATCGTAGGACAGCTTGGGAAGCAAGGGTCGAACCACATAGACAAGAAGAATACTGATGGCAAGATTATCGGTAGCTATTTAAACTAAGGGGGGGGGTTTATTTATTTTATTTAAACTAATTATTCAATTAAAATAGTAAATCTAATTAAACTAAGCAACAATCACAGTTATAAAGATCTGATGGAGGAGGGAAATCTAGGATTAGGGTTTCACTTGCATCTACTCTATAGCTTATTTAGATAAAGTATCATTCACTATCTTGGATTCGTTAACGAAAGATAGATATAGCCTGTCAAATTATCGTTCAGTCTCCATCTCCAAATAATTCATCAATTCTATATCCTAGGCACAAGAACATATGGAACCTAACTGTCACTTAGGTCATATATAGAACCTGACCCTAACTTATCACTCTCGTGCATCGATAGGTTCAATTTATCATGATGGTGAGCCAGTGTACAACATATGCATATGCCCGTGCAGGTATCCGCACCTCTAGGCCTTTATTACTTGCGATTCCATTCATTTGGTCAAAGCTAGATAATAAAGGGGTTGATAAACACCATGATCAACAAGAATTGAATGAATTAAAATATATATTAAGCCATAGATTCGATACAAGTTACCTCCCAACTCCTAGATTAATGGACGTTTAGTTCATCCTTGAAGATGAACTGCACAACGAGATGAAGGAATACATGAATCGATCTTCATAACTGTAATTACAACAACTAATCTACATAATACAATCTAAAACCGTAGCTGGAACTGTTTCCTAGCACTTCTTGGACGTCTTTAGGCTTTGGCTACCATCCTTTATTTATACCAAGGTGTTGTAGGGGGATAGGAGGTTCAATTCAAGTCAAAAACCCCGTAAAGTCGATTTTGGGCACCTTGTGGCCGCATTGGGTTTTCACCTTACGTCCGTAAGGGTCTTGTACTGACTCTTCATGTTTTTACCAACCTTGCGAAGGCAAGGTCTTTTGACCTTGCGGCCGCAAGGTGGCCAGATTAATCTTTTTGTGTCATTCCCAATGTTACACTTTGCGCCCTTCCTCGAAATCTTCACTAAAAGCTTCATAAATCTCATAAATTCACCTAAAACCCCGAAACTCACAATATAGCTCAAAAACATATATATGTAGCCAAAAGCCTCGTAGAATTGCTCATTTTAAGTCATAAAAGTACCCGATAAAGACGTATAAAATATGTCTATCAATATGCTATCCAAAGTGAACATTAATCTCCCTTTGCTTAATGTCATTAAAAATATTACATCTTATGCTAAGTTTTTCAAAGATCTCCACTCAAGGACACACAAATTTGAAAAGAATGAAAAAATAATTGTTTCTGAAAATGTTAGTGCAGTATTACAACCTAAACTTCCTCCTAAATTAAAAGATCTAGGTAGTTTTAATATCCAAGTTTCTTTGGGTAATTCTAAAAAGATGAAAGTTATGCTAGATTTAGGAGCAAGTATTAATTTAATGTCTTTCGCTGTCTACAAACAGTTAGGATTGGGCGAATTAAAACCCACTACTATGTCTTTACAGTTAGCCGACCGTTCGGTCAAACATCCTTTGGGTATAGTAGAGGACATTCTAGTACAAGTTGATAAGTTAATCATCCTAGTCAATTTTGTGGTTCTAGAGATGGAAAGAAAAATATGCACTAACAATGAAGTCCCTATTCTGTTGGGCAGACCGTTTATGACCACTGCTAACACAATGATTAATGTTAAGAATGGTAAACTTTCAATGTCAGTTATGGGTGAAACTGTAGAATTTTCGGTTTTTGATGCATTACATAGACCGAGTGACATGAATGCATGTTTCTCAATTGATGAAATCGAAAATCTTACAGCCCAAACCTTTGAAGCAAATTTAAACGATGAAGAGTTAGAGAGAGATGTGTATGTAGAAGTTGATGATAGAACCTTCTCCCATATAAAAACCGACGTAGAAGAGTTAGAAAGAGAACTCCGAGAGATAGATGCTAGGAAAGAGAAGGAAAGATTAGAAGCTCTCAAGAATGAAAACGAAGATAAGAAAGAAGTGGAAGGTCCCGAATCAGAAATTAGTTCTGATAAAATAGAAATCGGTGAAAATGATAAAGAAGAATTAGAAAATCAAAAATCTAATTTTGATAAATCAAAGATGGATAAAGAAAAAGAAGAGAACTCTAAGGAGGAAGATAAAGAAGAAACAGTGAAATCAAAAATTCTTAAGTTTATTTCATCTGTTAAATCCCCTCCTGAAGTAGAATTAAAGTCATTACGGTCCCATTTAAAATATACATTTTTAGGGGAAGGTAAAACTCTACTCGTTATAATTGCTGCGGATTTGACAAAAGAACAAGAATCAAGTCTGTTAAAAGTTCTATGGACACATAGAGAAGCTATAGGTTGGTCCTTAGCGGATTTGAAAGGAATTAGTCCTTCTATGTGTATGCATAGAATTCATTTAGAGGAAGGTAGTAAACCTTCTAGAGAAAGACAAAGAAGACTTAACCCTCACATGGAAGAAGCAGTTAGAAAAGAAGTGCTTAAGCTTCTTGATGCGGGTATAATTTACCTGATATCCGATATTAAATTGGTTAGTCCAGTCCAAGTAGTTCCAAAGAAATTAGGAATTACTGTCGTTAAGAATGAGAAAGATGAGTTAGTTCCCACACGAACTATTACTGGTTATAGGATGTGCATAGATTTGAGGAAATTAAATGCGGCAACAAGGAAGGATCACTTTCCCCTGCCTTTTATTGACCAAATCCTTGAAACATTAGCTGGCCATGAGTATTATTGTTTTCTTGATGGTTTCTCTGATTATAATCAAATTCCAGTGGCACTAGAAGATCAAGAGAAACCCACATTTACATGTCCCTTTGATACCTTTGCGTTTAGGAGAATGCCCTTCGGACTATGTAATGCCCCAGCTACTTTTCAAAGATGTATGATTTCTATATTTTCTGATCTAGTGGTAAGATGTGTGAAAGTATTTATGGATGATTTCTTACTATTCAGAAATTCTTTTGATCATTGCCTAGAAAATCTAACATTGGTTTTAAAGAAATGTTGTGAAACTAATTTAACCCTAAGTTGGGAGAAAAGCCATTTCATGGTTGTGAGTGCCCCGGAACGCTCCCGGACCCCGCGTTCCCTTTTTTAGTGGAACGCAGGTTGTGCAAGGACATCACTATTTTCATTCCGTCCTCCCTTGTTTAGGGGAAGACAAAATTAAAAGTGCAAAAAGAGTGTTGTCGAAAGCGCGTTGAATACGCCTTGGTCACCGAGTGTGCTTTAGTCCACTATGAGTTCTTTGGGTTTTTCCGTAACTCATCCTCCCCTATTTAGGGGAAAACAAGATACATAAAGCGCATCACCCTTTTCATTCCCATCGTCTCTTGTTTAGAGGAAAACAGAAAAGTGCAAAAAAAAGATGTTGTGAAAGCGCGTGGGAACAAGCCCTGCATCACTGTGGACTTATGTACATTCTGGGACACTATGAGTGCTTTTGGTTTCCCATATCTCATCCTCCCTTGTTTAGGGGAAAACAAGATACAGAAAGTGCATCACCATTTTCATTTCTGTCGTCCCTTGTTTAGGGGAAAACAGAAAAATGCAAAAAAAGGATGTTGCGGGCCTCATGGTGATCCAAAATGTTGTAACAGAGTCGTCATCTTTATTTGAAGGAGAAATAAAGAAAAACCAAAAATAACCAGAGTTTGTAAAAAAGGAGTTCGGAGGCTAAGTTACGAGGTGGGAATGTGTTAGGCACCCAACTCACCCTTTTGGTCTCAAAAATAGTTTTTGGCTAAAATATGTTTTTACTATATGTATTCAGCAAGTAAAATAAAGCTTTAAACAGATATATTTGTATCTACATTATTACAGACTTGCAACCGCTTCCTTCCAGGAATTACAAATATATTTATAAATATTTGGCCATAATAATGGCTCTTTTTAGTGATATTTTCTATAAAAATCTGGGTAGCATAACTGCTTATATTCTTTACATTTTTTTAAAGGTTTGGAGGGGACATAGACTGTACTCCAACCCTTAATTTTTTTTTATTATTTTAATGCCTTGAAAGGCTACAATTATATATATATATGATGTCTTTGGTGTGGCTCGAACAAATGGTGCCTCTGGTGAGGCTTTGAACACCCGACCTCTTGATTGAGAGTAGTGAAGTACCAGGGTGCCTCTGGTAGGACTTGAATACTCAACCTTTCCGTTAAGATAAGTGAGCGGCTAAATGGTGCCTTTGGGTAAGGCTTGAACAACAATGGTGCCTCTTAAGAGGCTTGAACACCCGACCTCTCTATTGAGAGTTGTAAAGTCCATGGTGTCTCTTGTGAGACTTGAACACCCGACCTCTCCGTTAGGAGAAGTGAGCAGTACCAGTTGAGCTAGAGCTCGTTGGTCTTATATTCTTTAAATTGGGCCGGCTAAAAATAGCACCTTTTTATATAACCTCTTAAAGGCTTACATTTAAGAGCGTAGGTTGTGCTCGCTCTGTCCTTCCAGGAGAGGGAGTCTTTTGTTGTTTTAGAGATTCGGGCAGAGTAACTGCTTCCGAAAGTTGCTTTATGGCACTGTGAAATGGGCGGAGCAACTGCTTGTGTTTTTGCTGTTGTTTGTTTGCTGTTGACGGAAATAGGGCAGAGCAACTGCTTGCTTCTAACGGATTTGGCCTCTGGATTCGGGCAGAGTAACTGCTCTTTTTTAGATTTTTGGACCGGAGAAATAGGGTGGAATCCTAGCTGGAAGGCTAAGGTTCACTTTGACCGATTGGATTTAAGTTTGGAGGAGATTTGACAGAACTTCGAGGCTTTTTAGAGGAGGGGAACTCTCTCTCTCTCTCGCTCACTACGTAAAATGAACGCGGCTTCTTAACTGTGTGCGATGACTGTGTGTGTGAAAGTGAGAAGTGATTTCTCGGCCCTCAATCCTCAAGCCAAAGCCCTGTATTTATAAGCTGAAGAAGGGACCTCCTTGTCTTTAAATTTTCTTCTTTGTGCTTCATCAGCTTGTACCGTGTGTTTGAGAGATTGTACAAAATGTCTAAACAGAAGTGCACAATCACTATTTGGGCGCCACCCACATTAGGTTTGGGCGCCGTGCCTGCTTGGCATGTGGGTGGCGCATGGGCCTCTTTTTGTGGTCTTTTTTGACACTTTGCCCCCTGTATTTCACTGTTTTACGCATCTTGCTTTTCCTTTTGCATTTTCAAACCCTGTAACTTGACATTTGTTAAGTTTCAATAGGTCTTGATATTTCATGTCATGTCACATACCAGGGGTACGAAATTTGGGTGTCTACAAAGCCCCTTAACGATGGAGTTTATGGGTAACCCGCACCTTACCGAGTAAACGAACATATTTGATAAGAAATAGACTCCCAAATTTCGTGGAAATTATAATGGGGAGTGATGCAACAGGTAGCAGTTATAATGCAGCATTTTATAATGCATGTCAAATCTTACATATCCTAGACATATTTAGTCGGTTATAGCATGTTTCGTAATTTAGAAGCTGATATGCAAATTAAGTGCTCTGATGGTCGGACCTACCGAAATAGGATTCCTACGTATCCCTTAATAAAAGGAATCAGACCAAACGTAGTTTGGCTCGATGCAAACAAACAACAGTTACATTTCATGAAACATCGTATCCTCAGGGAGAGGCTCCTTTTGTCGAATACGATAATCTTTTCTCTAAGTGACCCGAGGTATGCACCCCTTGCAGAAAAGATTCGACAACCAAGTGGAACACATCATAAAACATTGCATCCTCAGGGGTTAACATCCTTCGTCGAATGCAATGGTGGGACCAAGTGAGACACTTCATAAGACATTGCATCCTCAGAGGTGGACATCCTTCGTCGAATGCAAAGGTGGGACCAATCTTTTCCCTAAGTGACCTAGGGTATGCACCCCTTGCGGAAAAGATCCAACAACCAGGTGTGACACATCATAAGACATTGCATCCTCAGGGGTGGATATCTTTCGTCGAATGCAATGGTGGGACCAATCTTTTCCCTAAGTGACCCGAGGTATGCACCCCTTGCGGAAAAGATCCAACAAACCAGACGAGATGCATGCATGTAAAATATGAATACTTTACCTTTCCTTACCTTTTCTTGCTTTTGTTCTGTCGTTACATTTACTGATTTGGCTGTTTTTGTTGCCTTTGCTTCTTTTGCTTTTGATTTCTTGCTGGGGATTTTCTTTTGCTGCTGCATTTCTTTTTCTTCATTTCTCTTCTTTGTATATTTTTTCTTGCTGCTGAACTTTTTCCTTGCATCCTCTCTTGCTTGCTTTTGCATTTCTTTTCTTTTGTTGGATTTTTTTTTCTTTTGCATTTTTTCTTTCTGGGGACTTTACCTTTGCCGTTGCATTTTCTTTGCTGCTGTTGCGCTTTTTTCTTTTGTTGCATTTTTTTTCTTTTACATTTTGCCGTTGCATTTTTCTTTTGTTGGTGCTGCAGGCATCCTGCTAAGGATTTGAAAGATATAATTTATGCTTTTCTGATCTTCTTGCGATTGATCTGCTGGGGATATGAGCTTTCTTTTGATTTTTAATGGATGGCCGTCAGTTTTTGTTAACAAAGCTAACTTTGTTAATCTTTCTGTTAAGCTTTCAGGGCCATTTTGCAATTTAGGAAACTTGAGGACTTAAGTGCTGAACTTTGAACTTTGGAGGGGGAAGTGAAACTTCCCAATTCTTTCTTCATAAGTGGCAGGGAGTGAAGCTGAAGCAGCAGCTTCACTTCTTTTCCTTCCTTCGACATTTCCTTCTGCCTCCATTGCCGACGGAACTATTTTCTTCATTTCTTCTTCATTTCTCGATTTTCTTTCGCCAAATTGAGTGTTTTGCTTAATAAATGGCTTCTTCCTCAAGATCTTGGAAGGGAAAGGCACCGATGTATCCGGATTCTGGCGAGGAAAGAAAGGAACTTCCTCCCTTGGTCCAAAATCACGTCAGGTATCTCTTCTCGAAGGATAACTGGGGCAACATCCTTCGTGATCGGAATACACACGTGTCTAATCTTCTGATTCCTGCTGTAAGTCTCTTTTCCACAAACCCATATGGTCGATTCTTCAGATCTGCTGAGTTTCTTTGCTATTTTGGATTGTTGGAGTATGCCTGCTCTTGATTTTGATGCTTATACATGCAATTTTATGTGCTAGAATAATGCAATTTGGCAATTTATTCATAGCAAAAATAGGAAATTCATGCTTTTTATTTTTGTGATGCATACTTGAATAATTGGCACTATTTGATTCTACAATGCATATTTCATGTAACTGATATTTTTTTGATTATATGATGCATGTTTGAGCTTCAAAATATTTTTTATGATGCGTGTCTATGCAATATATTTTTCGGATACGTGATGCATTTTTTTCGGATATATTTTTGGACACATTTTTGGATGCATGCATGCAAAATGTAACAGGAATACTTTCTGCAATAATATACATTTTTACAAATACACATGCTGCAGAGATGTATGCCAAATGCATTTTACAAATACACAATAGAAAAACAGAGATTTGCCTTTTCAATAGAAAAACTTTCTTTTCAATATTTGCAACATTTTTATTTAAGCGAATGCTAAAATGCAATTATTTGAAGATACTCATAAATGATGCATGAATATATCATTTATCACTTTTCCATCATGGAAATGCAAATGCATTGTAGGAAAATTTAGATGCTTGCTAAAATGTTACATGGATATTTTGTTTAAACATGCACATGTATTTCTTCTTTTTAATGTAAAAAGATGCAACATATTTATTTTTTATGCACTATGCAAATATTATATATATATATATATATATATATATATATATATATATATATATATATATATATATATATATATATATATATATATATATATGCATACAAAAATGGAATATATGCAACACGCTCTTTTTTTTTTGGGTACGCAGGATGTGATATTTAAGTTTGCATGCAACATACATTATATGTTTTTTTTTTTTTTGTTTGTTTGTTTTTGAAGTATGGCATAATTTAACGACAAGCGTAGGAGGCTTTTAATAAAAGATAGGAATTTTACCTCCTTCCTTTTTCCTGATGCTGAGATGCTGCCGTCTTCCTTTTTTCTTTTTTTTTTTCCAGACGCGCGGGACCTTGACCAGGATTCGAGCAAGCTGCAATAAAGTTTCAGACATTTATAACTTAATGCCCTTGCCGGCACGGATTTTGGTGGAGTTTTCTGGCTTTAGTAAGTTCCTGCGGGCTTTCCGTCCCTTCCATAGTTATCTGCCCATTTTTTACGTTTTGCGGGACTACTGGTGGGATACCACCCACACTTTTTATTTCAGTCCGGGGGAGGCTATTTTGACCCTATGTGATTTTGCTGCTATCACGGGTATTCCTACCAGCATCGGCCGAACTTTGGAGCCGGATTATACCCTTCGTCATCATCATGACGTGGTGAAGGATCTCCTGGGTTTCGAACCCGAATATAAGTCTGCAGATGAGATCTTTATTGGCAGTGTCAAAAGTTGGCTTCTAGCAAACGTCGGGCAAGTTGATGAGAATAATAGCGAGGCCATAGCTTGCGTTGCCAAGGCGTTCTTGTTCTTTTTTTTTTGGGATGTCACTTTTTGCCAATGATTCCACTTCTTTGAGGGTCTCCCTCCTGGGATGTCTGCGGGACTTGGACCATGTTATTGACTATGGCTGGGGGCAGGCAGGCCTGGCTGAGCTTTATGCTTCCATGGATCGGGCTAGCCGCAATGATTCACCGACTCTTAATGGTTTCGCTTCGGCTTCGGAGGTATCCTTCCTTTTTTCATGCTTCTGTTTTTTTTTCGTCAGCATTTTTTCTTTTCTCTTTTTTTTTTCTGATTCTCTCTTCTTCTTTTTTTTTGGCAGGTCTGGACCTACTCGGTTTTCATTTTACTCCAGGTCCATTGCGCCAACGTATTCATCAGCCACCTTTCTTGGCTGAATTCGTGAATGCCAACCGAGTAGGCAAGGATCGGGATGGCCACTACTTGGATACAGTGATGATGCAAGACAGGATAGCCAACTCGAGCTCGAGCACTGTGCATTTATTTCCCTGGAGGAGTCTGGTGGGGCCTTATATGATCTCTCTGGAGATGAGCCATTGCCGGATACTGATGGTGTCTATATTGATTCGTTGTATATGGTCGAACGGGTCAATCGCCAGCATTCTATGCTTCCGACATTTCCAATGACACCTCCTACACCTCCTCCTTGGGTGATTGTCCCGGACTTCTTGCCGAATAGGTATCTGTACCTATTGAGATAACTTATGCCTCCAAGCGATTATCCAGTCATGGCATATGAGGAGTTCTTGAGGACAGTGCTCTATCCTGTCCCCATAGTAGGCAGGCGTGCATCTGACGTCTCTGATAGGCCGATGCCTTCTTGTCCAGCTCCTGACGTGCAATTAGAATTTTCTGCGCCTGCCAAGGCTTTCTCCACCTTCCGGTATCGTCGCAACGGAAGACTTGTGGAGGAAGTTTTACTCGATGTACACATCCCTGAGGAGCATCACGTTCTAGAGCAAGCCCGCGTGGTAAATATTTTTCTTGTCTCTTTTTTTTTTTTATACTTGCCTCATTTCATTTTTTTTGGAGACTGGCATATTTTCTTTTGCTGTCTCAACACCTTTTCCCAGGTTAATGTATCGTCGTACAAGAGGCTGTTGAGGGGCTTCTTCAGCATCAATAAATTGTATCAGCGGCTGATGGACGATTTTTCCTACCGGGGGAATGATGTTGTGAGGTAGACTAGGCACCGGGATGATGATGATGATGATGATGATGATGATGATGATGCAGTCGGCGGATCAAGTCGTGCTCGGGCGAAGGGACGGGAGTACATGATTGGCGGATCCGGGCCTCGAGTCATGGGTGGCAACCTTGGCAGGAGCAGATTATTTTTCTGTACCAGACTCTGTACACATTTCTAAATGCAATGCGATATTATTTTATATGATGCATTAATTTAAAAATACAGACTCAATTATTCTAAGAATAAAAAATCTTAACCATTATCTAGGGGTAACGGCACACTACAATTATGGATGGAATTTTAGAAGGATACACCTTCAGATTTAAAATGGGTTTTTCTGGCACTCTGTGGGGAAGGAAAGGCAGCTGCCTCTTCCTGTGTTTGATATTTCAATTCGGTATACGAGGCTATGGCCTAGCTTCTGCATTTTCTCCTATTTCTCGTGATCAAACAGAGTAAGCAGTGGAATGGTTTGGGCCCGAAACCAGGATACCAGGTAGTTTCGGGGAACAGTGGTGGGGGCTCCTGGCACCACCCATAATGGAAGTGGGCGCCGCGCCAGGAATGGGTGTGGGTGGCGCCCCAGACTTCTTCTGTGCAGTCCTGTTTCAGCCATTGCTCATGCACTGTGCGCATAATTCGTCTGTTTCTTCAGCTTTCAGTATAAAAAGAGAGCGAGGCAGCGTACGTTTTCATCATTCACCTGCTTTCTTCCTCTACTTAAATCTTTTGAGTTCTCTTTTTGCTCAATCTCCCTTTCCTTTTATAAGATATAATTTTTTATTTATATCCAGAGATGGCTGCTCCTTTCCACACCGCTTTGGAGATAGAGATTTATGAGAATGCTCTGGATTTTTGGGTACTTTCTTTGCGGGCAGATGAGCGAGAGTGGTTTGAACACATCTACGGGTACCGGTGCCTACTATCATGGCGGACCCTTCGCATTATCTGGGACATGCTGAGGGGAGCTTCCAGGTTCTGGTCAGTACAGAGCCACCTTTTTAACTTTTGCCTGAACGAAATGTGTCCCGCCTTTGAGGAATTTTGTGCTATGGTGGGGATGCCTGCCACTGGGTCCATTGTTGTACCTTCTGCGCGGAGGCATCCTTTCATGGCAATACGAGAGTTGTTCGGCACAACTCGCGAGGCTACTCTGGGTTTTTACAACGGAGTCAACTTTAGTTTGACTATGCTTCCCGGTGCTTAAACTGAGTATAGGGAAGATGACCCAGTTTACTTACGGCGCCGGCTGGCTGTCTTTTTATTTGCCTTATGGGACAATACCTTCTGGTGGGCCGACCCGGATTTATAGATGTGCAGATCGTGGACCTGGTGCTGCAGGCTCAAGATCGCCGGGTAAATATCATCCCAGTGATTTTGGCTGAAACCTTGTTTGGCATGGATGCCTTTGCGTCTGGTGATGAGATGTTTCCCTCCGGTAGCCCTCTTTTGATTCATATGTGGCCGGAGGAACATTTTAACTAGGTGATGGGCCCAGTGCCGGCGGGAGGCATGTATGATCCTGATGAGCGTAAGATTTCCACGAATTTTCCTGTGAATTTTCTACTATTGTGTGCTATTTTTTTGTTAATTATACTTGGGAAATATTATTATTTTTGTATTTGTGCTTAATATAGGTTTCCATGCATAATCAAGCTTTTATATGGTGTTTAGCACCAAGTTCGAGACAATTTCGGGCTTAAAAGTTGTTTTGGGAATTATTTGGACAAAGTCCGTTAAGATATTCAAGGCAAATCAGGCTTAACAAGGGCTAACGAAGGCTGATTGTGCTAACAAAGGACTAAAATGAAAAGTTGGCTGAAAGAAGGAAAGCGGCAGCCTTCTTCAAATCGTCAGGGGCACCAGAGTAAATATCAGGACCACAGGGGAGGCTAGCGCATTTCTAGAAATCCCTTGTGCCTTATCGACCCACCGCTAGAGCCACGTGTTGCGCGCTCAGCCAGCCGCACCAAGCTTGACCCGCATCCTTCTATCCGGACCCTGTTGGACCCGCGTATGCTCCAGCCCACCAGCCTGCTAATCCACCCACTTCCCTTCTCAGCCTCATCCCGTTTCACCGTGGAGCGGCCCGCGTCCCTTTCCATGGGTCTGCCCTGCTCCAGCCGTGTACCCAACCCCTTTTCCTTCTCCATTTTAACCCTAATTCTTTCCTGGTCTGCCTATTATGCCCCTAGCAGCCACTGCCTCCTTTGTGCCGTCTCTTTTAATCTTCCAAGCTTCATTTTGTAAAACAAAAAAGTCCCAATTTGGGACATTGTTACCAATATGGGGCACCAGCCCCATTTCACCAAAATTATTCCATTCCTCCAAAAAATTATCCAACAATGAAGGTTTGGAGCTTCAAATCAAGGGCCAAGGATGCATTTACAAATGATTTCAACCCCAGAAACGTGATTTGTTCGGTTTAATTTTTCCTATCTCTATTTTTTATAGTTGTTATAATTTCTTGGGTTGATTAAATTTGTAAATGTTGGATTGGTATTTATGGAATGCAATTATTTTTCTATGTCCAAAGTAGTGTTTTAATTTAATCTATCTCTTTATTTAGTTTACATTCATGTTAGTTATTATTTTGTGAACTTAATGCCTTTAATTATTTAACCAATAATTAAATGATTTTAGAAATATTTAGGATCCGCGAGAGCTACCTTTATATTTTGGACCAATCAATTTAATAATTGGTGTTTTGTGACACACACAGGTAGCCATTATAAGACTAGGTTTGACACGTAATCGAACCACCTTAGCCATTCGAGAGGTCGGGGAGGTTAGGGTTGACTATAAGATGCGAGAGCCCGTAGTTAGCCAATTTTATTTGTCTCAGCTACCAACATGAATTGTAGAAAAATATAGAGTTTCTTTTTGAGAAGTATTACCCATGCGCTTGGTTATTATTCTGTGCTCTTCATGCTTTTAATGGCGTAGCGAACCATTAGATGATCACTAGAATGATAGGATACGAAGCGAAAACCCTTACTGTTATTCCAAAAATCACAATAGTAGTTTGAGTGGCGTGAGACCGAAAGGAGATTATCCGTAGATAGTCTTTGGGTGCTTGTTTACACATGCGGTTATTTTCTCCCCTATGTTATGTGTTGTGATGATATGAGCCCGTAGCAAGGTTGACGAATAGTTTGATTTGCTATACGTAGCGAAAGCACGTAGTGAATAAAATAGTGCGTTCGACTACCAAGACTTGAGTTAAAGAAAAGCAGAAAAATGGTTATATTAAACACCGGCTAGACTAGAAATAATGCACTCCTATCTTTTTATCTTGATTTGTTGTTGTCAACCCACCTCCGCAGTAGTGTAGATTTAATTGCTTTCTAGGTTGTTTATATTTTTAGATTTTAATTCATTTTCTTTTCGCTCAAATATAATTAATTAGCATAATTTTGGTACTTAGTTGGAGTGAGAATTATGCGCATTCCTTATGGGATCGATAACTCGTACTTAGGTACACTTTAATACTTGATACGGCCAGGTAATCTTGCCCGAGTTGCGTTTTTGCGTACATCAAGTTTTTTGCGCCGTTGCAGGTGAATGATTTAATTTTTGCTCCTATTTGCTAATATCGATACCAAGCGAAACTATTTGTATTTTGAGCATGTTTTTTTAATTAGTTTACTTGCTTTTGTATTTATATGTTTTGTATATTGAGTCGCTTTCCGAAGCCCTCCCGAGTTTGTGGGTTTGTAGGGAGGTGTAAATAGTGTCCCCAAACAAAAATATTTTCTTTTCTTTTTTTATTTCGATAAGTGCATTCCTACTTTTTTTTTCTTTTGAGCTTGATTTGATGCAGGGGTTTAGCGCTTTTATTGTAGAAGGTTGATTGTAGAGATTCTTGGAGTGGATTTTTTTCGACCCGGACTCCATAAGAAATCACCTTTGAGGGATTTTTCTTCCTTTCGTTCTCTTTTTATTTTTAAGTTTAGGAGTACGGTTTGGTTAGTGAACTTTGAAAATTCTGAAAATCTTGTGCTTTATACGCCCCAAATTATTTATGCTTTGATCATTCGCCTCTCCATTTTTGGCGCTTTTTGAATTGTGCTTGCCGTATTTTCTTGGAGTCAATTTTGATATTACTATATGCATAGTTGAGGATATGTTTGTGTTTCATGTGGTAGCATCATCTCATTCATGATAGATAATGCCCAAGTTGATGATTGAAATATTTTTAATGCTTTGTTTTAGTGATGGTTGTGCATGTCTAAGAGTACCATATTATGAGTCTTAATGCCGAGAGTTATATTTTGATGATGAAAAGCTTGGTTTGGGCATGTGTGTATAACAAGAGCATGATATAGGCCATCTTTGGACCATTTGTGCCTTTCTCTATCCTATCCAATTATTTCACAAAAATCCCTAGTGTCCCCGTTGAGCTCATTTAAAGAATGGCGTGTGCCTAGAGCACACAATGACGCCCACATTATCTTATGGTATTTGAAGAGTTGTGCTTTCATGAAGCTAGTCTTTATGTGAAGACTTCAAATTCTTTGCTTTATGGCTTGCTATCCTATCCTTCATTTGTAGCCCAAACCTTGGCCGAACATTACAAGCTTGAAAAGTCCTATTGATATTGTCATACCGTGTGTTCTTGCCTTGCCTTGTGAAAAAAATTAGTTGATGACTCTTTCGGTTTGACTTGCATTTGGTATCTCAGTTGGCCGTTCAATCTAAGCTAGAGCATTGCAACTTTTGGGTAAAAAATGTTTTATGGTATGAATGATTGTTTGAGGATTGTTTGCTAGCATATGAATCAAATCATACCTTTATTATGCATGTTTATAATCTTTGGGTTGATCTCTTAAATGGTAATGCTTGTGGGATCTTAATTGAGTGCCGCCTTCATTTCATGTTGGTCTCGAGATTTTCCATAATTCATTTTCTTTCCTCGGGACGATCAAAGTTTAAGTTTGGTGTGATGAGCGCAAAATTTCCACGAATTTTCCTTGGAATTTTGTGCTATTTTTGAGTTAATTATGCTTTGGAAATATTATTATTTGTGTATTTGTGCTTAATGTAGGTTTCCATGCATAATCAAGCTTTTATATGGTATTTAGCACAAAGTTCGAGACAATTCCAGGCTTAAAAGTTGTTTTGGGAATTATTTGGACAAAGTCCGTTAAGTCCGTTAAGGTATTCAAGGCAAATCAGGCTTAACAGGGGCTAACGGAGGCTGACTGTGCTAACAAAGGACTAAAATGAAGAGCTGGCTGAGGGAACAAAGCGGCAGCCTTCTTCAGATCATCAGGGGCACCGGAGTAAATATCAGGACTAGAGGGGAGGCCAACGCATTTCCATAAAGCCCTTGTGCGTTGTCGGCCCACCGCTGGAAACACGTGTCGCGTGCTCAGCCAGCCACACCAAGCTTGACTCGCGTCCTTCTATCCGGACCCTGTCTGACCCGCGCATGCTCCAGGCCACCAGCCCACTAATCCACCCACTTCACCTATCAGCCTCGTCCCGTTTCACCATGGAGCGACCCGCGTCCCTTTCCATGGGTCTGCCCTGCTCCAGCCGTGTACCCAGCCCCTTTTCCTTCTCCATTTTGCCCCTAATTCTTTCCTGATATGCCTATTATGCCCCTAGCAGCACCTGCCTCCTTTGTGCCTTTTCTTTTCATCTTCCAAGCTTCATTTTGTAAAACAAAAAAGTCCCCATTTGGGACATTAATCCCAAAATGGGGCACCAGCCCCATTTCACTAAAATTCTTCCATTCTTCCAAAAAATTATCCAACAATGAAGGTTTGGAGCTTCAAATCAAGGGCCAAGGATTCATTTATAAATGATTTCAACGCTGGAAACGCGATTTGTTTAGTTTAATTCTTCATATCTCTATTTTTGATAGTTGTTATAATTTATTGGGTTGATTAAATTTGTAAATGTTGAATTGGTTTATGCTTAAATTATTTATGGAATGCAATTATTTTTCTATGTCTAATGTAGTGTTTTAATTTAATCTATCTTTTTATTTAGTTTACATTCATGTTGGTTATTATTTTGTGAACTTAATGCCTTTAATTATTTAACCAATAATTAAACGATTTTAGAAATATTTAGGATCCGCGAGAGCTACCATTATATTTCGGACCAATCAATTTAATAGTTGGTGCTTTGAGACACACACCGATAGCCAATATGAGACTAAGTTTGACACGCGATCGAACCACCTTAGCCATTCACGAGCTCAGGAAGGTTAGGGTTGACTATAAGATGCGAGAGCCCGTAGTTAACCAATTTTATTTGTCTCGGCTACCAACATGAATTGTAGAAAAATATAGAGAGTTTCTTTTTGCGAAGTATTACCCATGCGCTTGGTTATTATTGTGTGCTCTTCATGCTTTTAATGACGTAACAAACCTTTAGATGATCACTAGAATGATATGATATGAAGCGAAAGCCCTTCCTGTTATTCCGAAAATCACAAAAGTAGTTTGTGTGGCATGAGACCGAAAGGAGATCGTGTGTAGATAGTCTTTAGGTGCTTGTTTACACATGCGGTTATTTTCTCCCCTATGTTATGTGTTGCGATGATATGAGCCCGTAACAAGGTTGAGGGATAGCTAGATTTGCTATACGTAGCGAAAGCAAGTAGTGAATAAAATAGCACATCTGACTACCAAGACTTGAGTTAAAGAAAAGCATAAAAAAGATTAAATTAAACACCGGCTATACTAGAAATAATGCACTCCTATCTTTTTATCTTGATTTGTTGTTGCCAACCCACCTCCGCAATAGTGTAGATTTAATTGCTTTCTAGGTTGTTTATATTTTTAGATTTTAATTCATTTTCTTTTCGTTCAAATATAATTAGTTAGCATAATTTAGGTACTTAGTTGGAGTGAGAATTACGCGCATTCCTTATGGGATCGATAACTCGTACTTAGGTACACTTTATTACTTGATACGGTCATGTAATCTTGCCCGAGTTGCGTTTTTGCGTAAATCAAGTTTTCGGGGCCGTTGCCGGGGAATTATTTAATTTTTGCTCCTATTTGCTAATATTGATACCAAGCGAAACTATTTGTATTTTGAGCATGTTTTTTTTAATTAGTTTACTTGCTTTTTTATTTATATGTTTTGTATATTGAATCGTTTTTCGAAGCCCACCCGAGTTTGTGAGTTTGTAGGGAGGTGTAAATAGTGTCCCCACACAAAAATATTTTCTTTACTTTTTTTTATTTCGATAATTGCGTTCCTACTTTTTTTCTTTTGAGCTTGATCTGATGCAGGGGTTTAGCGCTTTTATTGTAGAAGGTTGCTTGTAGAGATTCTTGGAGTGGATCTTTTCGGCCCGGACTCCATAAGAAATCAACTTTGAGGGAGTTTTCTTCCTTTCCTTCTCTTTTTATTTTTAAGTTTAGGAGTATGGTGTGGTTAGTGAACTTTGAAAATTCTGAAAATCTTGTGCTTTATACGCCCCAAATTATTTATGCTTTGATCATTCGCCTCTCCATTTTTTACGCTCTTTGAGTTGTGCTTGCATAATTTTCTTGGAGTCAATTTTGATATTATTATATGCATAGTTGAGGATATGTTTGTGATTCATGTGGTAGCATCACCTCATTCATGATAGATAATGCTCAAGTTGATGATTGAAATATTTTTAATGCTTTGCTTTAAGTGATGGTTGTGCATGTCTAAGAGTACCATATTATGAGTCTTAATGCCGAGAGTTATATTTTGATGATGAAAAGCTTGGTTTGGGCATGTGTATATAACAAGAGCATGATACAGGCCATCTTTGGACCGTTTGTGCCTTTCTCTATCCTATCCATTTATTTCACAAAAATCCCTAGTGTCCCCGTTGAGCTCATTTAAAGAATGGTGTGTGCCTAAAGCACACAATGACCCCCATTCTACTTTATTTTTAATACCCGCATTATCTTATCCCATGAACCTATACACTTTTACCGTCACCCTTTAAGAGAGCATGATTTGGATTGAATTATTTTATTTTTGTAATCTTGTTGGGAAGTGTGTGCTTCATGAAGGTTTTGTTCTTATTAATGTTGATGATGGGGATTTGAATTGTTGTTGAATGGTGGTGGAAAAAAATGAAATGAAAAAGAAAAGAGCCCCCTTGGAAAGCAATGTAATGAAAGAAAGAAAAGAAAAGAAAAATAAAGGGCGGCCACAAAAGAAAGAGGAAAAAAAAAGTCATTGTTCTTCATTTTCTCAAGGAGATATAAGAGTGGTGGTTAATTGTTGTGGTAGATAAGACATTTTTTCAAACCAAAGTTTAACGTTTAAGGGGTTGTTGAAGTGAGGTTATGGTATTTGAAGGGTTGTGCTTTCATGAAGCTAATCATTATGTGAAGACTTCAAATTCTTTGCTCTCTTGGCTTGCTATTCTATCTTTCATTTGTAGCCCAAACCTTGGCTGAACATTACAAGCTTGAAAAGTCCTATAGATATTGTCATACTGTGTGTTCTTGCCTTGCCTTGTGAAAAAAATTAGTTGATGACTCTTTCGGTTTGACTTGCATTTGGTATCTCCGTTGGCCGTTCAATCTAATCTAGATCATTGCAACTTTTGGGTAAAAAATGTTTTATGGTATGAATGATTGTTTGAGGATTGTTTGCTAGCATATGAATCAATTCATACCTTTATTATGCATGTTTATAATCTTTGGGTTGTTCTCTTAAATGGTAATGCTTGTGTGATCTTAATTGAGCGCCACCTTCATTTTATGTTGTTCTCGAGCTTTTTCATAATTCATTTTCTTTGCTCGTGACGATCAAAGTTTAAATCTGGGGGTGTGATGAGCGTAAGATTTCCACGAATTTTCCTGGAAATTTTGTGCTATTTTGTGCTATTTTTGAGTTAATTATGCTTTGAAATATTATTATTTGTGTATTTGTGCTTAATGTAGGTTTCCATGCTGTAATACCCCGATTATTTCAATTTTAAAATATTAAGTTATATTGACTAAAAATAAATTTTTGTTTTGGACTTATTTGGTAATGAATTAATTTAGGTTTGGACTAGGCCCATTTTGACTAAGACTTTAATTCTAGTCCTTTATTAGTGTAACTTAATTAATTTGAGTTCATTTAATATTAGGCTTTTCGATTAGGGTTAAGTAAACCCTAACAAGTAGAGTATAAAAGAAAGCTTTAGAGTGAAAGAATAATAATAACACTAATAATAATAGGAGTAGGCAGCAAGTTACTGTTGGAGAAGAAAGTTTCTGGCGGCTCACCAAGACCTCTGCCCGAGATACTGAGCCTGTGTTTGGAGGTAAGGTTTGTTTAGTGATTTTGTTAAAAATGTGTGTGTATATATATATATATATATTGTAATGGGGGGGTAAGATTAATAAATAAATAATAATTGGATTGATGTGAAATGATAATGAAAAACATAGGTACGTGTGTGTGTGTTTTCTTTGGTGTAAAAGGTGTGTGTGCAGAGGAGAGAGAAATGAAAAAAAAAGGTCCAAATCGGTGTTGTACTGAATCAGAGACTTGATGGTTTGATTATCTTTTAGATCATTGAATACATATATAGGTATATAGGTTTTTGGACTTTTACAATTGTGTGTATAGGTGTGTGTGTGTGTCAGGAAGGTGTGAAGTGTGTGTGAGAGAGGGAATTATATTTATCAATTTGACCACTATATATACATATAGATATATATAAGCATAGATATAAAGATGTATATAGGTTTTGACAATTCAATTAGAATCTGTTTGGTGTGTGTGTGTTCCGTGCGTGTTTGTGTGTGTGTTAATCTGTGTGTGTTTGAGTGGTAATTGAATAATCATAATAATAAATAAAATAAGATAATAATAATAACAATAAATTATTTAATAAAGTACTATTATATTTGTTGTTATTTAAATTAATAGGTTTTGGTTAGTACATTTTTTTAGTTTAGTGATTATGTTATATTTTAATTAGATTTGGACAAGACGAATTAAGGGTTCAATTTGCGGTTCGAGACTTTTGTTGTGAGCACACCTTAACAAGGTAAGGGATTATACCTCATTTAGGTCTTTTGAATTATTCGTTTCATACTGTTAGGCTTCCGTTATTTCTTTGATAAATGTCGTTCCTTGAAAACGTGTGCCGATTTTGTATCGGTATTTGATTTTGAACTCCGTCGATTTCGTTCATTTGATTACTCATAATTATGCTCATTTGTTTAATCTCACATACCTATCATGTTTTATGTGAGATATCTATTTGATACATAAATGTGTTTGTAATTCAGTTTGTAAAATGTATTTGATTATTTAAAAGTTTCTACCTTGATCACTAAGTCAAACAACCTAGTCACGGGTAAATGTGACCTTTCGATTTACCTAGTCACGGGTTAATGTGACCTTTTGATTTACCTAGTCACGGGTTAATGTGACCTTTCGATTTACCTAGTCACGGGTTAATGTGACCTTTCGAAACCCTTTAACCACTAGACATGTGGTTAGTTATCCGGATATACCCTTTAGAAACCTTTACCCTTATGGGTCTTTAGAATTTTTCGAAACATTGTTCGAATAGGTCTTTGACCGCTTATGTGATCTTGGTATCTGTGAGTCGTCCATTGTCCCCAGCTGGTATGGGACGGTTGATGACAATTGGACTACTCGAGTCATCCTTTGCATTATTATCTTTCGTTTGGAATCCTAAATATTTATCTGTGAGTCGTTCGTTGTCGCCAGCTGGTATGGGACGGTTGGTGACAATTGGATTACTCGAGTCGTTTGTTGTATCTTTATCCTTCACTTGAAATCCTGAAAATATATTTGAAAATTTAAATATTTGAACTTTGACTATTTGACTTTTTGCATTATGGATATTTGAACTTTCGATTCTGATTCCTTGATTTATTTCGGTCAACTCCTCCTTAGTAACCGGAGGGGTTGTATATGAACTTACTGAGCCTTGTTCGCTCACCCTTTCTTATTCTTTCTCTTCCAGGTGACATTTAGTTTGGCTAGATGAATTGTTTTGAGTAGATGAATGAAGATGGTCAAAGAAGTTTTAGACATTTATAATTCATTCGTACTTTGAAAATTTTATTAATTTTAATTAGCCTTATATTGGATTTCGTTTCAGACATTTGGTGGTTGTATTTTAATTACAATTGTGGGATATTAATATTGATTAATTATTAGTGTTGTGATTTATTATGGTTTTAAGTATTGGTTATTGGTGATGTGGCCAAATTGTGGGTCTAAATGGTCGGACCTGAGTTTGGAGCGTTACACATGCATAATCAAGCTTATATATGGTGTTTAGCACGAAGTTCGAGACAATTCCGAGCTTAAAAGTTGTTTTGGGAATTATTTGGACAAAGTCCGTTAAGGTATTCAAGGCAAATCAGGCTTAACAGGGGCTAACGGAGGTTGACTGTGCTAACAAAGGACTAAAATGAAGAGCTGGTTGAGGGAAGGAAAGCGGCAGCCTTCTTCAGATCGTCAGGGGCACCGGAGTAAATATCAGGACCACAGGGGAGGCCAGCGCATTTCCAGAAAGCCCTTGTGCGTTGTCGGCCCACCGCTGGAGCCATGTGTCGCGCGCTCAGCCAGCCATACCAAGCTTGACTCGCGTCCTTCTAGCCAGACCTTGTCTGACCCGCGTATGCTCCAGCCCACCAGCCCGTTAATCCACCCACTTCCCCTCTCAGCCTCGTCCCGTTTCACCATAGAGAGACCCGCGTCCTTTTCCATGGGTCTGCCCTGCTCCAGCAGTGTACCTAGCCCCTTTTCCTTATCCATTTTGCCCCTAATTCTTTCTTGATATGCCTATTATGCCCCTAGCAGCCCCTGCCTCCTTTATGCCTTCTCTTTTAATCTTCCAAGCTTCATTTTGTAAAACAAAAAAGTCCCAATTTGGGACATTGTTCCTAAAATGGGCAACCAGCCCCATTTCACTAAAATTCTTCCATTCCTCCAAAAAATTATCCAACAATGAAGGTTTGGAGCTTCAAATCAAGGGCCAAGGATGCATTTACAAATGATTTCAACCCCGGAAACGCGATTTGTTCGGTTTAATTCTTCCTATCTCTATTTTTGATAGTTGTTATAATTTATTGGGTTGATTAAATTTGAAAATATTGAATTTGTTTATGCTTAAATTATTTATGGAATGCAATTATTTTTCTATGTCCAATGTAGTGTTTTAATTTAATCAATCTCTTTATTTAGTTTACATTCATGTTGGTTATTATTTTGTGAACTTAATGCCTTTAATTATTTAACCAATAATTAAATGGTTTTAGAAATATTTAGAATCCACGAGAGCTACCTTTATATTTCGGACCAATCAATTTAATAGTTGATGTTTTGAGACACACACCGATAGCCATTATGAGACTAGATTTGATACGCGATCGAACCATCTTAGCTATTCGCGAGGTCGGGGAGGTTAGGGTTGACTATAAGATGCGAGAGCCTGTAGTTAACCAATTTTAAACCAACATGAATTGTAGAAAAATATAGAGAGTTTCTTTTTGCGAAGTATTACCCATGCGCTTGGTTATTATTGTATGCTCTTCATGCTTTTAATGGCGTAGTGGACCATTAGATGATCACTAGAATAATAGAATACAAAGCGAAGCCCTTCTTGTTATTTCGAAAATCACAATAGTAGTTTGCGTGGCGTGAGACCGAAAGGAGATCGTGCGTAGATAGTCTTTGGGTGCTTGTTTACACATGCGGTTATTTTTTCCCTATGTTATGTGTTGTGATGATATGAGCCTGTAGCAAGGTTGAGGGATAACTAGATTTGTTATACGTAGCGAAAGCCCGTAATGAATAAAATAGCGCATCCGACTACCAAGACTTGAGTTAAAGAAAAGTATAAAAAAGATTAAATTAAACACATGCTAGACTATAAATAATGCACTCCTATTTTTTTATCTTGATTTGTTGTTACCAACCCACCTCCGCAGTAGTTTAGATTTAATTGCTTTCTAGGTTGTTTATATTTTTAGATTTTAATTCATTTTCTTTTCGCTAAAATATAATTAGTTAGCATAATTTTGGTACTTAGTTGGATTGAGAATTACGCGTATTCCATGTGGAATCTATAACTCGTACTTAGGTACACTTTATTACTTGATACGGTCGGGTAATTTTGCCCGAGTTGCGTTTTTGCGTACATCAAGTTTTTGGCGTCGTTGCCGGGGAATGATTTAATTTTTGCTCCTATTTGCTAATATCGATACCAAACGAAACTATTTGTATTTTGAGCATGTTTTTTTAAAAAATTAGTTTACTTGTTTTTGTATTTATATGTTTTGTATATTGAGTCGCTTTTTGAAGCCCTCCCGAGTTTGTGGGTTTGTAGGGAGGTGTAAATAGTGTCCCCACACAAAAATATTTTCTTTTCTTTTTTTATTTCGATAATTGCATTCCTACTTTTTTTTCTTTGGAGCTTGATTTGATGTAGGAGTTTAGCGCTTTTATTATAGAAGGTTGCTTATAAAGCTCTCTACAATGAATATTATGAATATTTTAAATTAAACTATTCAGTAAAAATGAAAATTAAAAGAAACAAAACCAAATTACAAAAAGATTAAACAGATAAATATGCATTCCACACCAAAGTTTTTAGACTGGTTTTATTCACACGAGTTGTGTAAAAACAACTTCTCTATAGATTACGCAATAATAGTTTGTTTACAAATGTTTTTCTCCCAATATAATGCCTACGCTCCAATTAATCATATTCACAGACTAAAAGACTACTGCAAAAAAACCACCCACGAACAACAAAATCAATCATCAATAACACCATTAAATTTACATGGATCATTACACCATTCCACCAAACTTGTCATTTTCTAACTAATGACATGAATATTTCAAATCATCGCCACAAGCTCGAAATTATAATAAAATTTGTCTAAAATATATACATTCAAAATACACCATCCATAATATATATATATATATATATATATATATATATATATATATATATATATATATATCTATTATACAATAGAGCTCAATGGGATAAAGAGCGACTGAGATTGATTATTTTATTTTTTATCAAACGGTCGAGATTGATTATTTTACTTTATATCAAACGGCTGAGATTGCATATTTATACTTATATCAAACGGTTGTAATTTATTCCGTCTGACACATGTGTCCCCCTGAATCAGGACTGTCAAGGAAATTCCTAATCTAATCTAAACTGTTTTTATCTCATATATAAATCTCATCTAAATTGTTTTTATCTCAACATAATCTAACCGTTTCCTATTCACGTTTTTCTTCCTAAATCTCATCTAAACTGTTTTTATCTTAACCTAATCTAACTGTTTCCTATTCACGTTTTTCTTCCTACGTTTTTATTTCAATCGGCTTTCTTCCATCCTTTTCAGGCTTAGTTTTTTTTTGTTCTCTTTTTAAACTTTGTACTCCTTCTTTCTTCTTTTTTTCCTTCATGTAAAATGGGCTATTAAATCTATTTCATGAAATAGTTATATTTATATATATATATATATATATATATATATATATATATATATATATATAATTTATTATATCGATTTATTTGAATACTAACACCGTCTTATGCTGCCCCTAAGGGGTGGTCCAGTGGTAGGCATGAGGCTTCACAAAGTGTGAGGTCTCAGGTTCGATCCCTTCCCATGCTCCCTTTTAGGAGCAAAAAAAAAAAACACCGTCTTATACTGACATCGTCCCATACAGACGCCGTGCCATAGGCACGAACACAGAATCTAGTACATATATATATATATATATATATATATATATATATATATATAAAGGTAAAAACTTAGATACAGGCGTAGTACATATATATATATAAAGGTGCGAACACAGAATCTAGTACATATATATATAAAGGTAAACACAGAATCTAATACATTGGCACGAACACAGAATCTACTATATATATATATATATATAAATGTAAAAACTTAGATACAGGCGTAGTACATATATATATAAAGGTAAACACAAAATCTAGTACATTGGCACGAACACAGAATCTAGTACATATATATATGTATATATATATATAAAGGTAAAAACTTAGATACAGGCGTAGTACATATATATATAAAGGTAAACACAAAATCTAGTACATTGGCACGAACACAGAATCTAGTACATATATATATGTATATATATATATATATATATATATATATATATATATATATATATATATATATATATATATAAAGGTAAAAACTTAGATACAGGCGCCGTACCATAGGCACGAACACAGAATCTAGTACATATATATATAAAGGTAAACACAGAATCTAGTATATTGACACAAACACAGAATCTAGTATATATATATATAAAGGTAAAAACTTAGATACGACGGCTTTCCGATTATTTTTTTATAAGAAGAATCCTTTTTACTCGACTACGATGAGTCGAGATAATCTAATACCATCTTAAATACCATCTTACGGGATATATATATATATATTGGGGTTTAATTAATCTGACCTTTTCTTCGACGATTGTGAAGAAGTTGTGAGGGCAAGAGATCCCATTTGCTCATTCACAATAGAATCCACCATCGCTGCCTAAAACCCTCTCTTACTCTTTGGAAAGAAACTGACAGAAATTACTTTATAAACAACCAACCTTGCCTCTTCCTCTTCCTTCTCCATGCGAAATAATTGACCCAGTGAGAAACTTTTCAAATTTCAATTGGCTTTCTTAAATCACACCTTGCCTCTTCCTCTTCCCTCTCAAAACTGTTCCAAAGATAACGTCATTACCTTCTACTGGAATAGCCGGCCTCTGCCTCAACCCTACATCAGCATCCGCATCATTCCTAATCAATCCAGTCCCTACCCAAGTGGAACTTAGCACTTCTTGCTCTAATTCGTTTTGCCTCTCCTGCCTATCTTCCCCAAAATTATGAAGCCTACGACCAATCAGATAACGGTCGTCCCGTATGGAGTTATGGAGGTTTGTAAACCAGACATGAAATCTCTTGGCGCAAAAGCACAATAAGCTGAATCCTAGGCATCCCAGCCAGGCAAATCTGTAGACGGCAGAGTTAACAACCAATTCGTTTTGCTCTGATTTTCCCGATGCCATTCGTCTCTCGAGCGGAAAAATGTCTGAAAATCCATTTCAAGCTCTCTGTCAAACACTTGACAAAATCTCAAAATCCCTACAAACCCAACTATCCCAAATCATTAGCTTCAACCAACATCCTCCATCATCAATCTCAAATAAACGTCATCCATTATTTGCTGTTTGTTCACCTTCCAAAGCTACGATATCGAATCCAAATGGCGATCCCACCCTTCTTCAACCCACAGACGCTCACAAAAAGGTACTCCCTTATCTATTCACCCTCTAATTCAATGGATTACTGTGCAATTGACTTAAATTCGAGGTATCTACTTGGTGATTGGTAGAGTGGTAGCGGTTCTGTGTTTAAGCTCAGCAACTATTCGATAAAAGTCCTGAACTAAGAGCCTAACATGATTTATTAGTGTTTCTTCTTGTGGGTCTCTTACTCTCTTTAGGTAACTGTGTGCGTCAGACCCTTCCCGGACCCAACAATAGCAGGACTCACGCGCATCGTACCCTACACAAAGAAAGTTAAGAAAGACCATTAAAACTTGATAACGTTTGCTCGCACTACTGCGTTTTCTGTTACCTTTTAGTTTATATATCGCTATTGTTATTATACATCTTAATTGGATAATTGATGTAATAGTTGGAAAGCGCTTTGACTATTTTTCAGTCAAGGTAACTATAGACACCCATTGGCAAGATTCAGTTATCTATTGTAACAGAGAGATGCAACTTTAAGTTGGTTACGAAATGTACGTAGATGATCATATAAGAGCAATTGGGCTGCTGTGACCTCAGCAAGTCTCACTTTTAGCATTTTTGTTCAATGAAATAAAATGTACATTAACAAAGAGTATATCTACCAATGAGCACTATAACATAACCCAGATAATATGTTGAGCATGATAGAAAATACAACTGTTTTACAAGGAGCTTGACCTTCAACCATAAATTTTGCCTTTTCTTATAACATTGGGGGAAATAGAAATTATTCTTCGACACTATATAAACATGATGCTTGACTTGAAAATATTGCAATATATAGCATGTGTGATATAATCTTTTTCACACGCTTATCTTTTCTTCAGAAAATAATTGCTGCACCAGTGACCAAAGAAGAGCTTGGACGGGCCACTTGGACCTTCCTTCACACTCTTGCTGCCCAGGTTTCTCCTCATTGTTTCTGCTGTAATATCTCTAAATTGTCAATATCTGTTATTGGTAGTGGGTGGGTGTACTTAGTCGGCTTGATTTTTATTTTTTTTGCGTTCATTCAAGACTGACTCTGCTGTGTGTGACTGAGAGGTTAGGAAAGTGAAAGGCGTGATTGATTAGCAGTCATCGTTAACAAAGTTTGTGAATTTGGTACTCACGAAGCTTGAATAGTGATTGCCAATGTTGAGATACATCTGTCGTTTCACTCAAGTTGTTATTATGCCCAATGCATGCTGAGATGTCTTTGTATTTGTTAAGCCTTTTAGTGCATAACTAGTGAGTCTCTTAGGACATAGTCAAGTTTTAGACTAATAATCAATTATTTTCTATATTTAGCGGATCTACTGCCTTGAAAGCTATCAGATGAATCCTTGATCATTCTGTATTTGTATGCTATCTTATGATGTAAATGGAATTGTAGCTAACAAGTCACCTTCGGGACATCGTCTCCTGCAACATTACTTCATTTTATCGACTGTATTATTAGCAATGGGGTTTAATGTCATTGTTTCCGATTTTTTCAAGATCCGACAAGCCGACCAGCAAAAAGAGGATGTTAAAAATTTGGTATGGTACTTTCTTACTTTCTAGCTCTTTATTTTTCGTCATTCTTTTAGAATGGCAAATTCTTCTCACTAAACCTTGCTATTCCATCATCAAGCCATGGTCTGTTTCTTTCTGAGTTCTAATGTCAAGTTGCCATAGATTTAAAGAATGCATAACAAACTCCATTTGAATGATTTATTTGGGTGTTATCACTTTGTATATCCAACATATACAATCATTGAATCATATGCTCACAAGCCCCACACAGTGATCCTTATACCTAGTCCATGAAGGATTGATAACCAAATACTAACCTCACAGAACAATAGCTACCTGCATAATGACATCCATGTATTGTAAAATCAAAATTTGCACCTTAATTCACAACTTGCGTTCATTTTTATGACATCTTTGTAAACAACTTGTATCTGTTTCAATCACAAAATTTTGAACTTGTGGATAACTTACTCCTGAATTGTTTTCAATTGAAGTGTGACTTGCATTTAATTCTTGAACTAAGTAACTTAACTCCTATTAAGTTCAATTTCCTTTTTTTTCCACCAAAAGCTGCTGACATTTGCCATTAGATACTTGTGGAGACTACTTTATGGAGGGATGAAAGTTGTATAAATTTTAATATATGAGGGTTTTGTTGCTGGCAATCAACCATGTAATATATTTCCTTTTGCTTGTAGATGGCAATATTGTCTCGCATGTATCCATGCAAGGAATGTGCCGATCACTTCAAAGAAACTCTTCGAACAATTTTATCTCGGCACCCTCTTCGATCCCTTGTTTGCTCACAACCCTCGACCACTCCCCCCCACGACTTCTCTTTGGCTCATGCTTGCCTGTGGTAGCTATTCTCAGGATCTATTAGTAACCACCTCAACTAATAATATAAGAGCTAAATGTAACATTTGTGGTTGAGGTTTTACAATCAATCTGACTTTCTTGTTGATTGGTGCTCCAACATACTCCCGTCGTCCCCTAAAAATGTCACATTTGAAAAGCCAAACCTCTTAATCTTGTATGTTTACTTTTTTCCGGTCTATATCAAATGCTGTTTTGGTCAGCCAATGAATCAAATTGCAACTAGAAAACATCACTAGATTTGATAAAAAAAAATAGAATTATAATAGCACTTTTTTTTTGAAGGTTGGAGAGACCGTACTCCAACCCTTATTTTTTTATTATATATATATATATATATATATATATATATATATATATATATATATATATATATATATATATATATATATATATATATGATGCATTTGGTGTGGCTCGAACAAATGGTGTCTCTAGAGAGGCTTTTAAACCCGACCTCTTGGTTGAGAGTAGTGAAGTACCAGGTGGTAGGGCTTAACACTCAACCTCTCCATTAAGATAAGTGAGCAGCTAAATAGGGCCTTTGGGTAATGCTTGAACATAAGTAGTGCCTCTGACAAGACTTGAACACCCGACCTCTCTATTGAGAGTTGTAAAGTCCAGAGTGTTTGTCTCTAGTGAGATTTGAACACCGGACCTCTCCGTTAGGAGAAGTGAGCAACACCAGTGAACTAGAGCTCGTTGGTAAGCACAGGAACTGTAATCTAGCTGTCACCTAGATTTATGATCTATCTGTCACCTAGATCATGTAAGAACCTGATCCTAACTTATCACTCTCGTGCTTCGATAGGTCCAATTTATTGTGTTGGTGAGCCGATTACGACATATGCACTTGGTCATGCAGTATCCGCACCTCTAAGCCTTTATTATTTGCGATTACATTCATTTGTTCAAAGCGAAATAATAGAGGGATTGATAAACAACACAATCAACAAGCATTGAATAGACATAAATATGAGAATCAAAGCATAAATTCGATACAAGTTACCTCCCACCTCCTAGATTAGGGATGATTTAGTTCATCATAGACGATGAACAGCACATGAAGATGATGGAAGACATGATTTGATCTTCAACACTTGAAATTACAAAACCTAATTATGTTATACAATCTAAAACTACCTAAAATCTATGTAAAGAGAGCTTCTAGCCGTCCTCCTTATGCTTAGGCTCGGCATCTGACTTCTATATATACTTGGGAGTTATGATTGAATCGAATGACTGTGTGAAAACCCGACTTTTGTGCATTCTGCCTACCTTGCGTCGCAGGTCTTTACCTTGCGTCCGCAAGGTCTCCGATGTGTGTGCTCTTTGGCTCTTCGATTGGCGGCTTCGAGGGACCGTCGCCTACCTTGCGGTCGCAGTCGAGGCACCTGCGTCCGCAAGGTGTCCAGTTGACAGATTTTATTTTCTTCAATTTTTCTTTCTTTGTAATTTGCACTTAAACCCGGAGTTTTGCGTATTTTCACGAACAATCCTGAAACTTACAAAACTCACCAAAAACATATATTAGTACTCAAAAGACTCATGAAATAGCCTAATTCAAGTCACAGAAGCATATAAAATCGACGTATAAAATACATCGATCAAATACCCCCAAACTTGAACTTTGCTCGTCCACGAGTAAACAAATAAACTTATAAATACAAAAACATCTAAACAACAAAAATTAAAATCTTTTTGTGAGGGTGACACTATTTACACTCCTCTATAAACCCACAAACTCAAGGAGACTCTTTCGAGTGACTCGACTATGCAGATAAATACAAAAAAAAACAGATAAATATAAACTAAAATACAACATAAAATCTTTTTGGTTTCATCCTCAAGTTATAAGCATATGGCATGCATGTAATCTCAGTTTGATGCTCACCACATATATGCGAGGCTTAGTCATATAGAACCAACTAGTCTTTTCTTAATCGCTACTACTTTTAATTTCTCCGTGTGTGTGTGATCACCAGTCTTAAAGAATATCTTGACTAAAACAGTTTTATTGAGCTAAACACCACATTCATATGAAAATTACAGTTTAATAGAAAATCATGCATTAAGAAGTATGAGATCTACCATTCAAACACAGTCGATTCTAAAGGTCCCAAGGATTCAAAAGA
This sequence comes from Codonopsis lanceolata, assembly GCA_013146195.2. Classification (NCBI taxonomy): domain Eukaryota; kingdom Viridiplantae; phylum Streptophyta; class Magnoliopsida; order Asterales; family Campanulaceae; genus Codonopsis; species Codonopsis lanceolata. The sequence continues at coordinate 39,411,125 of CM028384.1, read as the reverse complement.
TTTACACATCCATCCCATGCACTTCTATGTATGTATACAATGCTCTCCTATCCCAATGACTTGTAATAGCTAAGATTATGCTAACACAGTGAGCTTTAGGGTGAATAATAATGAATATGGAGTGTGTGATCAATTTTATGTTACTTATTTGACAATAAAAACAACATAAGCATTGGCAAGAAGATCATTAGGACTTTTTAAGCTTGTAATGTAAGGCCAAGGTGTTGGGGGATTTGATGGAAAGGTATTGGAATTCAAAGTGAGAGAGTAAGACTACCCTTTATCCCTCATACTTCCAAGCAAAAGGAAGTTTTCCCTATTTAGGCTAGGACCTGCAAAGACCACAAGTGGAGGGGTACTTTGTGTTACTTTTCACTTTTCTTCTTTATCCCCCCCAAACTTGTTTTGGGCAATATATTTTCTAAAAATATCACATTCCAATCAGCAGAATTTTTCTAACATATTTTCTCTTGAAAGCTATGCTTCCATTTGAATCTTTGTTAACACTCTTCTTCTTCCGTTTCATTTTTCGTCGACACATGAATTTTTTTTTTATTTTTTTTATTTTTTTTTCGACGACGAAAAGAAGAAACCTTCTGAAAAATAGCCTAACTGAAAAGAAGTGGTCCTCCTAGAATCAATTTCCCACCCAATCCTACTCTCTCAAAGGGTAGGCTAAAAGTGTATAGGCTTTTAGGGTTAAGTTAATGTGGGTAAAGAAACGATGTCGAATGGGTGTTTAAATAGTGTGCTTCGCACACTCCATTCTTTTTCATTAGGCTCAAAGGGGACACTAGGGATATTTTTAGTATAGGTCAGGGAATATTTAGGCTCTAATGATCCAAAGATGGCCTAAATCATTTCTTTATGCCAAATGCTCACATAATATTTAAAGCAAGTAATCTAACACAAAATATCATATCAACTATGGGAATTGGGGTTGAATGTTTAGCATCACTGGATTTCACATAAGCATTTGCTAAGACAGATGGTAGGGACAATTAAGACTAATATGCAAACACGGTTCGAAAGTGTGCTTGAGATATATAAATGAGAAAAATCCAAGGGATCTAACTAACATGCAATTGACCCTAAGTTACAATTTAATGCAACAATCATGTTCGAATGGCTATGCATCATATTCTTGTGCATATCCTGTTGAAGATCAATCGGTGTTATAAACTTTATAAAACTATTCTAATCAATCCAAAGTTATGACTGGTGTGAGTGCATGAAGAATTTGGAAAAAAGTAAAAGTTTCGCAAAATTAAGTAAATTCCAGGGGGATCTACGGACTAACTATGCGGTTCATTGCACTAATCTCCTCATGGACTACGACTAGCATTACCACACCTAAACTCGAGGATGAATATTTTGAATTTAAATATATATATATATATATATATATATATATATATATATATTTTTTTTATATATATTTTTCTAAGAAATTGCGAAAATTGGAGGTGATGACAATGACACAATTGATGATGGGTCCCCATAAGAGGAACCCACGAGTATCTAATGTGAGTGTATTCTGGTCAAGGCAACACCTCCGAAAATCGAAAAAAAAAAACAGATAAATAGGGTGAAGAGTTAAATGGTCATCAAATAAAGCAATACTCTTTCACCCTAACGACATAGCCCAACTCCATTCTTCGTTAGGCTGGGACCTGCTAAGACCTAAAATTTTCAATCCCCCCAAACTTAAGTTCTATTTTGTCCTCAAAATAGAGGAACATATGAGAGGATTGATGGGGTAGGACAAATATCAGAAGGACATAGCGGGTCCACCTAACGAACGAGGATGGAACTTGGGCCTCGACTCAAGGTGAGTCGGGCGGAGATAACGAATGAGGATGAAACTCGGGGATCGTGCCAGGTGGCAGCCCATAATAGTTGGACAAATTCTGTCCGACAGTGTTAACATAGCCGAAAAATTCAATGGTCGGCACGCATCGTGCCAAGCCGACTCACCATATCGCTTGGAGGATAGCCGCCTCCAACCTCGTTGAGATCCCAACGAGGATCCTCATCCTCTTCGGGTTCCTCCTCTTGAGGAACCCTCACTGCGGCCGGTGATGTTCAAACAAAATGGCCCTAGTAATGACCTTGACCTCTCGGCGTGTTTGGGCATTCTCACGCTTGCCCCCTACACAAGTCGGTGATCAAATGCGGAACGCGAACCCCGTGATTCGCCCTACCTCTAATTAGGGTCTTGATTTGGCCGTTGATCAAACGGCCAACATCAATAGACCCATTAGTCATGATGGTGTAGGTCAGAACAGCCCTCTCCCAATTCACCGTGTTTTGGTGACTTGAGGGCATAAGACGGCCACAAACAAATTTATACACGGGCTTGGCCGTGTCTTGAAGGAAGGACTCTCTCATGGTGCGAGGTCCAAATGGTGGTTGACGGCTATAGGACCACTCCACACCAGGGAGAGCAATGACAGCATTCACCACCTCGACAGGGATACGGGGCTGGAGGTGTGTGCTAAAATTATCGGCACCAACCGCAAAGTTGGAGGTGCCGAAGTACATGTTAATGCTTTCAGATGAAAATTAACTACTTTATTCCTAACATTAACAGTGTCTAGCACACCGCCATCCATGCCAATGTCCCCATTGGCGTAGAATTCTCGGACAATAGGGACTATGGCTGTGACAGCCCGACCTGAACCCCAATGCGGAATCCCAAGGTCGTGCCGCCAAGACAAGCTAAAAGACGAACAAGCACCCGCTAAGCGTAGTAGTGCAAGTCCAGAGTTGAACCAACAAACGCTAAACAAGAATAAAAAGCCATAACGGCAAAACCGAATAACCAAAAACTAAAATCTGCGGAAGCAAAACATAAATGGGACCAAAACCTATAGTTTTAAACTAAGGAATACAAGGCTGAGAGACGACTATCTCTCGACAAATCTACGACTCGCGTGACGCAACATTGCGCACGTACAACAAACCCTCGGCAACCTAAGGCCAAGCAACAAGAACCAACCCGATAAACGACAACTCAAGCGGCTATAACATGCCTGAGGAATAAATCAATTAAGAACAAGATATTCAATTTCTAACAACTAAACCCAAGTCTCACGACTAACGTCGGGAGATGACAATACCAACAATACCGTATTGAATGAGCTAGAGCATACTCGAAATAATAAGGGAATAACTTCTAAAAGATACAACAATTTGACCAAACAAGTCGGCACCCAAAATAATACAATAACGTGAATCACTAACATAACTACCCAAGTAAAGTCTACTTAACTTTACATTCGTGTCTCACAAATACATATTAACAGTAACGATAATAAACCCAAGCTTAAAGCCCGGAAGACCACCTTCTAGGAATCACTATCCGTAGAGTCTAAACACTAAGTTTCATTCTTAAACCTTTCATCCATCTCAACATTAATCCTACTTCAACTAACAATAATTTCTCCAATATTTTGGAATTGACTCTCAAGTCTAAAATCCACAATTAATCCCAACATAGATCAAACCCATTTCATAAATCATACAATTTCAATTAAATGTTTCTACTCATACTATCATGTGAGTTCATACACCCAAAGCCCCAATCATAGGCATAATTCCACCATAAACCCAAATAGCATAAAGGCATGATTTCTAGCATGCTCAAGCTTAGAAACACAAAATGAAGAGTAATCATATACTTCAATAGTCATAGGAGTCATCTACAAATACCCCTAACAAGTTCATACTTCAAAAATCCCCAAAAATTGGGCAAACATAGCATACAAGCGTTCATTGCCCACAAATAGCATACAAGTTGTTTTCCTTAGGGCCAATGAACCAAAATCAAAAGAAGGTAACTTACCTAGCTTGAGTGAAAACTCAAGAGAACACAAATCCGATCGGTGAAGTCGTTCTACTGCCGAGGGCTTCAAGAATCCAAGTTTGAAGGAAATCGGGTGGTCGGATCGCCTTGGATCGAAGAGAGAAGAAGCTAGGGCTCAAGAGTCTCCCATGGAGTCTCTCTCTCTATAATACGTATGTGGGAGAGGAAGAAATGAAGAGTTTTCAAGAATTGTGAAGAGGTTTGGGTATTTATACCCCCAAAATAAGAAGGGCACAAGGGACAATTCTCAAGTGCAATTAGTGGAGATTAGGGATAATCAAACACTAATCTAACCTTAACTAACTTCTAAATAATGTTAGGACATGTTTAGGGTTAAGTATGAGAGGTTAGGAAGGGTTTAGGGGGTTTAATGAGGGTAGAATAGGTAAAACACGTCACAACTCAAAACAGGGAAGAAAATCCGTAACGTCTCGAAGTGAGGCGGGCGCCTCACTCCCTCCCATGCGGCCGCCTCACTTGCTCCGCACAAAGGATTGCTCTCGGATTGAGGCGGGCGCTCACTCCATGCGGGCGCCTCGGCTCCAACCTCCAAAACTTGGTCTAAACTTGATCTAAATGATCCCAAACTTATGGGCAACCATTCTAAGGTCTAACCCAACTCAAAACAAGTCTAAAACACACCCGAACAACTCCCGAAATAACTGAGCGAACCAGGAAGGGTGCAACAACGTAATGAACTCGAAATCAAACGAGCAATGAAAGGAGACTTTTAAGGCAAGTCTAAGGGTTAATGAAGAAGCTTAAATACTTCTAGGAAGTTGAATAACAACTAGGGAGATAAGAATCCCAAAGGAGAGGCGATTATGCGACTCGATTCCCGAACTACGCGATAGAGACGAACGCTATCTCCAAAACTTCCAAATCATCGATAGACTTAAGGAACACCTCCAACTTGAAGTCTAATGCATCTAAACATGTTAACAAACCATCTTAAAGAGGTCTAGGACCCAAACCGAGGTCACGAACACAAAACGGAAGTAAACCCTCAATCGCGTCGCATTCCGACTATCGTCGAGTCACGACTTGTGACTTTAACAAGTCAACAACTATATGGAGTCTCTTAATAATGTTTTGGTCTTAATATGGTCTCTCAAACATATCTAGACCCTCTCGCAACCCAAACATACAGTCAACAAAGGAAGAAGTGCACGTATAGCACGCAAACCGAGTTAACGAAGGAGCGGGGCGTCACAATGGCGTCCCTTGGCGGAGAATCTAACAGAAGCCCCACCTACGAGCCATCAGAACGGGACGAATACCAAAATCTTCAGCCTTGAATCCCCTTTCGGGCACCAAGGACTTGGAGAGTTTATTGGTGTACCTTTTCGATGATTGTAATTCGATATCTGGCGGGTGATGTCAAAATTTTGTTCTTCCTCCCGGGCCTGAGGATGAAGAGCCAGATTTCTTCGTTTTTAAACATTTTGTTTGATAAAATTTTAAAAACTAAAAAAATATAACAATTAAAATGTGTTTTAAAAAATTTTAAAATTAAAATTTAATCTAAAGCATGCAAAAATATATCTACGTTAAAAATTAACTAGCACCCTAGCATGCAAATATTTCACGTATAAAATTAAAGAGGGTGTTAGAAATACTAGTTTGCAGCCTGATCTGAGTGAATGCAACCGGAGTGAGCTGATCTTCAACAGCAACAATGGTGATTCTTCCTCTTTTTCCTCAAAAGCTTCAACTTGGAATGGAGTGTAATGGGAGATGAGTGAGGGAGATGAAGGGTTTGAGAGAGAGAGAGAGAATATCTTGGAAGTATAGCCGGAATTTTTGAAGATCTGCCGGAGTTCTTGGAGGAATTTGAACTGCTGCTGCTGCTTGCTTGGAAGAGGGAGTGAAAATTTCTGTGTTTTCTGCAATTGAAACCCGGGGGCCCTAAATAAAGGGACCTTGCGGTTGCAAGGTCTGCCACACCTTGCGTCCGCAAGGTGGACAGTCAAATCGGTTGGGATTCCTTCATTCATTCCCCATGTCTGACACTTCGCTGCCCGATATTCGCATTTACTGGGGACCTTGCCGCCCTTCACACCTGCGTCATAAGGTGGGCGTAAACTTCCACTTTGTTTTCTTTCCAACTTTCCAACAGTTTGCAGTTTAGTTCTTTCGTTAATTCCGTTATGTCTTTGATAATTCCTGTATGAAAAATCTAAAAAATTCTAAACTAAAAATTAGTAGCCACATATAAATACAACACTAAGATGTTTTTCTCCCCCAAACTTAAATTTTTGCATATTTAATTAAAAATTAAATGTCCAAGAGTATAATTTAACGGAGAAAAACATATCTAAATTAACTAGTTAACAACTAACTTTCAAATTAGTGGGTTGCCTCCCACTTAGCGCCTTTGTTTAACGTCTTTGGCTCGACCAAACTGCAAGCCTAGTCTCTTGGTGGTTCATTGTCAGCCAAACGGATTAATTCAATTGTTCGTTCAACTGACATTGGCTCAAAATACGGCTTGAGTCGGTGTCCATTCACTTTAAACACTTCATTATTTTTGGGGTTTTGTATATCAACGGCCCATGAGGATAAATTGTACTATTCTAAAAGGACCAGACCATTTGGATTTTAATTTACCTGGGAATAACCTTAACCTAGAGTTAAACAATAATACTTTCATACCTGGATGAAGCATTTTGTTTGCTAATCCCATGTCATGATACTTTTTGGTCTTTTCTTTATAAGTTTTCGCATTTTGGTACGAATTGAGTCTATGTTCTTCTAATTCATTTAACTGGAACAATCTTTCTTCTCCAGCTAATGTCAAATCTAAATTCAATTCTTTAATTGCCCAATAGGCTTTGTGCTCAATTTCCACTGGTAAATGGCAAGCTTTACCATATACCATCCTATATGGACTCATTCCTATGGGTGTCTTAAAAGCAGTTCGGTATGCCCATAAAGCATCCTTAAGTTTAGATTCCCAATCTTTACGATTAGGCCTAACAGTCTTTTCTAACAACGCTTTTATCGTCTATTGCTTACTTCTACTTGTCCAAGTCTGTGGATGATAAGGTGTAGCTAATTTGTGAGTTACACCATGCTTTCTAAGAACACTGTTTAACAACTTATTGGTAAAATGAGTTCCCTGGTCACTTATTATGGCCTTAGGGACTCCATATCTAGCAAATAAATCTTCAACAAATTTGACTACTGTTTTTCCATCATTAGTTTTAGTTGCGACTGCTTCTATCCATTTAGAGACATAATCAACTACTACCAAAATATATTCATTATTATTGGACACAGGAAAGGGACCCATAAAATCAATACCCCAAACATCAAAGATTTCAACTACTAAATAAACATGTAAGGGCATCTCGTTTCTCTTTCCTATACCACCTGTTCTTTGACATTTGTCGCATGTTTTGTAAAACAATTCACAATCTCTAAAAACAGTAGGCCAATACAAACCTGATTGCAAAATTTTTCGAGCGGTTTTATTACCACTAAAATGACCACCACACGAATATCCATGGCAAAATTCCATGATACCTTGTTGGTCTTTTTCTGGTATACATCTTCTTATTAAAGAATCAGAGCAAATCTTGTATAAGTGAGGAGCTTCCCAAAAATAATTTTTCGTTTCCGCCAAAAATTTCTTCTTTTCGTAATGATCAAAATCCGGATTAATTATATCAGACACATAGTAGTTGACAAAGTCAGCATACCAAGGGTCAGAGTCTTTAATGGCTAGGAGTTGTTCATCAGGAAAATTATCATTAATGGGGACAGGATCATCAAGAAATTGACGCTCCAGCAAGGGTGAAAATTCTAACCTAGACAAGTGGTCGGCCACAACATTCTCGGTTCCTCTTTTATCCTTGATAGTTATGTCAAATTCTTGTAACAATAACATCCATCTAATTAATCTAGGTTTAGCATCCTTCTTGTTTAAGAGATATTTTAATGCAGAATGATCAGAAAAGATTATCACCTTTGATCCTAGCAAATAGCAAATGTGATCTAAATTTTTCTAAAGCATATACTCTTGCTAAAAATTCCTTTTCAAGAGTGGTATAGTTCAATTGAGCATCATTCGAGTTCTACTAGCATAATGGATCACATGAGGCTTTCTATCTACCCTTTGTCCTAACACGGCTCCAATTGCAAAATCTGATGCATCACACATGATTTCGAACGGAAGTGACCAATCAGGGCCGGATAAGATTGGGGCAGTAGTCAACTTTTCTTTTAATAAATTAAAAGCTTCCAAACATTCTTTATCAAAAATAAACTCTGTGTCTTTTGCTAACAAATTACATAGAGGTTTACAGATTTTGGAAAAGTCTTTTATAAATCTACGATAAAAACCAGCATGACCCAGAAAACTTCGAACTCCTTTAACTGAAGTGGGAGGGGGTAGTTGCGAAATAACTTCAATTTTAGCTTTGTCAACTTCAATTCCTTTATTTGAAACAACATGCCCTAAGACAATTCCATGTTTTACCATGAAGTGACTTTTCTCCCAACTTAACGTTAAATTAGTTTCGCATCTTTTCAGGACAGATGTAAGGTTTTCTAAACGATGATCAAAAGAATTTCAGCGAAAAATCATCCATGAAAACTTCTACGCATCTTTCAACTAAGTCGAAAATATAGAAATCATGCATCTTTGAAAAGTAGCTGGTGCATTACACAACCCAAAAGGCATTCTCCTAAAGGCAAAAGTACCAAAGGGACATGTAAATGTTGTTTTCTCTTGGTCTTCAGTGCAACAGGGATCCGATTATACCCCAGAAAAACCATCAAGAAAACAATAGTATTCATGACCTGCTAATCTTTCAAGAATTTGGTCAATAAATGGCAAAGGAAAGTGGTCTCTCCTTGTTGCCGCATTTAATTTACGCAAATCGATACACATTCTATAACCAGTGATAGTCCTTGTAGGGACTAATTCATCTTTATCATTTTTGACAACGATAATTCGACTTTTTAGGAACTACTTGGACAGACTAACCCATTTACTATCGATATAGGGTAAATTATACCTGCGTCTAAAAGCTTAAGAACTTCTTTCCTAACAGCTTCTTCCATGTGTGGGTTAAGTCTTCTCTGTCTTTCTCTAGAAGGTTTACTACCTTCCTCTAAATGAATTTTATGCATACACATAGAGGGACTAATTCCTTTTAAGTCAGCTAAAGACCATCCTAGAGCTTCTCTATGTGTCCATAAAACTTTTAACAAACTTTCTTCTTGTTTTTCGATAAATTAAATTTGCTATAATAACATGCAAAGTGTTACCTTCCCCTAAAAATGCATATTTTAAGTGGGATGGTAATGGTTTTAATTCTTCGGCTTTAGGAGAATTAATAGAAGGCATAAATTCAGAATTTTCTGCTTGAATTGTTTTTTTTATTTTAGCCTCATTATTCTCTTCTTGTTTTTCTTCCTTAATATCTTCAATTTCAATTTCCTCAAAGAGAGATTTTAGAATCTCTATTTCATCTTCTTTAATTTCATAACTTTCTTCAACTCTTTTCTTTGACTCATCCGAATTAATTTATGATTCTACCTTTATTCCTTTTTCATCTTTCTTTTTACTAGCTTCTAGCTTTTCTTTTTCTACTCTTTCTTCTTCCTCTATTTCTCTTTCAATTTCCTCAATGTCAATTTTTATGGGAGGAATAGGGCTATCATCATAGACAATAAATCTATCTCTCTCATAATCTTGCTCTTCTTCAAAAGTTTCGGTTGATAATTTCTCAATCTCATCAATTGAAAAACAAGCACTCATATCACTAGGTCTATTCATAGCATCAAACACAGAAATTTCAACTGTTTCACCTAGGACTGACATTGTGAGTTTACCATTTTTCACATTTATCATTGTATTAGCAGTTGCCATAAATGGTCTGCCTAACAATATTGAGACTTCATTATTAGTGCATATCTTCCTTTCCATCTCAAGAACCACAAAGTCTACTGGTATGATTAATTTATCAACCTGAACTAGGATATTTTCCACTATACCCAAGGGATATTTAACTGAGCGGTCAGCTAATTGTAATTGCATATTAGTGGGTTTTAGTTCTCCTAGACCTAATTGTTTATAGACCGAAAAAGGCATCAAGTTAATACTTGCTCCTAAATCTAGCATTGCTTTCATCTTTTTAGAGTCTCCCAAGGAAACTTGGATATTAAAGCTACCTGAGTCTTTCAACTTAGGTGGTAATTCGGGTTGTAAAAGCGCCGGCGTTTTCGAAACAACAATCTTTTCGTTGTTTTCAAACTTGTGTTTCTTAGAGTGAAGATCTTTGAAAAACTTTGCATAAGCTGGAATATTTTTAATAACATTAAGCAAAGGTAAATTTACATTTACTTTGGATAACATATTATAAATTTCCGTGAATTGTTTGTCCATTCGGTTTTTCATAAGTCTTCTTGGAAACGGAATTGGAGGAACATAAGGTGGTGGAGCCACATAAGGTTCCTCTTCTTCTTGATCGATGTTTTATTTAATCTTTTTCCTTGCAAGTGGACAAGACTATTATAGAATAGTTTTGGGAAGCAAGGGTCGAACCACAGAGATTTGGATTTGATTATAGTAAATTTAACTAATCTATTAAAATAAAGCAATTAATAAATAATAGGGTTTTTGGTTTTTATAAGTTAATTTAACTAGAAAGCAATAAAATAATCTAACTAACAAAGCATATAAATATGAGATAAATCAAAGATTTGTAAGTCGCCTAGGAATTAGGATTCACTTATATCTACTCTATTGTTCATTTAAAATAATTATCATTCAATTTCTTGGGTTCGTTCACAAAAGATAGATATAGATTGTTGAACAATTGGTTCAGCCTCCATCCCCGCAAAATTCATTCATTCTATATCCTAAGCACAAGAACATGTAATCTATCTGTCACCTAGATTATGATCTATCTGTCACCTAGATCATGTATGAACCTGGTCCTAACTTATCACTCTCGTGTATCGATAGGTCCAATTTATTGTGATGGTGAGCCAGTGTACGACATATGCACATTGGTCATGCAGTTATCCGCACCTCTAGGCCTTTATTATTTGCGATTACATTCATTTGTTCAAAGCGAAATAATAGAGGGATTGATAATCACCACAATCAACAAGAATTAAATGAATAAGAATTAATATAAAACAATAGTTTCGATACAAGTTACCTCCAATTCCTAGATTATGGAGTTAGCTCTCCATAATTGAAAATACAAAACCTTGAACTATTCTTGGAGAATCTTTTTTCATAGACAAAGAAAAATAATACAGAACTTCTCTCTCTCTTTTTTTCCTAACTAAAGGGATCTATTTATACCTAATTAATCCTACAACGAGGAGGAAAAGGAGATACATTATAATTACAACACTTAAAAGAATTAAACTAGGACTTCACAATTCCCAAGACAATTGGAACTCTATGAAAGTGGCGGCTGAGTTTTGGTAGAAAAATCTGATTTTCAGCTTTTGGTCTTCAAGTTTCCAGTTTTTGCTGTTTGGTCCCTGAAGTTCTTCAATTCAGTATAAAATGCCTATATTTTGCACAATTATTCCAAAAGTCCCTGAAACTATAAAACAACACTAAAACACATATTAGACAACAAAAACCTCGAGAAATAGCATAATTTAAGTCGGAATAATACCCAATAACTGCGTATAAAATACAGTCATCAAATACCCCCAAACTTAAACTTTTGCTCGTCCTCGAGTAAAACAAAACAAATAAATATAAAAACTAAATTTAACTAAATTAAAACAAATAAAATATTTTTTTTCACAAGTCAAAACTTTGGCATGGTACCACATAATGCCTCAAGGAATGATAAATAACAACACATAGCCACAAGTCTAGGCTTTCACTCAATCATCATCAATATCACTTGTACATCTCCATGTGTGTGTGTGAAAACCATTAATTGACTATCTCCAAACTTAGAAAGTTTTATCAAGCTAAGCACAACATTCATTCCCAAAATATTTAAATAAAAACATGTGCATCACAAAACATGTACATACCATCAATACCCGGTTAACAACACGAAGAGAGATTATGATAGAATTAAAGTGCTTATACATCCATCCCATGCACTAACTATGTATGAAATACAATGCTCTCAAGTCCCAATTACTTATAATAGCTGAGATTATGCAAATACGGTGAGCTATATGAAGATGTGTATATAATTCAAAACAAGGGTCAAATCAACTATGCTTCCAAACCATGTCAACTAACACAAACAAATGTGGCAACTAGATCAATAGGATTTTATTAAGCTTGTAATGTAAGGCCAAGATGAGGGGTAACAATAAAAGGGATAAGAAATTACAAAGTGAGAGAGTAAGAATATTTCCCTTTTTTTCCCATACAAAGCACTCACTTTCCTTCAACAGCCCCCAAACTTGAACTTTTGGGTTGAAGAAAGTATCAAATCATCATAAAGATTTTCTCCCAATGATCCTTTTCTTTGCTTTTTTTTTTTTTCTATTCTTTTTTTTTTCTTTTGAAGGGCATGTGCAATTTTGATTTTCGCACCCTTTTCGTTCTTTCTTTTTTTTTCTTTTTTTTTTCTCAATACAAGAACTCATTGGTGCTATTTTTGAACTGCATCAATCACCATGTAGACAACATTCCCAACCCAATCCTACTCTCTCAAAGGGTAGGCAAAAGTGTATAGGCTTAAGGGTTAAGTTAATGTGGGTAATAGAAACGATGTCGAATGGGGGTCGATGTGTGCTTAGCACACGCCATTCTTTATAATAAAGCTCAAATGGGACACTGGGGATTAATATAAAATAGGGATGGTGAGATAAAAAGGCTCAAACGTTCCAAAGATGACCTAAATCATATCCTAACTGCCACAATGTCCATGCTTCGTTTTCACAGAAATTCAGCAAAGTTTCAAATCATTTCCTAACTCGAAGTTTTAAAAACGAGCTCCACAAGTATTTCACATAAGCTTTCGCTAGAAAAGAGGCAGGGAAAATCAAGACTTAAATGCACTCACGGTTCGAAAGTGTGCTTGAGATATATTAGCAAAAGAAGTCTAACAAATCTAACTTAGCATGCAATCAACCCTAAGTCGCAAATATAATGCAACAATCATGTAATGACGGCCGTTTAAAATGTTTATGACCACAAAAATTAGCAAGGTCCAAAGGGAATGCAATGTGCACTATGAACTCGATAAAAATATCCAAATTCTTTAATAAATCAAGTCATTGTATTTTTGTGCTCAAATTTTTTTTTTTGGGAGATATAAAGTTTCATCAACTAGACCAAGCTAAGGCTCGTAAACAAGTTTACATGCATCGCTATTAACAAACATGTTATCATTGACGGAAGTAACCACACCAAAATTAAAGACTTGTAAATTTTCAAAAATTTCAATTTTTTTTAATTTTTAATAAAATACTAAAATAAACTAACTAATAAAATTAACAAAAAGAAAATAAAAACTAAATTAACTAAAGACAGGTAAAATGGCTCTTCTCAAAAAAATCATTTAAGCGCAAGGTAATTTCCACCCCCAAACTTAAATTTCATATTGTCCTCAATGTGAGTGCAATATAAATAAGAGGGTATAAAAGCGTCATCAATCGGAGACAAACCAAGCATGGCAAAACATGTAGAAATTTAATAGAATCGTATGCTTGCACCCCTAACAGTTAACTCAAGATACCAACCGCTCATTATTCCCACAAAATCATAATATTTTCAACTCCCATTCCACCCAATTTAAATCAAAATGTTTCATTGTAGCCACTCCAAATGAATAACCAACAATCCTCCCAACAGATATAATGTTTTTAGTCAAATACAATTTCACCATTTAACTTAAGTATAACCAGAGTATACTTAATAATTTTAGCAAATTTTCAACATGAAATTATCCAATCGCAAAAATAAATTAACTTAGACAAGTTGAAACATAATTCTAAGGCAACGCATATTTCCGATTAATTATAAAACAATTATATTCCAAGCTAAAAATATCATCTACTAATTTAAGTTGTTCCATTCGAAATTACATGGATGTACTAGAATAGAGAAATTAAATTTTGCACCCAATCCAGAAGAAAACTGATAGCAACACTTTTCAAATTTATCACAACCAAAGTGAGATATAGCATCAATTTCTTGCTCCATGACATTTGTAGATTTAGAACCCAAATGAAATTTATTTTACTCAACCCTTCCCATAGTAAATCATAAGCACAGAACCACCCATAATTTGACTAAGAATCAAAGTGCACATGGCTGCTATCAATACACACCAATCATCAAATTACAGGGAATCCAGATTTTTCGAAAAGTTAATTATCAGACTATCTCTATCCAATAATTCACAAGAAAATTTCAACATTTAAATCTGGGAATTGCCTTGGGATGGCAATTGGGGCAGAGAGATGGGAGGATGGCTGGGTGCGGGATAAAAGGGTTGAACTGGTAGGAGGAGGGGGGACGATTTGGACGATGAGGGAGATATGAGAGATGGGGGGATAGCGATTTGGGGCTGGAGACGAAGAGAGAGAGAGATGAAAGAGAGTGGGAGAAGAGAGAGAAAGGAGAGAGAACAGAGGGGTCAGCCGTCTGTATTCCCTGGTCTCCCTTCCTTACGCAAGTAACCCAACTTTCTGTGCACCTTGCGATCGCAAGGTCAAAGGGGCCTTGCGACCGCAAGGTAATTTCACTTCAGTCCTTAAACTTTTATTATTACTTGATTTATAATAGTCTTGTCTACTTGCATATACGTCGATTTTATATGCTTCTGTGACTTGAATTAGGCTATTTCTAGTCTTTTTCTAATATATGTTTTTGGTGAGTTTTGAGTCTTTTGAGTACAAAGAAAGAAAAATTGAAGAAAATAAAATTGAAGAAAATAAAGTTGCAAATTTGGACACCTTGCGGACGTAAGTGTTCGGTCTGAAGCAATCGAAGAGCCAAGCCTGCGGACGCGACCTTGAGACCTTAGCAAGGTAATGCGCAAAAGTCGGGTTTTCACACAGTCATTCGATTCAATCACAACTCCCAAGTATATATAGAAGTCAGATGTCGAGCCTAAGCATAAGGAGGACGGTTGGAAGCTCTCTTTACATAGATTTTAGGTAGTTTTAGATTGTATAACATAATTAGGTTTTGTAATTTCAAGTATTGAAGATCAAATCATGTCTTCCATCATCTTCATGTGTCGTTCATCGCCTATGATGAACTAAATCATCCCTAATCTAGGAGGTGGGAGGTAACTTGTATCGAATTTATGCTTTGATTCTCATATTTATGTCTATTCAATGCTTGTTGATTGTGTTGTTTATCAATCCCTCTATTATTTCGCTTTGAACAAATGAATGTAATCGCAAATAATAAAGGCTTAGAGGTGCGGATACCGCATGACCAAGTGCATATGTCGTATCGGCTCACCAACACAATAAATTGGACCTATCGAAGCACGAGAGTGATAAGTTAGGACCGGGTTCTTACATGATCTAGGTGACAGATAGATCATAAATCTAGGTGACACTAGATTACAGTTCTGTGCTTAGGATATGGAATGGGTGAATTTTGCGGGGAGGAGGCGAACCAATTGTTCAACGACCATATCTATTTTTAGTGAACGAACCCAAGACATTGAATGACCTTATTATGAATTGAACATAAAGGAGATATAAGTGAAACCCAGAATCCTAGATTTTCACTCATCGTAAGATCTTCATATCTGTTATTACTGTCTGATTAGTTAACATCTATAACTAGTAAATTAGAGTAGAATTAAACATAAAAACCCCCTTAGGTTAATAATTTGCTATCTATAACCGCATGCTCGTGATCACTTGTCTCTGGGTTCGACCCTTGCTTCCGAGTCTATTCTATAATAGTCTTGTACACTTGCAAGGAAATGGATAAAATAAAACATCGATCAAGTTTTTGGCGCCGTTGCCGGGGACAGCGACGGCTAGAGAAGATTCAGGGCACGCCGGGTTTGAAGATGAAGACGGTGGCTTTAAATAAAGGGACCTTGCGGTCGCAAGGTCTGCCATACCTTGCGTCCGCAAGGTGGACAGTCAAATCGGTTGGGATTCCTTCATTCATTCCCCATGTCGACACTTGCCCGATATTCGCATTTTCGGGACCTTAAGGCGGTCGCAGGCCCTTCACACCTGCGTCGCAAGGTGGGCGCTTTCCACTTTGTTTTCTTTCCAACTTTCCAACAGTTTGCAGTTTAGTCCTTTCGTTAATTCCGTTATGTTTTTGATAATTCCTGTATGAAAAATCTAAAAAAATTCTAAACTAAAAATTAGTAGCCACATATAAATACAACACTAAGATGTTTTTCTCCCCCAAACTTAAATTTTTGCATATTTAATTAAAAATTAAATGTCCAAGAGTATAATTTAACGGAGAAAAACATATCTAAATTAACTAGTTAACAACTAACTTTCAAATTAGTGGGTTGCCTCCCACTTAGCGCCTTTGTTTAACGTCTTTGGCTCGACCAAACTACAAGCCTAGTCTCTTGGTGGTTCATTGTCAGCCAAACTGATTAATTCAATTGTTCGTTCAACTGACATTGGCTCAAAATACGGCTTGAGTCGGTGTCCATTCACTTTAAACACTTCATTATTTTTGGGGTTTTGTATATCAACAGCCCCATGAGGATAAATTCGTACTATTCTAAAAGGACCAGACCATTTGGATTTTAACTTTCCTGGGAATAACCTTAACCTAGAGTTAAACAATAATACTATCATAACTTGATCGATGTTTTATTTTATCTACTTCAACTGTGTTGTCTTTATTTTGAATTTCTTTCTCTTTTTCTTGTTCCTTATTTGGAACCTCTAACTCTACTTCTACTTCTTTTTCTTTTTCTACCTCTTGATTACTTAAATCATCAATCACTTTATCACTAACACTATCTTTCTCAATTTCTTTTTCTATAACTTTTTCAGAATTTTCTACTGTAGCATGCATATTAGAAGAGGGATCAGAATCACTTACCTCTTCACCTATCACCTTACCACTTCGCAGGACGGTGATTGACTTAGCTTGCTCAGTTTGACTAGGGAACTTCCCTTCTTCTCTTTTATTTGCTTCTGAATTTTCGATATATTTCTTCAGATTTTCGATTTCTTCAAGCATGTACTTCATCAACGATGCTTGACCTTTACTTGCTACTTCTTGCTTGAGAACTTCTTCAATTCTCAACTGATTTTGATTTTGATTTTGCAACTGTGGAGGTTGTGGTGGCTGAGGTTGGAATTGTTGAGGTTGCAAAGGCTTATTTCCTCCCCAAGAAAAGTTAGGATGATTCCTCCAACCAGGATTATATGTATTGGAATATGGATCATTCCTTGGCCTTTGAGGGTACATATTCATAGCATTAGCCTGTTCAGAATACATAGCACTTGACGGACAAAAATTAGTAGCATGAGAATATAATCCACATAGAGCACATGCTTCTTGAATTTGCCAATTTTCAAATTGAGCTTGTGTATTTGAATTATCTTGCAATTGATATAGGCTCATATTTTTACCTCTAGCACTTTTCTGTTGGGAATTAATACTTAGCATCTCAAATAATTCTTCTAATGTTCTGGTGTCATTCTATTAATAGAACCACCAATTTGCACTATCAACCATAGTTTGTAAACTGGCGAAAGACCATGATAGAATTGAAGCACTAACACATGTTGAGCCAAATTATGATGAGGACACATAATAAGCGATTTTTAAATCTATCCCATGACTCATGGAATGTTTCACAGTTCATTTTGGAATGACATGATTTGTTTTCTATACTCGTAAGAGATGCATGTTTGTAAAATTTGCTCATAAACAAATCATATAATTGTGCCCAAGTAAAAACACTGTTTGGTGTTAGGTTCATAAACCATCTCTTTGCCAATTCTTTTAATGCACTGGGAAAGTATTTCATTTTAATTTGATCTTCAGTTAACCCTCCTAAAGGAAAAGTACTCATCATGTATTCATATTCTCTTAAGAAACTGACAGGATCTTCATTAGGCATCCCATGAAAAGATGGTATGGCATTAAAATAATGTCCTTTTAGTTCGAAATTCCTAACAGCATCTGGCAATACTAAACATGATGTTACCACATTTAATGAAGGTCTACTAAAATCATTAATAGTTCTTTGATTTACAACTACTTCCATATTTCTTCTTGCAGGCTCTTCTTGTCTTTGATTCCTATTGACGGGTCAACTAGGTTTTCGTGATTACGATTATTGTTATTATCTTCCATTGTAGGATCAACGAGAGGATCCTCTCGATTCGATTATCTTGATTATCAGGCTCGAAAACTAGATTTTCAAAATATCTTTGGTATCTTTTAACAATATTTATCTCTTGATCTAAGTCTACCAATTCAGGATTTAAAGATCTACGACCTTGCATAAAAATTAATTAAAAGCAATTTAAAAACAACTAACTATTAAGGCAAAATAAAATAAAATCTTTTTGTATTTTTATTTTTATAAAAACAGAAAATTAAACTAAAAACTAAATTAAATTAAAAACTACGCTACCTACAAACTAACTACGTGAACTAGCTTGTCCCCGGCAACGGCGCCAAAAACTTGATCGATGTTTTATTTTATCTATTTCCTTGCAAGTGTACAAGACTATTATAGAATAGACTCGGAAGCAAGGGTCGAACCCACAGAGACAAGTGATCACGAACAGTGCGGTTATAGATAGCAAATTATTAACCTAAGGGGGGTTTTTATGTTTAATTCTACTCTAATTTACTAGTTATAGATGTTAACTAATTAGACAGTAATAACAGATATGAAGATCTTATGGTGAGTGGAAATCTAGGATTCTGGGTTTCACTTATATCTCCTTTATGTTCAATTCATAATAATGTCATTCAATGTCTTGGGTTCGTTCACTAAAAATAGATATGGTCTGTTGAACAATTGGTTCAGTCTCCCTCCCTGCAAAATTCACCCATTCCATATCCTAAGCACATGAACTGTAATCTAGCTGTCACCTAGATTTATGATCTATCTGTCACCTAGATCATGTAAGAACCTGGTCCTAACTTATCACTCTCGTGCTTCGATAGGTCCAATTTATTGTGTTGGTGAGCCAGTGTACGACATATGCACTTGGTCATGCAGGTATCCGCACCTCTAAGCCTTTATTATTTGCGATTACATTCATTTGTTCAAAGCGAAATAATAGAGGGATTGATAAACAACACAATCAACAAGCATTGAATAGACATAAATATGAGAATCAAAACATAAATTCGATACAAGTTACCTCCCACCTCCTAGATTAGGGATGATTTAGTTCATCATAGACGATGAACAACACATGAAGATGATGGAAGACATGATTTGATCTTCAATACTTGAAATTACAAAACCTAATTATGTTATACAATCTAAAACTACCTAAAATCTATGTAAAGAGAGCTTCTAGCCGTCCTCCTTATGCTTAGGCTCGGCATCTGACTTCTATATATACTTGGGAGTTGTGATTGAATCGAATGACTGTGTGAAAACCCGACTTTTGCGCATTCTGCCTACCTTGCGGTCGCAAGGTGCTGAATACCTTGCGTCCGCAAGGTCTCCAGTGTGTGTGCTCTTTGGCTCTTCGATTGCTGGCTTCAGGGACCGATACTGCCTACCTTGCGGTCGCAAGGTCTGAGGCACCTTGCGTCCGCAAGGTGTCCAGATTGACAGATTTTATTTTCTTCAATTTTTCTATCTTTGTAATTTGCACTTACAACCCTGGAGTTTTGCGTATTTTCACGAACAATCCTGAAACTTACAAAACTCACCAAAAACATATATTAGTACTCAAAAGACTCATGAAATAGCCTAATTCAAGTCACAGAAGCATATAAAATCGACGTATAAAATACATCGATCAACTACTTAGCCAATACCGTGAAGGACTTCCCCTCGACACTTCTCTATGATCATCTCCTTCACGACTCTTCCTTTTACAATCCGTACTTTCTCTACCACTTCTACTGCCAGATGAATCCTTACCTCTCCGCCTGTCACTGCCACCCACTTCCTCCTTTGATCCCACAACATTCAAATCCTTCAATTTCCTTACGCACCTCTCTTCTTCCATGGAACCCAAATCGGCAACATCACGGACACGCACAGTCACTTCCTCATGAATATAAAAATAGAACAGCTATTCCAAATAATAGGGGCAAGAAATTGATTACACTTTGGTCGACTTTGCAGAATGATCTGCCAAGTTTGTTGCTTTCTAATCTAAACTGACGCTGATTTGGAAGCCATGACATGGCATAGCAAATTTTGTTGGTGATGGACCAACCCATATCACGTTAACCACATAATATTCCACCTTGAAGCAATACTATACTTGAATTGTGCACTTGTTTGTTGTGGAGTCATGTTGCAGCTACAACTATTGCAACTATTGCTAGTGCTACTATTACTACTATTGTTTGTTCATGTTGGTTATGTTGTACTCCCTCCGTCCAAGTAAATCTATAAACTTAAAATTTTTGACTTATCAAATAGGACTATTTTTTTGAGACGGTGGGAATATATGTTTTTCATTCCCCCTGTCAATGGTAGGTTCGTTCATCTTAGTCTTATCAAATATGTTACGATAGTGGTTTTTGTGTAAGCAGTATGTTAATTTGTGTATATTATTATGAACACTTTTCAGTCTGATATCCAGGTAATGAGATGACTAGCTGAATTGATTTACTGACCTTTATGGTTTTTTACTTGGTTAACAGATGGCCGCCTGTATACTGCCACTCCAGTTGATACTGTTTTCATTCTGTTGCCCATTTTTGAAGAAGCGCGAATGAAGGTACCCTCTAGGTATTTAAATTTTGAAAAGAAAATAAAAGTGGTTACAATCAGCTTCTGTTGACTACTTCCAACTTCAGAGTTCAGCATTACACCTATTGCTGCCCTTCAAAACTGATTCCAGTCTATATCAAATGCTGTTTTGGTCACCCAATGATTCAAATTGCAACTAGAAAATATCACTAGATTTGATAAAAAAAATAGAATTATAGTAGCACTTTTTTTTTGTTTTTTTGAAGGTTGGAGAGACCGTACCCCAACCCTTAATTTTTATTATTTAAATGCCTTGAAAGGCTACAATTATATATATATATATATATATATATATATATATATATATATATATATATATATATATATATATATATGTTGCATTTGGTGTGGCTCGAACAAATAGTGCCTCTAGTGAGGCTTTGAAACCCGACCTCTTGGTTGAGAGTAGTGAAGTACCAGAGGTGGTAGGACTTGAATACTCAACCTCTCCATTAAGATAAGTGAGTAGCTAAATGAGACCTTTGAGTAAGGCTTGAACAAAAGCGGTGCCTCTGACAAGACTTAAACACCTGACCTCTCTATTGAGAGTTGTAAAATCCAGGGTGTCTCATGTCTCTAGTGAGACTTGAACACCCGACCTCTTCGTTAGGAGAAGTGAATAGTACCAGTGAACTAGAGCTCGTTGGTAAATTATAGTAGCACTTCAATTGTGGGAACTTGGATAAACTCTTATCTAGAAGTGTCCATGGCGTATATGCATGGATTCTTTTTTTTTTTTTTTTTGATAAGTAAGTATTATATAAAAAGTATCAAAAGAGGTGATGCGTCCTTTGTACACTAGAGGTATACCAAACCAATCATTAATCAGTGTCTAATCTATTTACAAGATCTACAAAATCAGTGTTGGATCTAGGAAAAGATTGGTCAGTCTCGAAACTGTTTAGTATGGATAGATCTTTCTTCAATGCGGGTAGGAAATTGTTCGAGATTCATAGATGGAAAGAGAAAAATGGAGACATGTTTTGCATTCAGGAGCGATCTAGAGGTTTTCTTCATGAGATAGTGATTTCCAGTCATGAGTTGAGTTGGGTTTGTGAGTTACTGGAGAAGGCATCTCTTTTCAAAGGAGCTTTTTGGAGGAAGAGGCTAGGGAAGTCTAGAGAAGTTACGTTGGCGGCGAGTTTAACAGTCGGGAAATTCTTCGAGTTGCCGTTAAGGGTCGAGGAAGACAGAAGACTATCTGTATTCGAAGGATTTGCTGGTTACAGTTGGAGCCGGGTGGTGGGTAAGATTCGTAGATTTGCCGGCATCGTTATCCCTCTCCCAAGAGTCCTTCTAAGTCTTCGAGAAGCTGCAGAGATTCAGCCTTGGCCAGACTTAGTTTCTTGTGCTCGGAATATTGCCTTTAGTGATGGCGGCGTCATTCAGGTGGAGGCTAATTCGTGTGAAGGGGCTTATCTGTTTATGGAAAGATGTCTTGTGGGTTGGGTAGAGGAACAAGATGGTTTGTCTCGAACAAAGACGATTTAAAGAGGTGGGTAGATCGAAGGTGGAAGGCGGTGGAGGTGTTGGTGTAAAGGCTTTGACAGAGAAGTTTTTCTCTTCGTTTTCCCATCGAAGGAAGAAGCGGGCATGATTCTTTCAAACACTTCTTGGACATATGATTCGCGACGTCTTGTTACGGAGAGATGGAGCCGTTTATCGTTGTGGCGTCAAGGGATCAAATCGCTTCGGTTTGGATTCGTGCGGTGGGCTTACCCATTCATCGTGGGGTATCAAGGTTTTTAGGGCAATTGGAGATTTGTGTGGAGGTTTTGTTGATGTCGCGGCGAGACGAAGAACAAGGGGATTTGAGGTGGGCCGAATCTTGGTGCGGTCTAGGGCCAAATTCGGCTTCTATCACTATAGAAGAAGCGCGTCAATATCTTTGAGATTCGATGCGGGTGGAGAAGTTAGTCGATGGCCGGATTCGGTGTGGTGAAGGGAGCCGTGGTGGAGGAGAGGCGGAGAAGATGAAGAGAGGCGAGAGAAGAGAGGAGATCCGCAGGCGAGAAAAAATAAAAAGCAGTGGCGACAGAGCTCGTCAACGCAGGGGCGTGTCGGCCCGAGGATGGCACGTGGGCACAATTTCGAATTCAAAATTTAAAATGGTTGTGGTTGATGTTGTCGGTGGTGGGGTGAAAGAAGTGGGAGGACGATTTGGCTTTTGTAAAAGTCGGGCTTAAGGAAAAGGAGGTTAATTGGGCGTGGGTCAAACCGAGTTGGGTGTAGGAGTAGGTGGGCTTTCTCCTCTCAAAGCCCAATTGAGTTTCTATTACATCACGAAATTCAACAGCCCGTAAGAGTTACGTGACGAGTTGGTTGTGGGTGGATCGAGGTTTAATGGGCGGGGTTGGGCCTATCTTCTTTGAGAGATGGGGCTGGAGCCCAAGGCCATTGTTTTAAGTCTCGTGAGTACCGGTCTTTTTACATTACAGACGGCCTCGCAAAGAACGAACAAGGCGGTGCGAAGGTTCATGGCGAAGAACAGGGAGGCAGAGTCAACGGCTCGACCGACGACTTCGAGTTCAGGGAGAAAGGTTCGCATCTTCCTCAAGTTGAGTTTAGCGGGGACCGATTTTAATAGAGACCTTTGCGATGGGGTCGGGAAAGAGAGTCTATCGTCTGGGACCGACGTTTCGGCGTCTTCGGATTATTCGGGAAGGGAGGATTCAGGGAATTTTTGGAATGGGTTTTCACCGAGATCTTCGACATGAGTGGGAAGGCTGGGGTAAGTCTAAGGATCGTTGTCTCTTTGAGGAATGGGCCGTAGGTGAGGGATTTATGGCAGGTGAGTCGGACTCGAATTCTCCTGTGTTAGGCAGCGGACATGTAGAGTATCGGGAAGGAGAATCATTGAATGGCGGCTGTTCGGGTCCGAGTCTTTGGCAACTGTTGATATGATGAAAGAACGTAAGACAGTGAATGTTGAGGAGCCTATTTCTATGCGCCGATTACCATGATTAGCCACGAGGATCCCTGTGAAGTGGAATACATCACGATAAAGAGGTGGAGGAGGACATATCGACATGGGTCAAGCAGAAATTGTAGGAGTCGGGAAGGCTTTGGGGGTGGCTGGTTCGGGATATGAGGATAAGATTTTGGCACTTCTTCGGACATCGAAAAGAAGTGGAGAACGTCGCGTGGTAGTGTTATGAGGCGAGAACAACACTAGGGAGAAAGGCAAAAGGGAACTAAAAGCATTGTGTAGTAGCCTTAATCTGATAAGTTTCTATGCCGGAAGGGGGGATAGAAGGAGGAAGAAAATAGTTTAATATGCATATCAAAATTATGTCTTGGAATGTATGGGGCCTCAATGATGTAAATAAAAGAATATTGATAAAAGGTTTAATAAGGAGATGGAAACCGTCAATTGTTTGTCTTCGGAAACAAAGATGGAGAAAATAGATGTTCGAATCATAGATAGTATTTGGAGTGCAAGAGGGGTGGATTGGGTTCATTTAGATTCCGTTGGAGCAGGGGGTCCTTGTTATGTGGGACAAACGGCGTTAATGAAAGTTGATTTTGTCTTTGGGAGAATTCTCGGTCTCTTGTCTTGAAGCATTTGGATGATAATAGAGAGTGGCTCTTTACGGGGGTTTATGGGCCTTGCAGCAATGCCATGAGGGAGAGATTTTGGGCGGAACTTTAGAATATAAAGGCTAGATGGAATGTGCCTTGGTGCGTAGGGGGTGATTTTAATGCGGTTAGATTCCCTCACGAACGATCTGGTTCACGTATTTACTCTAGAGATATGATGAAGTTTAATGATTTTGTTAATGAAATGGAATTGGTGGATCTTGCTTTGGTAGGGGTGACTTTACTTGGTTTAGAAAGCGGGGCGTCATCGGTTTTCGAGAATTGATAGATTTTTAATTTCGGGTGACTAGGAGCGTTGTTTTGGTAGTTCTGTTCAGATCTGTCTTCCAAGGCTCTCTTCGATCATGTGCCTTTACTTTTGGAGTGTGATGGTGTTTCAAAAGGAGAACTCCTTTTCGGTTTGAAAACATGTGGCTAAAAGAACCCGGGTTTCTAGATTGGGTGAAGGCTAGATGGGACTCTTATGAAGTGGAAGGTGATCCTAGTTTCCGATTAGCTAGAAAACTGAAATTGCTCAAGGAGGAATTAAAAGTTTGGAACAGAGAGATCTTCGGCGTGGTGGAGTTTAAAATCAAATCTATTTCGGATAAGGTGCGCAGAATGGACGAGAAAGCAGGGGCTGGTATATTGACCGAGGATGAAGAATCCCTTAGGGTGCAGCTTAATCAGGAGTTGAGGAGCCTTCTTATTCGCGAAGAGATCTGTTGGCGTCAGAAGTCGCGGATTCAGTGGTTAAAGGAAGGGGATAACAACACCAAGTTCTTTCACGAGAATGGCAAAGATGCGTGGGGCAAAAAAATTAAGTCTATCAGATTGAAGGTGTGCGGTTAGAGGATGAGGCGAGATTAGAGTTGGCATCATGAACTTTTTAGGCATCGGTTTGAAGAGAGTGGGGGTTGGAGACCTAATTTGGATGGGGTGGCTTTTGAAAGTATCGTCGAGGATTCAGCAGCCTTGGAGTGTCCCTTTTCGATGGAGGAAGTGGCAAATGTTCTTCGCAAGATGGAGGGAGATAAAGCTCCGAGGGCGATGGGTTTTCTATGGCATTCTTCGGCATTCTTTGGGAAGTGATCAAAGGGATATTATGGAGGTATTTCAGTTTTTCACTCGGGATGAGATTCGAGAAAAGCCTTAATGCCGCCTTCATAGCTTTGATTCGAAAAAGAGTGGTGCCAATGAATTGAAAGATTTTCGCCGATCGCCTAGTTGGTGGTATCTATAAGTTGATTTCTAAAGTGTTAGCCCAACGCATGAAGAGGGTGATGGGTGGTATTATTTCTGAGTCGCAGCATGCCTTTGTGAAGGATAGACAGAGATATTGGATCGTCTTTTATTGCCAATGAAGTGGTGGATGACGGGTTGAAGCGGAGTTCGGGGTTGTTGTGTAAGTTGGATATAGAGAAAGCATATGATAATGTGAGCTGGGACTTTTGCTATATTTGTTGGAAAGGATGGGTTTTGGTAGCAAGTGGATTCAATGGATTAGATTCTCGCATTTCTACGGTTCGCTTCTGTTTTGGTGAATGGGGAACCATCGGGATTCTTTTCGACTCTAGAGGTGCGTCAAGGTGACCCATTGTCCCCGTTTACGTTTATCGTAGTTATGGAGGCCCTCGGTAGGTTGATAGAGCGAGCGTGTTGGAAGGTTTTATTAGAGGTTTTCGGGTGGGGAGGAGAGGAGAGAGGATGGAGACGGTTTCACACCTTCTCTTCGCAGATGATACCTTAGTTTTTTGCGATGAGATAAGGCTCACCGGTGGGGCATCTACGCTTGGTATTATTATTCTTTCAAGCGGTTTGAGGTTTACGCATTAACATTTCAAAGAGTGAAATCATTCCGGAGGGGCGTGGAAAATGTTGGGGACCTAGCTGCATTTTTTGGGTGTAAACTGCTTTTCTTCCGCCTATTACCTTGGTCTTCCCATAGGTGCACGATCAAAGAGTAGGGCGTTGTGGAATCCGGTGGTCGTGCGTTTCGAGCGAGCGGCAGGTGGAAGCGTCAACTTCTATCCAAGGGGGAGACTAGTCTTAATCAAGAACACTCTTGCTAACTTACCGACTTATGTCTTATCGCTATTTGTGATTCCGGTCTCAATAAGGCAAAGATTAGAAAAATTTGGAAAGGGATTTCTTGTGGGAAGGGCGGACGGAGGGGCATAAGTTTCATCCGGTGAAGTGGGAAAAGGTGTGTGCTAGGGTCCAAGAAGGGGCTTGAATGTTAGAAGACTAAAATTATTTAACGAGGCGTTGTTGGGAAAATGGTTGTGGAGGTACCTCACAAATAAGGAAGCTTTTGGAGACAAGTGGTGGTGCGTAAGTATGGAGAAGGGGCTCATTCTTGGTTCCCTAACGAGGTCAATTCTCCATATGGGGCGGAGTCCGCGTGGCATAAGGAAAGGGTGGAACTCTTTTGAAAGACTTATTGCTTTTGAGGTTGGTAATGGGAACTCGGTAAGATTATGGGAAGATAGGTGGTGTGGGGAAAATTGTTTGAAGGAAGAGTTTCAGATCTTATACGAGCTATCCATGGATAAGGGTTGTAGAGTTAGTTCTATTTACTCTTTGGTCGAAGGCAAACATACGGAACCCCACCTTCGAAGGAATTTTCGGGATTGGGAAGTTGAGTCTGTTGTGCAGTTTTTGGGAGGCTTCAAGAGCGTAAGATGTATAGGCCGGAGGACCAAGTGGTTTGGAAAGGAAAAGGGGGCCCTCTTTTTTCAAGAACTCGTATTACCTCAAGCTTCTCAATTGTGGTAGAACTTCTTTCCCATGGAGAGCGATCTGGAAGTCCAAGGCCCCTAAGCGAGTGGCTTTTTTCATGTGGGAAGCGACTCTTGAAGCTATCTTAGCGTGGACAATTTGCGAAACGTAATATGGTTCTTGTCAACAGTGTTATTTGTGTAAGGATAGTGAGGAGAATGTTAATCATTTGCTTCTCGCATTGCCAAGTGGCTTTAGAGCTTTGGAATTTTGTCTTTGGGAATGTTCGGGATGACTTGGGTCATGTCGAGATCGATGATTGATCACGTTAGAAGCTGGTTTGCGGGTTATAAAAAGAGTAGGAGTCGTATGTGGGGGACAGCTCTTTTGGGAGTGTGTTGGATTCTGTGGAAGGAAAGAAATCGTAGGGCTTTCGAGAATGTGGAAATGGCAGTCCCGGAATTGAAGAATTTGCTGCATGGATTCTTACCCCTATCAATATGTAGCTGTCTTTGGAGTATTTAATGTTTTGGAGTATTTTATGTTTTATAGGTTGAGTAAATGCTTTATGTTTATTTATGCAGAAGAATTATTGAGTTTTTTGGTATGCTTGGGGTTAAATACATTCTTAGCGGTTTTCTTTTAGGAAAAAAGCTAATGCCTACGCATCCTTGTTCTTGAAATAACTTATGATACCATTGTTGTGAATTCCAAAGTCACTAGGATGAAAACAGAAAACATGCCAAACTGAAATACTTAAAATTGTGCCTCAACTGAACATGTCACAAGGTTGTATACTTTTTATACCCTTAAAAATCATAATCTTTCTTTTTGCTTATTATAAAGGGTGAACCGGAGGTATTATGTGGGGAAAGATGCGAGGATAGTGGGAGGGAGTGAAATGGAGTTAAAAGGGTAGGATTGTGGAGGTGATTGGCGGTGAAAATTCTCTGTTTTCAAGCTTTCTAGGAATGAGGAAGTGACTGTGTGTGCCCGTGTTGGCTACGTAGTCAATTGTTAGCAAGAGGGAGACTGTATTTACAGAAGGGTAAGATTGTAGATGTTACTGGTCTAACCACGTGTGATATATCAAGGGATACCAGGGAGTTGATCAAGAGTATATTGAGACTGCGCTTCCGCGACGTGGGGGACATGTTCTTGTTTTGTGTGGTAGGCATAAGGGTGTCTATGGAAGCCTTATTGAGAAGGATATGGAGAATGGAACTGCAGTAGGGAACCTTATGCCTACCACACAAAACAAGGACAGGTCCCCCACGTCGCGGAAGTGCAATCTCAAGATACTCCTGATCAACACCCTCGATCAACTCCCTGCTATTATCCATTCATATATCACACGTGGTCGGACCAGTAACATCTACAATCTCACCCTTCTGTAAATATAGTCTCCCTCTTGCTAACAATTCTAACTCTTCTCTATGATCATCTCCTTTACGACTCTTCCTTTTACAATCCGTACTTTCTCTACCACTTCTACTGCTAGATGAATCCTTACCTCTCCTTCCCACCCGCTTCCTCCTTCGATCCCCCAACCTTCAAATCCTTCAATTTCCTTACGCACCTCTCTTCTTCCATGGAACCCGAATCGGCAACATCAATGAGATTTGATGTATCTTTGAGCTACATGTGTTTCTCTGGCTTGCTTTATGATTTACTTTCCTCTAAATGGAGTTCCTTTTGATGAGAATGTTTTGTGCTTTGATCTGATTGTTGAATTGAGAGTGATTATTGCTTAGAATTCTGAACGTACAGAGACTTTGCGCATTCGTCTGATTGTTGAAATTAAGTCATTTACTATATGAAAAATCTAGATTTGCTGATTTTCCTCCTGTTTAATGTTGATTGTCTTCCGTGTCTTGGTTAAAGCACTTAATGTTTAGGAAAATAGTGCTTGTAGTCTACTTTATTTAAAAAAAATTGTCATATGGCTAACAAAATAAGGGAGATGGTATTGAATGTTGGATTATCAAGAAAAATTGATGAAGAACATCTCTTCCCCCGAGGAGTAAATTTTTTTTTTGATAAAGGTAAATGTATATAAATATCATAGCATCAAAACAGGTGACACGTCCTATATACAAAGAAGAAAAAAGACAAAAGACTAACTATCGTAAAGGAAAGTTCTGCACAAAATCTACAAAAGAGGAAGACGGGGGAGAATGTAAGTGCCCAGCCCCTTTACACCACACAAACAGGAGATGAAGCAGAGCACTCTTCAAATTTGAAATAGGTCCTTCCTCGCTATCAAAAGCTCTCTGATTTCTTTCCTTCCATATTGTCCACCACACCCCCAACGGAGCAACTTCCCACAAAAGATTTCTTTCCTTCCTACGCCAAAAATGCCTCTAGCTCCACAGCAAATCTTTGGAGGACTCCATGAGTACCCACTCCACTTTGAACAAGTGGAACAAAAGGTTCCACAATTCCCCAACCACCGGGCAGTGCAAAACCAAGTGATTTACACTCTCCTCACTCTCTTCACTTTCCTTGCACAAGAAGCATCTGTTAACATATATGATCCCTCTTTTCCTTAGGTTATCCCTAGTTAGAATAGCCTCGTTCGCCACTTCCCAAGCGAAAAAGGCTACGCGACTTGGAGCTACCGTCTTCCACACCGACTTCCATGGAAAAGATGACCGATCTCTATTTGACAGTTAGGCATAATAACCTATCACTGAGAATTTGCTGTCCTTCGACCCTCTCCAAACCACCCTATCAGACTCGCCACCAACTTTTTGAGCGTAAAGGAGCTCAAAGAATCTAGTTACCGAATCCATCTCCTAATCCTGAAAATTTCTTCTAAACGTTGGGTTCCAGGATACTCGACCTCCCTCCAAAGAGAGCACCGAGCTGATCAAACTATTCCTTTCCCTAGACAAGGAGAAGAGCTTTGGAAATGATCTGGATAACACCTCGTCTCTACACCATAAGTCTTTCCAAAATTCCACCTTCGCCCCCGTCCCAATCTCGAATGAAATATTCCTACCAAAAGCATTCCAGCCTTTACTAATACCTTTCCATACTCCCGCCCCAAAAGCTTGAGACCTCTCTGGAAACCACAAATGATTCCCTAAGCCATATTTACTCTCCACCACTTTCCTCCATAAGGCCCCCTTATCTACCAAGTACCTCCACAACCACTTCCCAAGGAGGACTTCATTAAACAATTTGAGATTTTTCACTCCTAAGCCCCCTTTCCCCAAATCAGAGCAAACTATGTCCCAATTAACAAGATGAAATTTACGCACTGACGACCAATCATCCCACAAAAAATCTCTCTTTTTAGCTTCTCTAATCTATTACGAACCGAAGCTGGGATTACGAAGAGTGACATAAAGTGCGTAGGCAAATTTGAGAGAGTATTTTTCACCAACACCAATCTCCCCCTTTCGACAAATCTTGCTTCTTCCCGCCAAACGACATTCGAATCTAGCAACCACCGAGTTCCATACATTCTTGTTCTTATACGTGGCTCCGATAGGCAAACCAAGGTACACAGACAGAAGATAGGCAACCTTGCATCCGAAAAAAGAAGCCAAAGCGTTACCATCCTGAACATCGCCCACTGGAATGATATCACTTTTGGAAATATTGATGCGCAACCCAGAAGCCGCCTGAAAGAAAAGCAGCACCATCCTAAGATAACCCAGTTGGGACTGCTCCGCACCGCAAAAAACTAGAGTGTCGTCTGCAAAGAGGAGATGAGACACCAAAGTCTCCGTAGAGTTTTCCCCACCCACTTTAAACCAATGATGTAGCCTCCCAAAACAGCTTTCTCCAGAAGTTTGCTAAGGGCCACCATGACTATGATGAACAAAAAAGGGGAGAGGGGATCTCCTTGTCTCAAACCCCTCGAGCTCGGGAAAAAACCTGCGGAATCTCCATTGACCAACACCTAGAACCTAGCTGAAGATATGCAAACCTGGATCCATCTCCTCCACTTGAAACCGAAACCCATCCTTTCCATAAGGTGTAACGAAAAACCCCAATTTACATGATCATATGC
Source organism: Codonopsis lanceolata (assembly GCA_013146195.2). NCBI lineage: Eukaryota > Viridiplantae > Streptophyta > Magnoliopsida > Asterales > Campanulaceae > Codonopsis > Codonopsis lanceolata. Next base: position 39,380,056 of record CM028384.1, on the reverse strand, counting down.
CTTTTCTATATCCAGCTTGCAAAGAATCCCCGGAACGCCACTTTTTAATCTAACATCCACAATTTCATTGGCAATCAAAGATGCATCGAGAATTTGCCTCTCCATGACAAAAGCATGCTGGGAATCGGAGATGATCTTGCCCAACACCTTCCTCAACCTCTGAGACATCACCTTGGAGATGAGCTTGTACACCCCGCCAACTAAACTGATAGGCCTGAAGTCCTTGACGTAACGGGCTCTTTTTTTCTTAGGAATCAACACAATAAAGGTAGAGTTCAGACTCTTCTCAAACCCAAAGTTATCGTGGAAATGATTAAAAACCTTCAAAATGTTGTCTTTCACTACTTCCCAGCACTGCTGAAAAAAGGCCAAGGAGAAACCATCTGGCCCTGGAGCTTTATCTCCACTCAAGCAGTCAAGCTACGCAAAGTTGCCACTACTTCCTCTGAAAAAGCCTGTTCCAGACCATCCGCATCTGTGGAGCTTAGAGATTTGAAGCTGACACCGCCCAAATCAGCTCTCCATTCACTTTGTCCTTATGCATTCTCGATAGAACTCCACAATGCCTTTCTTTACCTCTACAGGATCTTGCAAAGTTATACCATCTATGGTGACCTTATGGATCGGTTTCGCATAATGAACACTCGCCATACGTTGAAATTTTTAGTATTTCTATCTCCCTCCCTTAGCCACTGAATACGGGATTTTTGCCTCCAACTAATCTCCTCACTTTTAAGAAGATGTTCCAGCTCTACAATGATTTCCTCTCTACGACTTACCTCGACCTCATAACTCTCTTCTCTCCCAGTACTTTCATCTATACTCCTTATCTTCTCTTCCAACTCTTTGATTTTAAGGTCTACCCTTCCGAAAACTTCTCTGTTCCATGTTTTTAAGTCCCTCGCTTGCGGCTTCTTGGCCACTATGAAACTTGGATCCCCCTCGACAAAATATGACTTCCATCTCGCTTTAACCCACTCCATAAATCCCTGCTCTAAAAGCCACATATTCTCAAACCTGAACGGACTTTTCTTGCTAATCACTTCACCACTTTCAAGAAGTAATGGAACATGGTCTGACACTATTCTAGGAAGGCAGATTGTCTATATACGCAAAAACTATCTCCCCAATCTGCGGATACGAGGAACCTGTCGATCCTAGAGAACCGATGTCTACCTCCATTTCGAACCATGTGAATTCTCCCCCTCCGAGGCGTGTCTACTAATCCTGCAGTATTGAGGAAATCATTAAACTTCGGCCATCGCAGACTTGAAAGCAACGGCTCCCGACCGCTCGTGAGGAAAGCGGACAACATTAAAATCACCCCTATGTACCACGGAATATTCCACCTCCTCCTAGATACTACAAACTCCTCCCATAAGTTCCTTCTCTCCACTCGAAGAGGGATCGTAAACTCCATAAACACCAATTTTTGTTGGTCTCCTCGAACTTCGTAACACAAGAAACAGAGTGAACACCGATAGTCGCTTCTACCTTCGAGACAAAACTCCGATCCCACAAAACAAGAATGCCACCCGTGCAGAGGCCTTTAAACAAACCCGCCGACCCATCTATTATCCCAAACACTACTAACCAATTCCCAATCCATAGCCTCAATTTTTGTTTCAACAAGACACACTACCTGCGGCTTCCATCTTCGAAAAGCAGCCCTAATGAGAAGTCTTTTCTCTCGTCATTAAGTCCCCACACGCCCAAGCAATAATTCGAGTATTCATAATTACGCCTATTTTCCACCTTATCCAGCCCCTCGTTATCAATCTGTTAAAAATTTAGACTACAACGTAGTTGCTTCGATTCCCTTAACCCCTTCAGTAGTTGCCTGGCTTTTTGATACCGTTATCCTTGGGAACTTACGATGCCGATCAATATCTCGTAGCATCCAAAATTTTGTCTTCGTAACCCCATAAGACACTCCTAAAAATCTCGAAAATCTTCAATTATGGATTTAACCCAAACCGATAAATCCTCTACCCGTCATCCTTAAGAGATTCCGCAAAGACACACAGAGGGTGGATCTCCAGTGGGGTGCAAACCAAAGGCTCTTCCAATTCATCACCGAACACTCGCTAATGGCACCACTTGGAGAGTAGTAACCCTTTCTTTGATTAGGATCGAAAAGCCAACGCCCATAACAGCTCAATAGCTTCCTCGCAAGTCACAAAGTCCTTCCAAAGAACTCGAAGTCTGTGCCTCTCCAAATTCAGAAATTCGAAATAACCAACTCTTCCAAAGATTTCGAATGGTGGCTTTCTCCCATAGGAATCCTTTCATTCTCGGGATAGAACACCATCCTCCAAGACGCGCTCTACCTGTCTCTCCTTGTTTTGTAACCTCTCGCACCGCCTCTACATCGATGATAAAGACCTTTCTGCACCGACCATGTCGACGAAGGCCCCTTCCGTGCCCTCCTTCCTTGACAAATTCTCGCCCTAAAACATCATCTTTATTGAGAGATAGAGCATGCGAGTCGTCCGCCCCCTTCGTCGCTTGAAATCGGATCTAACCACCGAACTTCTACCCCTCTCATCCGTAGATGGGACTCCCGATCGTTCGCCTCATCTCTTTTGGCGCCAATGAAGCCGGCCCGTAATCGCTCACCAACCTTCTCACTAGACTTCCCCGTGCCCATCCGCACTGTAGAAAAATTTCCCTAGAAAAATTACAACTAGAAGGTCCAGCCCATTAAAACCCTTCAAATTTAACCTGGGTATCACGAACCACCCATTTGCCCTTGTCCGCCTTAGAGAATTTAGAAGGTCCACTAATGCGCCCATGTTTCTGCTTTGACCAGCCCAATAAACGGCTCGAACTGAGCGCCTTGAAAAATGTCCCCTCTCAACGCCATCGCTTTTGACCATCCCGATTAAAATATGAAATACCTGCACCCCACGTGCCTCGCCCATCCTTTTCTGAATCCGTACAAAGAGTCAGAGTGATTTCGTCCATTTGAAGCCTTAACACCAGAAACCGACGCGTGTAATCCACTCGTCTTCCTAACATTTGTCCATGCGAATGCTTGCCAGGAATTCGTCCTACCCCTATACGAACGCATGCCGGAATCGATTCATTGAAATGGAAAAGAATACGGGCCCAACACAAATTCGAACGCCGCCTGCTTTCTTCATCAATTCGCACGAACCTCCACAGAATCCCCAATGGCTTGAAAAACTTGATTACTCCATAGATGCAAAGTGAAGGCCCATCGCCCTAACCCACTTCTAGGTCTCCTTTCTTTCGAAACGCTTGCTTTCGGATGCCATCGCTCCTTAAAAAATCGTGCGATTTATCCTCTAATTCTTCTCCATTAAAATATGCTCAGCTTCCATTTTAGACGGAAATATGAAGAAGAAAGACTCCCCGCCCTTTACCACCCGAGCTCCCCCTGCTATTAGAGCTGTCAAACGGGCTGGGTTGGGCCAGCCCGACCCAAGCCCATTGGGCCTCTAACGGGCCGGGCCGACTAAAATGTGACGACCCGGCCTGATCCCAATCGAAATCCCAAGGTCACCGAAAGCAAATAACAACAACAAGTAGCAAATAATGGGTAGGGCCATAACGGCGATACACCGGCAACTCAAACAAATGCGGAAGCGAAATAAAATAAAACAGTGGCGCCCGAGCTAACAAGCTCAAACTAAAACAACCAAAGAGATAATTAATCTCGGTCCCAAAATTCGACTCGCGTGTCGCAACATTGGGCACGTAGAACAAACTCCCGTTATGCAATTTAATATTAAGCACAATATAAACCAAGTCATCGGCGAAACTACTACGAACCCAACATTAAACTAAGTCTAAGACTCTAGTCTAACAACTCAACGGCTAAAAACATGCCTGAGAACAAACATAATATTTAACTAGCAATATATCAAGCTAAACATATTCACCGATAAACCAAGCGACTAAAACCAATCGGCTACCAACAACATAAGTACTAACAAATATAAGTACTAACAACCTTAAACATATGGAAGTTTAACTACCAATATACATCAAGCACGACTTCTACTTGTCTACGCCAAAAGAATAAACTAACAACATGATTACATCATTAAATCACATTAAGGTTTGCTACCCAATCATGAAGTTTACATAACTTCATCATCCCAACGACCTCACCAAAAACAAAATGAACAACTATGTAGCAACCTTGCCAAAGAATCCTTGCTAACGTAACCTTTCGATTTACTTGATCCGCCGAGCGACTCGGATCTAGGGAAACACAACCAACAAATAGAAGTAAGTCACAAAGACTTAGTAAGTTACTAACCATAACTTCCTACCATGGCATAATGCTCAATCATAAAATACATCATGCTATCGTCATGAAATAACCTTATACAAACTCATGTTATGGCATCTATGCTCAACATTAACAAAACATGTTATCATTGTAGTATAACATCTCACTAAAATCCATGTCAAGGCATTTATATGCTTAACGATCATAATTCTTGTTATTGATATAACATAGCCTTCCGATGGTTTACATGTCAAGGCATATAAACTTAACAACAATAATTCCTGCTTTTAACAAAATGCCATATCCGAATAATATTCATGATAAAGCATATTAGCTTAACAACAGTAACTCATGTTATTGTTACAACATAGCCTTCCCATACTATTCATGTCAAGGCATACAAACTTAACAATAATGATTAATACCTTTGGCATAAAACCACATTCCAATAATACTCATGTGATAGCATACATGCTTAACAACATTAATCAATATGTTATCTATTAAGTATAACATGTAAGAAACCAAAACAAACATCATATCATATCCAATTCACCAAGCACGTTATTCACTTAAGCACTTGTGAAACAATTCATGTATAAGGGATATGATACCATTACCCAAATTCCTCCGCTGTCGTCGCTCCCGCAAAAACACGTGCAAAACCTTTATGTGCCCTCGATATATCCTCTCGTAGATATCGACGTCCCCGAGACAGCCTCCGCCGAGTTCCATAGTTATCAAAGTCATGTGTATTACTACAACTAAGATAAACTACTTCCCCACCGTGGCCATCGATGGAGGGTGTGTTGCACGGCGATCCATCGCGATCACGAATCTCACAATTCGTGAAGACGATGTATCGTCCCACCAAAACTCAACAAACCGACGCCAGCTGGACTCAAAACCCAAGCACAAGTAATATATACTCATATGCTCAAAACAAGTAGGTAAACACTCTACTATCAAACTAGTCATGCAATTCATCCACAACTAGCATAAACATCACAACCGAGAATCATATAAGCTCTCATAATCAAGTGTGCTTCACACACTTCAAAACTTCTTGGAGGCTCGACCTCCATGAATTCTACCCAAAATTCCGTAGGACTTAAGATTATAGTTCCTAGGATTCATATTAACCCAAAGGTTGACTCCGTTGAGTCCAATCTAAACTTTCCGAAAATTCAAGGAATAGAAGCATGGGCTTCAACATCCCCCTATGTTCATAACTATCGCCCGAAACCATAATCCCAATGTTCAATATACTCATATAAACCCAACAAATTACTTAACAAAGCAACTTAGAACAAATTAATCATCTTGTGCATAATTTCATCTAAGTCATCATACCAATCATAACCTTCAAATCATGATTAAAATTTACAACATGGTTTAATATAATATCTTAAACATGTGTAATTCAAAAACTAGGCTTACAATCATGTTTGACAAGCCGAAACACAATTTGGGGAAAATCCCCTTCCAAGCATCTTTGTCATTCAAGCTCAATACCCATAATCAATTCATATAGCAAAGTTTAATATACTCTATTAAGCATATAAAACACATTAATCAAGCTCACATCATCAATTTGCAAGCTAAAACAAAATTAGGGCAAAGCACCCTCCAAGTATCTCAACCAAATTCACATCAATCCACATGAACAATCAACATAATCAAGTTCAATAGGCTAGTTAGAACATGAATTTCACATAGACATGGTCTCACATAGGCCAATCAAGTTCTATCATGAATTGGAAATCCTAGGGTTCATGCATCTTCTAGAACCCTAACAATGGCTTCCATTGACCCCAAATAGCATCAATGGTTGTTTCCCTAGGGTCAATGGAGCCTAAAAAGAAGTAGAAGAAAGGTAGAAACTTACCAAAAGCTCAGCCCTAAAACCAGAATTTTCGGATTAGAAGAGGGTGTCTTCTCTTCAACTCTTCTTCAAACTTGTAGGTAGAATGGGGAAGAAGAAGACCCTATCAATGGACACCAAGCTTGGCCCCTTTGAAACCCTAGAAATCACCTTCACTCAAGCTTCTCCCAGGTCTCCTTGAGTGCTTGAAGAAATCGCAAGAGGAAGAGGGTCAGAATCTGCTTTTGGCCGACAATGGAGAGTGCGCGTATCGTTTAAATATGAGGGATTAGATCCTCTAATTAAGTCACTACCCCCTAATCTCCTAATAGGTGTTTAGGATTAGTGTTAGCTAATTAAGTGGGGTTAGGATGGGTTTAGATTAGTTTAAGTGGTCAAAAATTCATTAACAGATAAGGGATTAAAAATCCCAACTGAACAAGACCCTTGCGGTCGCTATTTCTATATGATGCGACCGCATCAAGCCTCCTTCACAATTCAACTTGTTTCCGTCTCCCTCGGTCTCGGCCCTTCCACAGGCGTCGAGTCCTTCCAAGCCAAAAATGGTCTATAAATCAACCTAATGTTCTCCAAACTATAACCAAAGGAATCAAGTCTCAAACCTCATCAAACATGGCCAAGAACTCAAAGTAATCCGCCCGAACGACCTAATCGAAAAGTCAAACTCAAAGGGTTTTCGCTAGAATCAAACTAGCAACCAAACCGACGATGCAACCATCATCTAACCAACATCCAAGGCATGTTAATGATGTTTTAAATGCCCCTAACAATTATCCAGTTACAACATAAATCTTAAACCCGAGATTCAAGGCATCTCATGAAGAAAAGTGCATATGCATCTCAAACGACGCCAACGATCATGCTATTGACTTTAAACATATAATGGAGCTAAATGAACATATTCATGATGATTATAAGTGTATGAGTTCATGCATAACACAAGCAACAACATAAATTAGGTTTTACATTCTCCCCTACTTAAGGAATTTAGCCCCTAAATTCTACCGTGGTCAACAAACAAAGGAGGATACTTCTCTCGATCTCCAACTCGGTCTCCAAAGTTGCTTCCTCGATCTCGTGATTCTTCCAAAGGACCTTCACCAATGGAAT